>JAJTUV010000552.1:1200000-1551083 GCA_021653895.1 Mastomys natalensis | reverse complement strand
TAAATAATATGTGAAATAAATGTAAATATAAGAATTCAAATGCATTTGTTTGGCTGGAGAGATGGCTCAGTTGTTAAGAGCACTGGCAGCTCTTCTAGAAGATCCGGGATCAATTCCCAGCATCCACACACTGGAGCTCACAACCAGCTGTGACTACAGCTTAGGGGATAGTTCTAGGAGTGCCCTCCTCTGGCCTCTGCAGGTACTGCATCAACATGAACACAATTTAGGCAAACACTCATACACATAAAATAAAAATAAATAAAAATCTCAAAATGCATTTGTTTATATTACATTTGCTATTTTGTTTTTGATAGCTTTTAGTCCTGTAAAAGATGTTATCGTGGCAAGAAAGCTGTGATTGCTAGCACAGTATAAGACGGCTTCTTCGTAGTTTAAGTGGGGATCAGCAACAAACCAGTATTCACTTCCTTCGATTATAACTGGGGGCCCATGAATTCCAGTGCGCTCTAAGGAAGAAAACAGAGTTACACCTGTGATAATCAAACACAAGTGGCTAAGCATGGGGTGTTCAAAATGAATCATAAGTAGCAACCACCACCATATAGGTAAATGACCCCCGCAAAGGTCTGCTGCTTCCCTGCCCAAGATTCTATTGGCTGGTGGAAGAACCATTAACAGGGAGGACCTAGTTATACTGGTTATACTGGAAGTCTGGTTATATTGAACTGTGACTCTGGTGCCTCCCTTTTCTCTTTCATTATCCAGCACTTGAGGCAAGTGACTTATTACCTCACCGGCTCCTTGCAAAGGATACTTTGTATCACTACAGGCGGTTAAGGCTATATTGTAATCACTACAGGTGAAAACACTGTAGCTCGCGGAAACTTCAAAGTTGTTAGACAAAGTCTTTTCTTTTAAAATATGACTGTTTTAGTAAATTTACACAGCATCCCACTAAGAACTCTGGCTGTCTGGCCTGTAGAAGTGCTGACCGTGACAATCTAAGGACTTCTGGACCTGTGGCAAGACTTTCCCGTGCTCAGTCAGAGAAGGAAACTCCATCTCTGCTACCTCACTCCTTCCCACCATAACACTGCTGCTGCCTGCGGGCATTTTACTAGAGAGCATGAGAAAAAAAGTAGCAACTAACAACAAATTACAGGCATTACCACAAAGATCCAAGTTGAGTTGGCTAAATTCTGATGCTCAACTTACTGGATTATACCAGTCTGGTGTCTGGGGTGTGCTACCTGCGTGAGAAGAGAGCAATGGCTTATGGTTAGTCCAGGATCACAGAGCATGCATCCTGTGAATGGAGACAAGTAGGTGATGGGAAACACTGTGGACACTCATTCATTTTGGATCAGACTGGTTCATTTCCAGTTGGAAACACCTGAGTGGGATTTCTCTGGATTTACACTAATGCTTGCTTTAGTACTGACCTTTTAAAAAGGCAGGCCTATTAAATATTAATTAAGTATTGCTAGTAGTCTGGCTTGGGGTATGCAGTTCAATGGGAAAGCACTTGCCTTGAATATGCAAGGCCATGGGTTCAATTCCCAGGATGAAGAACAGAAAGAACAACTTTGTAGCTGTCTTTTAGTTTGTATTAAGGAAGTCACACACACACACACAAAAACACAAAGGCCATCAGATGGAAAGCAAAAATAGTGAATGAGATTCTGTAGTCATCACACACCCACACCAGGGAATACAGCAAGGAGCAACACTTCATCTAATGGAGCCTGAATTTTCTGTACACTTGGGGAGGATTTTCACCTGTTCCCAAGATGGGGCTGGGAAACGTGCAATGGTGTAGCAGTGACTTCTTAAAGAAGACTAAACTAAGCTGAGAGGAAAATAAAAAGTCACTCAGGAGTTCTGGATGGAAAGGGGAAATATGGCATGCTCCATAGAATTCTGGGCTTTGGCATTGGGTGGTCAGATGTCCAATACATCTTGCCTTTGCCATACTTGGGTCAGATCCCTGACTCCAGAGCCTCCAGTTTCTACTCTGTAAAAGGGAGTCTCTACTCACAACGGCTGGGCAACGGTCCTCACAGAACTTCAGTGGCTTCCCACCCCACTTCTATCAGCTGCAGTCACACCGATTTCAAATAAATACATACTTTGTTTAGTCTTAGAAATTATAGGGTAAATTTGTTGGCCCTAATTTCATGTGTTCTTGGGACCCAAAGCATCAGGTTTTCCTCAGAGCTCTGCCTAACATCAAGTGTGTTTAGTTTTTTCTCGGTGAGACAGCTCTATTCATTTTGGATATTTTCACGAAGAGCACTGGAAGACAGTTAAAACTGTGCATGGTTCTTGTTTATAATCTTGTCAAAGACAAGGTATCTCTATGGAGCCAGGCAATCCAAGTCTGGCAATCTTGCCTTTGCTCTTAAGTGCCAGTCTACAGGTGTTACCACCATGCTTGACTTCACGACCCCTCTTCTTTTTTCCCTTCCTCCCCCCTCTCTCTTGTCATTGCAGGCTCTACTGTCATTTTAACTGGTTTCTGAATTTGAATTTACATCAACTATTACATCTTGGAGTTCACTAAAAATCTTCTAAATGTTACAAGGGCTGCCCAATTCTGACCTCTTCACTCTGCTTCATTCTTCCAGAATACCTTCTGGTCCAGCGTTTACAGTGTTCAAAGTTGGGAAAGCAGTGACTTGCCTTTTGGATCTGGCACACCATTCAAGTCTTGCATCACAAGCAAAGGCTTTGAATAAGCATAGTCCTCAGTCGTCATAGAGATGCCACATTCTTCGCCAGGTGTGTCAAGTACTAAGGGGCGAAAAAGATGATGGAATATTCTGAAACGGGGTTGCGTTTCTTTCCAAACGCTGGAAGCCATGGCCTCTACCTCTTCTTTAGTTCCAGCATCTACCACACTTGCAAAATGAACAGATGAAGGAACGAAACGTTAAAAAGTAAGTTAACAGCTTGGGCAAGGGTTTTCCAAGTGACAAAGAAAACAAAGGTGGAATTTATGTCCAAAATGCTAATTGTTGTCCTCCTTTTGCTGACGTGAAACTTTATATTTTACATTTTTCCCACTTCTTTAAAAAATTACAGTGAAACCTTCTCCTTGTATGCATGTACTCATTGTTCTGTATCGTAGAAGGACAGTTTTGTGCTAGTCTACATTATATGCTGAGTATTTTGTACTTCTCAAGTTTATATACAAGTAAAGTCGTATCCAAGCCAGACTAGAACAGAGCAGATCAGAAAGTGCCAGTGACCCCTGGGCCAGCAGCGCAGGCTCAGGCTTTGGTGCTGCTGCTCCGCTTGTAGGATGTGTGATCAGGACGGGAAAGGGACATTGAAGGCACAAGCTGGGAGGAGCCTCCATCACTTTTATAGTTCTTTTTCTGTTAAAGTCAAATTTATGAGTATTGTGGAGAAAGAGGCATGAGTGTCTGGACAGGAGACCAGGTCCTAGTTGGCACCTCTTCTATTCATTTGTTATATTTCTGGTAGATTTAAAATCTCTCCATATGTGTAGGTCTATATACCTTTCAAGTACAGTTTATTGTGTCCAAGTTCTAGACAATTCTGAACAGCATGTTAACTTCTCTGTGCTGAGTTGTAAATCCTATAAAGTGGACCAGTGTGGTATCAGCTGCTCACGAGAAGAGTTACTCTGAAGACAGTGTTCTTTTCGTTTTCATTTGTATCCACCTCACATGTCTGACCCTTTCTTGGGTTATGGAGTGAAGGTTCGACACACATACTTCTTCATCCCTTGCTTTCTCTTACTTTCTGTGGTTTCCTCAAAACTACTTTGTGTGGGGCCTTTTGCTTTTTTAAGCATTCAGTTTCCCCCTTTCAACTCTGTTCTACAAATTTCAACTTAACCTATCTCTTATACCTGTGCTGCATTTGAACAAGTTAATCATGATATATCAGACACTTTGAAAAGCACTGCTTCTTCTGCCTCTTTCCTCTCTCCCTCCCTCCTTTCCTTCCTCCTTTCTTCTTTCCTTCCTTCCCTTCCCTTCCCTTTCCTTCCTTCCTTCTCTCTCTCTCTCTCTCTCTCTCTCTCTCTCTCTCTCTCTCTCTCTCTCTCTCTTTCTGAAACAGGGTTTCTCTGGGTTACTCTCCTGGCTGTCCTGGAACTCACTTGGTAGACTAGGCTGGCCTTGAACCCACAGAGATCTGCCTGCCTCTGCCTCCTGAGTGCTGGGATTAAGGTTGTGCACTATGGCACTCAGCTTTCTGTCTGTTTCAATGAATAACTTGCCAGCAGAATAAAGGGCAGAGGAAGCCCCGAGGGAGGGAAGCCCTGAGGGAATGTGTGCTGCTGACATGGGCAGTTGTGCCTGTATGTGTGTCTGTGTATCTGCATGTCTGTGTGTCTGTATTTTCTTCATTCCTTCACCATCCTGGCCAGGACCAGCCCTGGAGATAGATGTGCTAGGACATGGGGAAATAGCACAGTGGTAAAATATCATGGATCTGGGCATGTGTGGGTTTAAGTTTTACTTCTGACACATCTAAACTGGAATCTCATTCTCAACATGAGGATTATGGTAACTGCACCTACTTCACAAGATAGTATACATTTAAGTATCTACTCCAGGGCCTGGCTCATAAAGGACCTATAACTACCGTCGTAAGACCAATATCGTTTTCGTTCCCACAAAGACCCCTCATTGCGTATCCCTTCTCTTTCGCCTATTGAAGCCCTTAGCCAATGGTATCAGCGCTTATTGGACTGTCTACCGCTTGCTATGCTGGAGTCTTGTGAAGAACCCGATCACTGATACCTTCTACTTGATGAACCTCCCAGACCCACCGCTTATAAGATGGATAGACAAACGGATTCTGTACGAGACGCCTTATGTGCTTGTGATAGTGTGCAGTCCTAGCTGCTGCATCTTGGAAACATCTCTCAAGATAAATCTTCCTCACATCCTTGGCTCACATTCACCACCATGGCTCATCTCATCCTTTCTCAGTTTTAAAAGCATCCCGTTCCTATCAAAAATAAACCAAACCGAACCAACCAAACAAAAACTCCCGCAGAAGTCCAAGCACCTTAACTTGACAACAATCTGATTTTCCAACACTTTTTAAAAATTAATTTGACTATATGTATATGAGGGTCCGACTTGCATATGTTTCTGCACCACCGGAGTGTTTGGTACCCATGGAGGTCAGAAGAGGACAACATATCTTCTGTACTGGAGTGATGAGCTGTCAGGTTGAAACCCAGGTCCACAGCACTGGAAGAGCAGCCAGCACTCTAAACCACTGTGCCATCTCCCCATCCTCCAAGGACTGTTTTTAGTATAATTCCAAATAAAACTGGATACATCTTGTTCTCCTCACTGTCGATCAAACTTACATCGTATTCTTGCATTACTGCCCGTCGGAAAGCCTTGACCTGTTGCGCCTGTGCAAACTCTATCCGTCCTTAGAGACCAAGGTCAAATCCCAACTGTTTCTGGACAGATCTTAGTGATCACTTCCCCTTTCCGCTTTTCCTCAGCTATCTTCAGCCCACTCTTGAGGCCCCTTACTCTATAATGGTGATAAAGCTGTGGTTTTTGAATATAAATTTTATTTTCTTAAATTAAGTGTAAATCAGACTCCTTGGGTATGCTTTCCACCGCTGTTGGCATCACACTGCATGACCAGAAGGTATTCTAGGGATGTTTTGCCTGACCTTACATGATGCCAGCTTTGGGTGTGGTGTGAGGGGCGAGCTCAAGGCTTCACACAGGCTAAGCATGAACTCTGTCACTGACCTCTGATGGCAGTCCTTGGATTTTATTTTTAATACTGATTTTCCAGTTGGTACTAACCTTGACAGCGGCACAGTCTCTGATGTCATAATCCTGTTGAAACTCGGGCTCCATGATCACAGTAGATACCTGAGAAGATAAGTCAGCCTTGAGAACGTAGGCCGATACAATATTTGCAACTTCCATACAGTTGAGGCGCTTTAATAGTCCAAACACGCTCATTGGCCACAGAAAGAAAACATTTTCATACTTCACTTTGTCAACGATCTGGATGCCAAGTCATGGGAGGGCTCAGGGACTGCAGAAGTGTCCTTACTTTCTCATGAAGCCACAGTCTCAGAAGTGGGGTTGGCAGGGGCGTTAAATCACCCCCAGAGCCAGAATCAACAGTTTAAAGAGCCTTTTTTAGTATTTTGAGATGTGGTATATTTGATGAACTAATTTCAGCTATTCTTCAATTTGAAAACAAAAGTGTGGACGCTGTCATTTAGCAAGAACTCGGAATGAACTGGCATAAATAACACAGTCTCTGGGAAATGGGCCCTTAGAAGTGTCCTGTGATGTGGGACTCCGAACAGCGGGAACACGGGCTGTCCTTGATTCTGTTGCCTGCCTTTAGATCCCTTTGTCTGGCCTCAAAAGAAGACTGCCTAGTTTTACTGCAACTTGATATGCCAAGGCTGGTTGATATTCATGGGAGGCCTTCCATGAAAGGGGAGAAAGGAAGGAGGGGTGGCTGGGGGTGGGGGTGAGGGAGAAGGACTGGGAGCAGAGGAGGGAGAGGAAGCTGTGATCAAGGTGTAAAATAAATACATAACTCAATTAATAAAAACCAAAAAGAAAAAGAAAATCTCTAAGAATAGCTAGGAAATTCTTATCCCTAGGATACTAAATTTTGTCCCTATTTATTCCTGTGAGAATTTTGATATCCAGGGATATTTTGTAATTCTAGTCTGGCAACATGTAAAATTCTAATAAGTTAAACACACGCACGCACACACACACGAAATATCATGTAAAACCTCTCTTTAGAGAAGGTAAACACTCAAGTATTATTCCAGTTTGACCATTATTATGCTTAATACAGAAGAATACTTTGTATCTTTCTTCCCATATCCTGTAAGGAAATCTGTTACTATTTCAACACGTGTGTAAATAATTCTAAGGATGTCATGGTTTGTAGATGGATTTTTGTCTTTTTAATTGAGGTGAAACTGCTTGTGTCCTAATGGTGTTTTAAAGAGTACAAACTTTGAGCCACTGAATCTAGTTAGCATATGCATTTCCTCAGAAATGTGTGTGGTTGTTAACTATGGTCCCATATGGCACAATCAATGATAGATCTCTTGAACTTATTGATTATCTAAATAAGATTCTATATCTTTTGACAAACCTCTCCCCCTCCTCGATCTGTCCCAGTATCATGTTTCAGCATGCTAGTATCAATACGCTGTAGCTTTCTCAGAAAGAATGATATACTTTGGTGGACTTACATCCCCAGAGTTGTCCTTGTGATGGAGACTTCTTCGGCTAACCAAGGTCTTCCATAGTTCCATACAAATTTTAGATGTGGATGTTTTATTTACCAATGAATTTGAAAGAAACATGTTTCCCATTTTTTTTCCAACATGAAAGTTATAACTTACTGGTGTACGATCACTCCACTGCCAGGACCCGTGTAAATCAGGGCTTCTTTTATTCAGACCAATCCACAACCAACGCTGCCCACTATGTTTAAAAAAAAAAAAAAGGAGGCAGTATTAGAAGTTTAGGACAATACTTGATAAACATATTTAGCATTCACATGTTTAAAGTGACTGAGACACGTATGTGTATTCAGGAGTTTGAAACCAACAGGAAGACAACCTTAAGCTACACAAAGAAACAAAAATCAAGTCCTTAGCCCAGAGCAGCCATAGAAAAGGTTCCACATGTTTTTTCTTACTTCTTTAATTTATTCATTTATTCACTTTGCATCTTGATTGTAACATCCCCTTTCCCCCTCCTTCTCTCTTGCCACTCTTACAAATCCCTCCTTACAAGATACCACATGTTTAAAATTAAATTTTTAAGTCACTTTCTGTATATGAAAGGCAAAAAAAATCTATTCTGCTTTGGATTTTAAACACAGACTACAACCATTATAAGTTCTTCCTGTAATGTTTCATATCAGGCAATATTTTCGGATAGACTCAGTGGCAATAATGGCCGTCTGCCTCTGTCTTCTTTTTCTAGACTTGAAATTACGGATACTGTGAGCATGATATGGGTGTTGAAAATCGTAGCCGGGTCTTCTGTAAGAGCGACAAGTGCCCTAAACCATGAGTCTCTGCTCCAGCTGCTTGTCTTGTTTTTGAGATGGGGTGGGGGTGGCGGTCATGTGGCTGAAGATGGCCCTGAGCTCCCTATGTGCAGTCAAGAGTGACCCTGAACTTCTCATCCTTTTGTCTCCATCTCCTAAGGGCTGGGATTAGAGGCATGAGACACCATGTCTTATGTGGTGTTGGCACCTGGATTCTGGGCTTTGTGTGGGTTCTTGACGAGGTGACCTACATCCCCAGCCCCAACAATGGTATTTTAAAAATAGTGTTTAGGGGTTACTGATGTAGCTCAAAGGTGGAATACTTGCCTACAATGTTCAAGGCCCTAGGTTCCATCACACACACACACACCACACACACACTCTTTATAGCATTATCAAATGTCTTTATGATGCAAAATAAGCTATTTGGTTAAATTTTATTAAACAAAAATTTAAAATACTTTAATTCCCACTGTTCAGTAATTTTAAAGTGAACAAGTAGTCATTTTTAAAAATCTAAATAGAAAATGCTTCCATGATTATATTTAATACCGTTAGCTTTCTATTTCTATGTAATAGCACTGATCTGGGTATAGTGATGCCACAGAGAAGTGTGAGATCCGACGCTTCCTGTCAAACAGAAGATATCACAGCCAAGGATACATATGAGCCCATGGGAGTTACCAGATGAAGTGTATAAAGTCTAAACGTTATCAAACTACAGCATATAGAGAGGTCCCAAAGGACTGCAGTGTACAAACACTTCCTAGGGTTGGAGGAAAAGGTCTTCAAAAGATGGCTAATATTTTTTTTTGGAGCAAGAAATCCAAGTGCTTACAATGTTCCAGTAGAATGCAGCTAGATGCCTCACAGATGAACATATACAAACATGAAGGCAGGAACGCACATGTAAGTGAAACCTTTCTGTCTGTCGGGGATATGTATATGACAAGTGATCCAACTGCAAAACCTTTCTCTGTCTCTAATTTCAACAGAAAACGTTCCTTAAAATCTAGACTTCTTAGGTTTAAACAAGTAGCCAAATTCTACTTTAATTTAACTTTGTGTTGGGACAACACATACATATACATACATACATAACATATACATAAATATAATATAAATATATATACACACATGTATATATACATATATGTGCATATTAAATATAAAAATGTAGACATCGTATATACATAAATACAATATGAATATATTGTGCACATATGTAATATGCACATAAAATATATACATGCATATATAATATATACATAAATATAATGTTAATATGTATTTCAGAAGAGGTAGGACCCAAATGCAAAACTAATTGGTACTGTTTAGCTTTGTAGAATATACAGAATATATAGAATGCAACATAAAGTTATGGAGAAGTATAAGCCTGAATATTTTTATGCAATTTTTAGTGACCTGCAGCACCAACCTAACTTTATACCACCTTCTTACTTTTTAATAAAATAACTGCAGCTGGCCGTGGTCACACACACCTATAGCCTTAGCACTCAGATGCAGAGGCAGAAGGATGACCAGTATGAGCTGGCCGTGGTCACACACACCTATAGCCTTAGCACTTAGATGCAGAGGCAGAAGGATGACCAGTATGAGCTGGCCGTGGTCACACACACCTATAGCCTTAGCACTTAGATGCAGAGGCAGAAGGATGACCAGTATGAAGCCAGCTGGGGCTAGGCAGCCTGGTTCAGCTCAGCCTGAGCTACACAGCAAGACCTTGTGACAAGACGAGATAAAACAAAACAAAAAACAGCAAAGACCAACAACCAAACCCACATGCTTTCCTTTTCTTCAAGTTCTCCAATAGTTTAATATCAGTCAGTATTTTCTCATGTTTCCAGCTTGTTTAACTCAGAGAATAAGAATTCTACAACGACATTTGCTATGCTGTTAGATTTGTGGACAATAATCAGCAGTTCACAGACCAGATAAAATCTATTGGAAATGATTAAGTCCAGTTTAAATTCAGCAGCTACAAGGAATTTCCAATTGTCAGCTGTCTCTCGATCTCTCGAAGCCTTCCTGCTGTATCACAAGCCCCTAAACCACAGGGTGTAGACAGTGACCACACACAGTCGCCCTTCAGCCCGGTGGCTAAGGCAGAGGGACTAAGTTTTTCCCTCAAATTCATATGACAATATAACTATTTCTTCCAAGTCTTTCCTTCTATACTTCAGCCTGGGAAATTTCCTAACATATGCTTTCGAGTGTTTATCTTATTTAGTAACAGTTGGTTATTCATTTAGGAAGAAAGACCCAAACTCACCTATTGCTTAGATTCAAACAGCTACCCAATACCCCCAGGCTTTGCCATGGTCTGCCCCATCCTTCCATGACTCCTGGGGCCTCTCACCAGTCTCCTCTTAGCCATCCTCCAACCGACAAACTTCTCTACTTTACAGTTTATTTCTGAGTCCTTTGCTGAAGATTAGAGGGTGGTTTCTTATAGAATTTGCTCAGTTGTCTAAAGTAATTCTAATTATCACTACTTCCAGGATTGAGCTCCATTTCTGCCCTGAATTCAGCTTCATTTGAAGGGATTCCCTAGAGCGTTATAAATACAGAGAACAGTAGGTACTCATGGTGCGTGTGTGTGTGTGTGTGTGTGTGTGTGTGTGTGTGTGTGGTGTCGGGGGTGGGAGTGGAGGAGAAAGTAATTTCTGAGTTACAACTTGTTCAGAGTTTTACCTTCCTTAGCTTTTGCCAGATAAAGGAAAGAAGAAGCTGGAAACTACATTATTCACTGCATACTGCTGCTAATGCAGCTTTCAAGAAAGCTGGAGAGAGAAAAAAAGTTCCTGATCATAACTGAGGAATCAGGTCAAAATGAAACATTCCCATTTTCTTTCTAACCTGTTTCTACTCCACACACTGAGCACATAGTTCCGAGGCTATTTGGAGACGCTGCATAAAGGGTTAGTAAGTGTAAATGTGTTAAAATTCTGACTCTCAGTCCGATTTCCTACAGCATTTGGTTGCTAAGGAAAACAGTATCTGAGCCACAACCCCCAATAAATACTATTTGATGAGGGCTCTTAGTCCGCAAAGCCTAGATTTATATCTAAAGCCATTTATGCCTCTGCACAGGAGGGAATGCACACAACAGTAATGGCTGCAAACAAGGCTTTCTTCTCTAAGCCCAGGGCTATTTTGGCTCCACAATGGTTTCCCATTGGGATGCTGTCAAGAGTTGCAATGGTCCAAGAGCCTTAATGAGTTGGTGTATCATGAATCTTTTTTTTTTTTTACTAAAATCCAAACAGTGATATAGAACCTAGACTGAGAAATAAAGCAGTCATCAGTCTTAACTCCGTGGCAAGTGATACAGATTTGGGTTGAGCAGCAGGCTTCTTGCTGAGAAGGTCAATTCCAGTACTAAAAGTTAACACATTCAAGGAGTGAACCTCATAATCATTTTCTAGTGTAAATGACCCCGCTTCCTTCCTTTCCTTTCAACTATTGTGACCATCTTGGTTTTAAAGAATGCACTTTTTCTAAACAAGGCCCAAACAAATAATTGCTTTATAATAGAGCTCTTATTAAGCAGATGACACAGCCTGCTTAATATGGCCTTTGCTAGCCTGCTGGCATGAGTATACAATTAAAATATGGTTCCTACAGGTGACGGTATTCGGTTGTTTGTTTATTATTATTTATTTATTTATTTATTTTTGTTCTACACTTCCCTATTTTCCAACTTCAACATGCATTACTTTTGTAGACAGAAAAAATTTAATTAGTGTATTTTTCAGACATTTTAATGAAAATGTGTATAGGAATGGAAGAAAATGGAGAGAATTTCACAAAATGTTGTCTATAAGCAATATTTGAAATGGTTTTCATTTTCTTCATTACTTTTTTACATACTTTCCAAGTTTTACATATGAGCTCATACCAGTTTTTAAGGAGGGTATTCAATTGTGCTAAAAAGATAACAAATCAATAAAAGCAGACTTTTTTTTTTTGACACGGCTTTGTCTCCCTGTATGATCTACTTTGCCCATAGATGTTCTGAATGGCTATATCTACCATCTAAGACTATGGCAGTTTTCTACTAATTGATGCCCTCAAATATCTGCAGATATATCGCTCAGCATTTATCCATGGCTCCCTGTTCCAACTGGAGATAGTAACTCTTTGCATAGAATTGAGAGTTTGTTCTGTAAATGTTTTCTAAGAATGTTTCACCTAGATAGTGTGATGGTGTGGTAGTGTGTGTCTGTGTGTGTCTGTGTGTGTGTGTGCGCACAGGTGTGAACATGAGCTCATGTGTGTTTGAAGCTTGTGATCTTATTAGGTTGCCCTGTTCAAAATCCAAACTTCAGGTAAGATTGGCAGTGTACTTAATTGGCTGTATCCTGGAAGCAGCTACCAGAAGGACCTCTCTGATTCTATGGGATGCCAAAGGCTTTGGTTTTCTTCTCAATGTTATAAAAAGGTTGATCAGTGGAATTTTGAAGTTTGTTAATCAGTATGATTTCAGAAATGGGTTTTAGATAATCAATGAGGTCAGCCTGAGCTACATGAGACTTTTGTCTCAAAAGAAAAATAAGGAGGGTCAGGCATAGCTCAATGATAAAATGCTTGCCTAGGGTTCATGAAAATCAGGGTTCAATCTTTAAACTCCCTATGTAGCCAAGGGCGACCCTGAATCCCTGATCCTCTTGCTACCCCATCCCCTAATGTTAGGATTGATTTCAGGAAATGTCACTGTGCCCATGAGTGTGTGTGTGTGTATGTATGTATGTATAGGCTATGATAAAGCAAACCTATGAAATACGGTTAAAAAAAAAAAAAAAAAAAAAACCCAAAACTTCTAATGAAATATTTTAAAAATCACTCAAAATGCTAGATGTAATACCCATTGATTATTTCTATGTATTTTGCAGACTAGTTTCCAATGCAAATAGCATATTTTTTTTTACAGTTTTTATAATCTTTCTTTTTCTTCACTGAAGACAATGTTTACACATAATAAAATTTTGTATCTTAGTATATATTAAATTACAAAATAGCTCAACAGTAGCAGTAATAGATATCCTTACATGTTTCTGTCTTTTATGTGAATGCATTTTAAAGTGCTCTATCATTAATTATGATAGATACTGACTTAAGTGTTATATTTCTAATGTAATACATATTTATATACCAATTAAACATATCAAATATATGATATATTTATATGTTAAGCCAGAAATGGATAAGGCATTTTTCTAGATGCAGTTTCAGTGCCTATTATAATATTCAAGCTTGTGGCTGTTAATCCCTTTGATATTTGAGTTAACATAAGACAATCACACAGTCAGCGCAGGCTAGCAATATGAATCAAAACATTAATAAGCCATGAACATAGCAATGAGTGACACCCGCGTCGGTGAGCCCCTTATACTCTGTACACAAAACATCACCACTCCCCTTACATTTAAAGAGAAGGACTCTACTGAAATGCTTCATTTTAAAACAGTCTGTGTTTCCTTCCACCCAGGATGTCAATACTATAATCTCAGGCTTGGGCAAGCACTAATGGCCAGATTTGCTTTATGTATTTTCTAGCAAAACAGAATCAAATTTCATTATTGAACAAATTTGTAGACTTGGACTTAATCAAAACTGATAATGTACAAATTGGGCCTTTGCCAACTTATTTTATGCTAGATTAATCTTTCGTTATTTCATTTCTTATAATTCTCCACATGGATATCACACTGCTTCCTGTCCCTTATACGTCCGATTTATGGGCATGTACTGTTAAACGTTACTGCATGTTAAATGTTTCTAAAATATGGTTCCCAGAAAAACAGCAATTTATTATACCTTCATATTTTCACAACTATTTTATGTTTCTGCAGTCCAGTTCTTATTTAGTGTTAAAAACCTGTTATTTATTGAAGCGAAAAATACAATAAAGGAAGGTTTTAGGGGCTGTGGAGATGGCTCGGCAGGTGAAAGCACCTGCATGTTTGACGGTCTGAGTTTGACCCCAGCAGCCATTTATAAAAGGCAGATGCAGTGGCATGCATCCACAGCCTTCCTGTGCTGAGATGGGAGGTGGACACAGGGGAATTAGCTGGGAGCTACTGGGCCATCTAGTCCTGAGTGTGCAGTTTGCCAGGAACAAGATACACCCTGCCTCAAGAGGGTCAAAGGAGAGAAGTGAGACTTGAAGGTTGTCCTCTGATGTACACTCAGTGTGTGCACACATGAAAACACACACACACACACACACACACACACACACACACACCCATGGCACAGATATGACCCATACATATTTTTTATTTAAGAGGAATACTTTAATACATTCACTATCAAGTCTTGTGGTTATACTATATTCTTGCTTTGAATTCTTTTATAATAAATTACTTATTTTTGAGTGTTCTTGATTTTTTTTTTTAAACTCACATCCGAGCTTGTGTATGGCTTTGACATGTTTTTTCAAAGGGTGCAATATACACAGTTTGGATCACTCTCTTCAAAAATGAACTACCTTAATATGCTTTGATACCGATCTTCACACATCTTTTGTAGTTAATGATGTGCAAAAAAATAAGGCTGGTTAGATTTTTCTCATTTTTCTAGCAAACTTTTATTTCAGGGGAAAGGGCTTTTGTTGGATTCATAGTCATAGAGAAAAATATTTACTAGAATATGTTCATGTGTTTTTTTAAAAAGTTACTTATCCTAATACACCTTGATTAAACAAACAAACAACTTTCAGTGTTCAGAAAAGTGAAGAGAAAGTAATTTTGTGGCGTTGAAGCCCCTAATCCCTATGACTGGAAAGCATCAGCTGACCTATATTTTTCTCTGGTGTCCAGAGAGGCATCAGGGAAATCAGGTCAGAAAAGCCTTCCATGCTGACGTTACAACCACGATGATGGTAGCCACTTGGATAGTTTCCTTTCTCACTGTCCTTACTACATGTGGCTTCCACGGGGGCCATTGTGGTAGTTTTCTAACTAGTTGCCCTGAGAGTACCTACAAACCCACTCTGTGTTCTTTTTGCATTCATGGGGATAGAACGTAGAGCACACAGATGGTAGGCGAGCATGCCTGACCCACATCCTGGACCTGTCTGTGCAATTATACACGCGTGTGCTTACAGGAACATAGAGTGATTATAACAACTCGCCTTTTCACAGCTGAAACTAATTTGAAGACTAACGCTTCATTTGACATAAGCGTCATTTGACGCTTCCCCCCTTAGGACCAAACATCTTCCCTGATTAGCAAGCCATTCCATTTTCATCTCCATTTCCACTTTCTGATGTTCTTCGCTCCTTGACTCTCCACTCTTTTCTCATAACCCCACTTCTGTTTTGTGTTCTCTGGCTCCTTTTCCTCTCTTACCTTTCCACCGTGTACCTTCTTAAGAACCGCCTCCTTCATGGCCTTTGCCCTGATTACACCAGACACACTCCCTGCCCTCTGGCGTCTTCCCAGGCTCTCCTTGTCTTTGCCCCATACTTTTGCCACACTTACTCTAGAAATATTACCTGAACTGGTCCTTTAACAAATGAACAAAGTCCTTAATTTCACTCCTATGACTGAAGCTGGGTAGGTGCGCTCCAAGGGCTTGGCAGAATCTTTCGGCTTCTTCCCAGTTTCTCTTTTTTACGATTCTTTCTATGTGGAACACCTTAATAAAAACAGAATATTGTTCTTCTGGAATAATCATAAAATACTCCTAAATTTATCAATTGTAGTCAAATATGTGGGTCTCCAACATGAATTCCTTCAGGGGAAATGGAAGCATAATTAAATGTACATACAGCAAACAAGACAAGTCCTGCCCAGAGTGAACTAGAGGCTCACACAGCGATGGCCACACCGCCAGGTGAGTAGCCTTCTCTAGTCAGGCTGGAGAACTGCTCCAACAAGTATCGGCAGACCTAGGACCTTGAAGAGAAAGTGCACCAACAGTCAAGGCTGAAAGAGTACCCAGGAACATTCTGCAAGTAGTCTTTTGCAAAGAAATGTGCCAACAGTGTAATTCTGAGCATCAAACACGAAGCCTGCAGAAGAACAGGGCTCGCCTTCTGATCAGGAACAATCAAAGAGCTATCTATATGGGTGTGTGAACATCGACAGCCGATGCCAAATCAAAACCTGGCACAGTTGACTGTTTCTTTGATTTGTGACGATTAACTCTATGCCAAAAGAGCCTAGTTACTTCAAAACAGAGAAGGGAGTGGGGGAGCAGGCAGAGGAGACAAAACGGCATTGTCGGATTACTGGTCCTGACTCTTCAGTTCCCTGTCATATATTCAATTATACTTTAACCATGACTCCTGGTGGGAGGAACACGATCTCTCCACCTTCATGGCCATGTAGTATGCTGAGGCTAGGGGCCTGAACTACACCAACTTGGCTGGGCTCCTCTTCTTGGGCTTCAGTAATTTACTGTGAGAAAAACAATCTGACAGCTACCAGCCTTTAGCCTGAGCCCTAGAATGAAGGGTAACAGACACCAGATCAGAGCCCAGCCAGCTGACCAAACTCTGGAAGAATTCACAGCTTGTCTGTCAAACCCTAAGTGACCTAGGTCTATACATGATCACCTTGGAGTTTGAGAGTGGTATTGAAAGGTTTGTTTATGGAACTAAATGAAAGATACAGACCCCAAATTGTTGTTGTTTTTGTTTTTAACCCAATAAGAACTGGCTCTCATTATATGAGAAGGAATTTAATCTGATAAGAAGAATTAGGGCCTTAGGAGAATCCTGCATACAATATCAGCATGCTGCGGTTACCCAGCTTCTCAGAGGGAAGGAACATGGGAGAATGGTCACTCTGGCTTTAGTCTTGCTTTTGAGGGCAAGACATGGGTAGAATTGAGTTGTCTGATACCAGAGACCCATGATGCTTTGCTAAGGATGCCACGCTCCCAAACACTGGTGTGAGAAATGTGTGCCTACAAGAGGGACATAATTTGTACAAGGACACGAACAAGGATAGCAGAGGGATGACCCCATGGACAGGTCGAATGAGACCACTACTTTACCTTATAACAAGAAAGGCTGGATGGGAAAGTGTGCCAGCCTTCAGGACAGGGGTCGTCTGGCTTGGGGGCTACTTCTCAGGCTCCTGGGGTCCCCTCATTTTCTTGCATATTGAAAGTGCTCGGAAACTTCTGCAGTCCTTCACTTCCCACTTGCCAAGAGTCTTTCCAGTAGACATGGCCACACATCCACCTGGAGACGCTGGGGTTGGGTCGGAAAGGTTAATTAAACATTAAAACTTTAAGAGGAGATCAGGCGCCATCAGGGTGGTACAAGGCCGTAGAAAAAAAAAACGAAAAAAAATTTAAAGTTTAAACATCTGCTCTGCGCCAAGATGGAGGAGAGAGAGAGTTGGAGGAACAGTGGAGAAGAGAGAGAGGAAGAAATGGGATGCTGAGAATAGCAACGAGGACAGTGAGCATCATACACAAGTGTTTGCCATGGGAGACCATTCTACAGGGACCTGTTAAGTTGCCCCTACCAGATGGGTTCTATTGTCAGAACTGAAGTACAGTAAGGGTGGATGTGGGACAGAGGACCGGGCCACCAGACAGAAAACCTGGTAGGGTCAAACAGATTCAGGAAGCCCGGCAATTCTCATAATGGAGAATAGCAAGCATTTAAATCTACTCCTGACCAGGTTCCTGTCCTGGATCATGTGACCATGACATCCCATTGAGAGGACTGTGACAATCAGCCCTGTAGGGATAGCACCTGAAGTCTTTCCACATGTTAGAGGCATCCCTAACATCTCAGACCAAGCCAATAGGAAGTTTTTGCCTCTAGATCCCAACTCTCCCAGATGTTTATAAGGTCCTATTCAGGGGAATAAAGTGCATGAGCTATTTCACTAAAGACTGTCTGAGAGACCTATTTTAGCGTGTTGTAACACTCCAGGGAAGAGTATTCTCTCCTGAAGGTCACTGGACCTCCACCTGGCCCCACCAGCTGTGTGTTTGAGCCTACCTCAGCCACTTCCTGCTTGGTGCCCCAACATTGGCCCCTAGCCACCCGCCCCTTGCAGCTCACCTGGCACCAGCTTCCCCTCAGATAGCTGCAACTCTCTGGCCACTCCAGCCTGCCGGAGCCCCTCAGATCCCAGCGTATAGCACCCAGTATGCAGACTGGCAGACTAAGTGACTTCTTAAAGATTATACTGAACAAGAGTTGGCCCTAGCTTTGAACTCAAGCAGTCTGTTTCCAGGGCACTGTGGGAAATCTCCATGCTTGAGGATAGCGGCTCAGGATAGTGGCTCAGTGTGGCTTAACAGCTTTGAAAATTCTAAAGCTATTTAGTAAACTTCAAAACTAAACCTTCCCAGAGTCAGATCTACAGGAAGGGCTGGGCCACTGAAAGTAGAAGGAGCCTGTAGAAATACACACTTATTCACAACTCGCTTAAGGCCATCTATATTTTATTTGCTTGTAACACTCAAAGGTAGTTTGTATGATCAGATGTTTTCAAACACAGACCGAATGATGTGTCCATGCTCATGGTTAGTGAGAGGTGCAGCTGGGCCTGAGCCCAGGGATCCACCTGGCAGAAGGCCATGAGGAGTGTCTTTTCCCATCATTATCACATGGTCTGAGGTGGACAGAGGGGAAAGAGTAACAGTTTCCATGCTATAGAGAAATATCTTAATGATCACATTATATCAACGCAAGACAATATCAGACATCTGAAAAGAAGAAAGTAGAATGACTTGTGACTCCTATCTTATTTGAGTAAGTCAATCTACACAGCATTGGCTTGGAAGTCAGGAGATACGGATTTGACTGATCAATAACCAGGTATATTTTGTTATACAAATCACCGAAGCTTGTATTTTCCCAGCTCTAAAACCAGGTGGAACGTCTACATTAGTTCTTCTGGTTCCATGGTAAATTATGAGCAATGCTTGGGGCTGTTTGAAGAAAGATGAACTAACTTTAGAAATAAGTGCTAGGGCAGGAGGGATGGCTCAGCGGTTAAGAGCACTGACTGCTCTTCCAGAGGTCCTGAGTTCAATTCCAAGCAACCACATGGTGGCTCACAACCATCTGTAATGGAACCTGATGCCCTCTTCTGGTGTGTCTGAAGAAAGCAACAGTGTATTTATACATAAAATAAATAAATCTTAAAAAAAAAGAAAAAATGCTAACTTACACGGCTTTCCTAATTTATTCTCATGGAGGCTAATACAAATACATGTTTAATTCTGCAGGATGAAGTCAGGAGATAGATAAAAAAATACTTCATAGGAAATGTTTAATTTTATTTGAGACTTACATTAAAAGAGGGACTAAAACACCCCCACCCTAAAAAAAAAACAACCCAACAAAACAAACCCAACCCTCACACTTAGAGTGCTGGTGCCAGCTCTGGGGAGTCGGGCATCTGCTCTGGAAATGGATTATCCACAGGGACTTAATGGAGACAAAGAAAGCATTGATTCTGTTGTGGGTTCACAGACTCCAGTTCTAAACATCACTGCCGCCCTCAACCCAAGCACAGGTGAAGGGCACGCTTGTGGGGGGGGGGGTGTCTTGCCACTCTTTGGTCTACCACTTTGCTTCTTAAAAATTAGGTAGTGTCTTTATAATACAAATGAGAGCTTCCTCATAGGGCAATTGGTACCTTTAAGTCTCTCAAAGCTAGACTAGAAGGGATGGTACCCCTTCTCCTCTCGGACCTTGTCAGGAGGTGGGTGTCGACACAGCATCATGCAGAACTCACTGCATGATTTAGTACTTTAGTTTTAACCATGGATTTCACACGTGTGTTTTGTTTGTTTGTGTTTGTGGATTTTTTGTTTTGTTGTTGTTTTATTTGTTTGTCTATTTTTTGTGTGTTTTTTTTTTGTTCTTTTTTTCTTTTTTTCTTTTTGGTGTGAGGCATCTGGTTAGCAAGGGCTTCTGTACTTTACTGAGCCTGTGCTCTTTTGTTTTTTTTTTCCTATAGGCCATGTAGCTCTGGCTTTCTGGAACTTACTATGTAGACCAGGTTGGCCTCGAACCCACAAGCTCTACCTGCCTCTTCATTCTAAGTACTGGGATTAAAGGTGTATGCCACCATGCCCAGCTGAGCCTGTGCCTTCTTATCTTTCTATTTTATCCTTCTCTAGACACGTTCTGCCCCCACTTCGTCACTGCAACTAGTTGCTATGAGCCTACTAATCTCTAACAAATTAGCATTTAGAATAGTTACTCAATCCAAAGCAAGAGAATAGTTTCTGCTTCCTTAAGTTCCCACTCCACCTTTCACCCGAGCACAAACGATCTTTGGGGAAATTCATAAAATCAGAACCACAGGTAGATTTGGCACGATGCTACGTTATGGCATCCTGTGAATCACTCTGTGGCTGCTTTTCTCTGTCCCTAGTGCCACGGGGCCTTCTAGATGCTTATGTCTGCTGGGGGAACCTGAATAGTCAGATACAAGCAAGCTTTGTAGACTAACTGCAAATCTGGGGCAAAAAGTGAAAGTGTGGGGGCTCAGCGCTACCCCAACGCACTCCTGTCAGCTCTGTCCTAAAGCATTGCCAGCCTTTCATAAAGCACTCACCTGGTTCAAGAAAATTCCAGTTGGAAAAGGTCACAGCCTGTTTTACTCCCCCAGCAACGGCCCAGCTGTACTCTCCTTGGGAGTCGGTGTCTCTCAGGCCAGTCCAGAAGTACTTCCGGAGGGACTTATCGTACTTCTTCATCATATCATTCAAGAATTCCTGCTCAAACCTACAGAGGGCAAACCAGTCTCACAGTTTTTGAAATAAGCCCCTCTCCCTCCCGATTTTTTCTTAGGAGACTGTTTAGGCAAAGTCAGTTAAAAGTTTTCTACTATGTGTGTACTGATGGTCACACCTGCTAGTGACGGTCAGGTTGCAGTTTGTTCCGAAAGGAACCTCTTTCTCGTAAATCTTGTAACAGGCTTCTCCATGTCTCTTCCAGCCCTAAGTCAGAAGAGGAACACCATCACAGGGTTTGAGACTTAATATATCCCCACCCCAACCCCCCCTTGACTCTGACAAAACTGTCTAACCTAAAGAAGCAGAGGACATGACTGTCCTCACCTGGGAAGGATGGAGCTCAGTTTCACAGGATCATGTGACCTCTAGATGACTGAGATGTGGCATACTGTTCTTTGTCCTTTCTCCCTGACTCACCTATTGCAGCTGTTGGTTGGATTAGTTTTCAGGAAGAGTGCTGTTGTTGGAGGAAATCTAACGATAGACATTGAGGACAGTAGTCATAGTTTACATATTTATAGGAATTCATGAATAGGTGAGCTTTTTCTTTCAGTAAGAACACCTGTGTGTTATGATTGTCCTCCTTCTCAATTTTCCTTAAATGTATGAACAGAAACCAGTACTTTCACTTTCCAAGTTCGAATTGTTTAAGCTTAGATATCATCTTTAACCACAGAGGGATAATTCCGCTTCAGGAACGAACAGAGGTGTTTTACCTACCTCATCTGGGGGACACAGCTTATCAGACCCTGTATCCTTAGTTATTTCTCCCTTTTTCTTGCATACGTATCTGAGTTTCTTTTCACAGGACTGGACTTTCCACTGACCTAACTTTTAAAGACAAAAAATAAATCCTTACCAAACAAATAATTTGCCAAACACTTAGAATTAAATCACAGTAACTATGGGAGGCAGGGAAAGGTAGTGCCTGAGCCTGCCATCTCCACAACACAGTATGCACAAAGTTTCTTTTCTTATAAGCTAAACAATAAAACAGCCAAAGGACACATAGACAAGAAGTCGAAGTGAGAAGAACCCCACCCGAAGCTGCGGGATTCTAGTTGCTTCCTTGTGACCTGTCTGATGTTTGTTCAGAGATTAAAATCTTTGGGAGACATCAACTAAAGTCTGGTTACATTTCCTCATCTGTGTAAAGACGATGGGAGTGACGAGAGGTACTGCCAAATAAGTGTAAAGTCAAAGGTTTCTTTAAACTCCACTCCAGTCTAGACATCAAAACTGTCTCTTTCAAATATGCTACATAAAATTGATTTTGCTTAATTGGTCAAGTTGCATTACTTCTCAAAACTAAACGTTGGTGGCTTGACTGTCACCAGGGTCACTTTTGAATTCAGTCAGGCTGTGTAGCTAAGCCTTCCCTTCATTCTTCACTTTCACTTTGGATGATGTGCCCAGCCATCTTGGCTTTTAAAGTAGGGCACGGAGTGTGACACTTCTAAATCACGTCTTTGCAATCGGACACTTCTAAATAGGAACTCGGTTTGATGTTTCCATTTACAGTCTCTCTAGATGTCTGGGTGACAGTCACCCTGATTACCAGGAGAGACAGCTGCCTATAGGAAAGAGATGTAAACGAAACTAAAAGAAGTGTTTAAGTCCTTCTGTGCCTGATATAGCCTATTTTAGGCTCATAACCAGAGCATGCGCAATGAGTGTTTCCGCAAGCTACATCTCAGGAAAAGATAATTTTTCTGAACAAATCTATCCCAACTTTTTATATAAATATTGAAAACCACTTAACCATTTTTTTTTTATTAAAAACTGAACTATTAAAAAACGTTTTCCAGTTAGACTCAAATCACGACGAATTCAAAACTTAAACAGAGCATAAAAAGATAGACTCTTTTCAGACTGAGCCATGGTTACCTGACAAACATCAATCATAATGAGCAAAAAGACTGAGGGAGACTTGGATCCTTGAAGAAAGCAGGCCATTTGACACAAGAGTTCTAAAGAGTCCATGCATCTTTTCCAGACCGCAATGGGTGCTCAGACATCAAGCAGACCGCTTACTCAGAAATCAGCTATCAGGATGACAAGCTACAGGACTTTACCTTTTCCTTCTCAGTTTGCACACACATCCCATTCCTAGCAAAATGTTAATATTATTATTAGCACTAACAAAAAAGACTATAAATAAACTACAGTAGGTGTCCTACCTTTCCTAAATAGGAAACGCAGTTGGGAGTCTTATTGTAGGGAATACTCGGCTCATTCTCATTCCAGTACGTTAGAGTCACTTCCGTTCCGTCCGACCACTGGAACAAAGCGGGGCTGTCTGTGTTCTTAAGGCCTGTCCATATCTCTTCTTTGACATCTAAAAGAAAAGTGGTTTCTGTGTTTGGTTTTGTGCGTTGTATGTTATAATATGTATGTTACTGACTTTTACGTGCTGGTAGGTAGTTTCAGGGGGTTTCGCAGTATTCTTTAGTCACTTACTAAGGATGATGATGAGTAGGGAGGGTGGGTCTCCAGGCCTGCAATGTCTCTCATACTGCACACAGTACACAGAGGGAGAAGAGCTGCTTTAAGATGGGCCAGCTCAGTGCCCCTCAGAACTGCTGTACATAAACTCTGCCTTATGGGTATTAGTGAAACTCTATAAACACAACCATAGATACTCTAACTAGAAATATTTCTTGTCCACTGTTGCACTGAAATGACTATTGTCTTCACGTGGAAAGCAATGAGCGACACGCTGGCACAGAACAGTTACCTCCACTGCCTGCCTCTAGGAAGAGGGCAGGACCTAGGATGTCTTTGTTTTTCAGTCTAGTTCCAGATAATCACAAAAGTGAAATGATCATCAAGTAGATTTTTAGAAGAACTTGAAGAAGATTTGCCATAATTATGAGCAGAGGAGAGTTTCTGATTAAATAGTGGCTGCCAGGCAGAGGCAGCCACTTAAACTGTAATGCAGAGAAATAAAGGTGAAACAAAAGTGAGACTTCAGTTCCTCATTTTTCCTAACTACCTTTCAGGAGCTCAAAAGTCACGTGGTAGTTACAGCACTGCGGGGCCTGGGACATGCCCATTTCCACCGAAAGGTCCCTGGATGGGCTCCTCCTACTGGGCAGGCTGGAAGCCTCTCCTACTGAAAACGGGCAGACTTGAAATGCTTTAGACCCCTAAAACAATATGTTTAAAACAAAACAAAGAAACTCACCCCCTCGATGGAGTTTCGTGACAACCACCTCCACATCCGCTATGGAGTGAACGCTGATGAGGTCCGCGCCGAAGCCTTTGCATTTCAAACGTGCTGTGTCCCACGAATAACTTTCATTTGTCAGCAGATAGCAAAAACCATTATTTGACAGCCAGCTCACATCACAGTGGGTATCTGAGTATGTCCAAACATCTGGGGGGTGGCAGAGGAGAAAGCAATGATTTATATTCCAGTAAAGACAGATCCATTTTGAATCAACAGCCCTCTAAATGTCTCTTTCTGAGTCACAAGCTTCTGGAAAACTGATGATGTCAGCTATCAGAGTGACATGAATTTTATGTTGTGCTTACTACATATCTGGCATTATAAGAACTCCTGAGGAGATTCAGGTATAAAATGTCCTTATTCTGAGACACATATGGCACATGGCTGGACAAAACTATTTAAGGGGCATAGACACAGTCGGGGAAGGGAAGGACTTTAGTCTTAATAAGTGGAAGACAGGGGTGGAGTAGGCCAGATTCGGACCACCTTTTCCAGGTCTGAGATTTGGAAGGTCACCTCCACCCACGTCTCAGGGATTAGTAAGACACAAGCCTTCTTTTCTTGTGTGACCAGCTTAGAAGTGAATACATATTAACGCTTACTGTTGACTAAAGAGCAGAGATGTAAGGAGCGGGACGTGGCATTTGTTTAGTACACCCTTGAGAGACGGCAGCAAAGGAAGGAGAGAAAAGACAGAATGGCTTCCTTAGATACCTTCATCTGCTTTGAAAGACCAGTGAGTCTCAGACCATGATGAAGTGCATAAGGGAAGTCTAACCTTTCAGATGCAAAGGGCTATTGCTTTCGTTAGCAAAACTAGAAAGCAGTTTTATTATTCCAGATAGTCAGATCTTCTTGGAACATTTTTTTTTTTCAAGCAAACACAGTCATCTTAAGGTGGAGGTTTATTTATTTTATTTTATTTTGCAAGATAATAACTCAATTAACTTAGGCTCTAAATGACATTCATTATTACTATGGGATATTTCAATTATAGAAAGAAACAGAGAGAAAAACCACATGTAAATGAACTCAAACAACCAACCACTCATTCTAGCCTTTATCTTCATAAAAAATCTATTTTCACAAAGTTACAATTGACAGGTAGGCATGTCATTTTGTTCTGCTCTTTGAATTTTCCTGCCAGCACAATTGTAATAGGGACATATTATGGAAACACCATGATTTATTTAATAATAGTGATTTCAAGATATTTATTCTATCATCAGTTCTCGTACATTCTCCCTTGTGTGGCATCTCCATTATGCTTTCTGTTGTATAGGCTATATATGGTAACTTGGAATATAAATGTTCATTTCTTTCTATTATCATAAGACATTTCCCTACATTATTCTATGTAACTATCTTTTAAATTGCTCTATATTCCTTTTCGGATAAGAATTCAGTGCTAGGGAGATGGCTCAATGGGTAAGAGCCCTTGCTCTGCAAGCATAGGGACCTGAGAATCTGAGTTCCAATCCCCAGCACCTTTGTAAAAATCTGGGCATGGATATGTAGACATACATGTATCCTAGCATTGGAGACAGAGAAAAGTGGATCCTGTGTGTGTATGTGTGTGTATGTGTGTGTGTGTGTGTGTGTATCCAAAGGACAATCTCAAGTGTTATCCTCAGGGAAATAATCAACCTCCTTTGAGGAAGTAAGATAGAGTCTTTCATTATCCCAAAGCTTATCAATTAAGATGGACTATCTGGACAGTCAACCCTAAAGATTCTCCTGCTCTGCCCAGCTCCCCTCCCCCAGCACTGGGATTACAAACATATACAACCATGGCATTTTAGCATGAGTTCTGAGGATAAAAAACAAATAAACAAACAACCATTGGCAGTATCCAGTGAAGGAAAGTAGGTATCTGGCATGCATCTACTTCACAAAACTCTGGCCTTATTTGTAAATGTGGGGAAGTGAGGGGCACACCTGGGAGCTCCACCGTGTTGTTCAGCGGCTTCTTGCAGACGTAAGGCTGCTGAGATTCGCAGGAAACACTTTGCCACAGCCCGGACTCTGTGTCCATTCTTGCACAGCTTGACCCACCAATCACAGGTGCAGTGGGCGTGCCTTAAAAAGACAGATTTTCAAGGAGGCAGAAGGAGGTTAGGGCCAGAGTGATCTTAAAATTATTCAAAGTTCATGATTTCCTGTGTTTTTGGAGGCTCGTGGTATGGTTAAAAACTTTCAACTAAATTGAAAAGTTATAGCTCGCTGTGAGCGAGCGAATACACACATGTTCGTTTGTCCTTCTTCTGAAGCACAAGATGGAGGGGGAACATTCTGGTTCACGAGAGCTAAGTCACAGCAGAGAAACGAACCCGTCTTCTGCTCTAGAGCTACTTCTACCACACACACCTGTAGCCAGAGACTCTTAGCGCATATTAAATTTACTCTATGGTAAATATTTACAACCAGACAGAAATGTTAATGTGCGGTTCTGCCTTTAAGACCTTAAATATTAATTTAAGGACTAGGACTGTATCTCAGTACTGGGGCGTTTGCCTAGCATAGTCTATTTTTAACTCAGTAGAGGATCACTTTGTTTACTAATAAAAATGTTTCGTTGCCTAAAACGTCATGGTTGCTTTATCATACTCAATCCATTTCTCTTCTATGTAGGTCGAAGGAACACTGTTAGTCACGTTATCATTCAGGTTCCACTTTTATCAGATTTTAGGTTTCAAAAGGTTCCTTCCTCATTTTTTCTTTGTAGAAAGCTTCTGGTGAAATAGGATGTAATTTTCGTTGATGTATTTATTTGTGTAATAAACTACATCTGTTGTGTTCCTGGTGTTTAGGTGGTACCATGTGGAAGTAAGGGATTTTTCTGCACTAAAGGCAACCTGCAGGCTAAGTACAGCACTGGGAGTCAAGACTCTATGGGATGTAGAATGATTCCTGGCCATGTTGTGGGGTTCATTCTGTTATTACTTTTAAAATGCAGAGGTGCTCTAAAACCCAGGAGCAAAGGCTCCATTTCCTACAGCATGGCTAACTTGGCTAAAACAATACCAGTTAAGAATGTCAGAAAAAAATTCTGAAGAAGCTAGCATGAGATCTGACTGTATGTGAAACTTTTATAAGCTCTGGATGAGTAAAAAGTTCCGAGCTTTGAAGCCTTTCCAATGTATACATTGCTGGGGAGAGTATTACCTGGATCCCAGTTAAGAAATTTGAGTGGCTTGAAGTCTGACCATTCCCAGCCTCTAGCAGAATAGAGCTGATTCAGTCCAAGCCAAACGACTCTAGCAATGTCTTCTTTTCCTGTACGAATTACATAATTTGTTAACTGAAAATAGATCTTTTATACAATATATTCTGGTTATGGTTTTTCCTCCACTAACTACTCCCAGATCCTCCCCACTTCCCCACCCACCCAAGTTCACAAAACCAAGTATATAAAATAATGATGATGATAAAATCAAGATGAAGAAACCAGAAAAAGACAAAACGACAAACAGAAGAAAAAGAGCCAAGGAAACACACACACACACACACACACACACACACACACACACAGACACACTCACACACACACATACACACACACACACACACACACACACACACACAACACACCCAGAGACACATGGAATTAAATAATTTTTAACAATGACAAAATTATATAAATCAAACTCGATTTTTTACTGATAGTCAAAAACCAGAAGGTCTTCACTGAGCAGGACTCTCATTATGGGGACGTCTAGACAACAGAGGCAGGTCATGCTAATGGACAACAAAACTTCATTTTTTTTTTTTTTTGAGAAGGCCAAAGTCTAATAAATTTGTTCAATTCTGCTTTACAAATGTCCAGCTCTCCTTCCTCTGTGGTAATAGAATTTTCTGAGTGGCAGTTTCACTATGTATTTTCAATCCTTACTTAGGAGGCTTACTCAAAAGCAGTTTCCATCCTGTGCCTAGATTTTGAGATCTGATTGTATTCCATTCTGACAGGTCAAAGCCATAAAGCCTATATTGTTTGCCAGATCTATGAATATAAAAATCAAAACCATAAAGTATTGCCCTCATAAAAAGTTTAGTTTAGCAGAAGGGAATATCTAGGGACCCTTCAAACAGAAAAGCATTCTGGGTTAGAAATATGTATAGGAACCTGTTTCATGACTCTACTATGTTGTGTGTTTAAATTAGATGTGAGAGTTTTATACACACACACAGATATACACACACCACACACATATATACACCTGTAGTATACATATCAGGAAGACATATCATACAATCTCATTATTTCATAATTAAAACCATTGGGAAAAGAAGGGAAGGGGACAGGGAAGTATAAAGAATGTCAATAGTAAGACTAGTTGCCCATATGCTACCTGATGTGGATACAAAATATGGTTGTGCCCATGCTTGTATGGGTCTGTACATAATGGAGAAAGAACATAAAGAATATAAACATGATCATAAGGATTTTTACTGTGGTGGTTTGAATAGGTTTGGCCCCTGTAGATTCCTGTGTTTGAATGCTTGGCCCATGGGCAGTGGCACCATTAGGAGCTGTGGCCTTTGTTGGAGTAGGTATGACTTTGTTGGAATACAGGTATGACTATGCAGGTGGCTTTGAGGTTTCCTATACTTAAGCTCTACCCAGTAGAGCCTTCTCTTGGCTGCCTCCAGATTAAGATGTAGAATTCTCAGCTCCTCCTCCAGTACCATGTCTGTCTGCATGCTGCCATGCTTCCCACCATGATGATAATGGACTGAACCTGTTAAGCTGTAATTAAATTAAATGTCCAATTAAATTAAAGGACCAATTAAATGTCATCCTTTATAAGAGTTGCCTTGGTCATGATGTCTCTTACAGAAAACAAAACAAACAAAACAAAACAAACCCCTAAGTAAGACAGTTTACCATCATCATCTAGGAGGTCATGAACCTGGGAAAGAAAGACTTTATCAAGGCCGTGAGGAAGAATTTGAAAAATTGATTAAGGCCAGTAGAAGAACAGAGCAATTGAAGAAATGGTTTATGAACAACAAGGGGAGGCTGACAAATATTATATCTTTATAAATTTGTTGGGGTATTTTCAGCGAAAATGACTTAACAACAGTATCCTAATTACTCATAGGAAAATATGTAAGCTATTACATCATGTCCCTATCTATCTCTCTAGAAGGTGCCTATGTGTATGTATTATAGACTATAGGGATTACACAGAGAAAAACCATATTCAGACTATGAGGACTTTCCAAGAGCAACTTTGACTATACATAATCTTTGCCTCCCTGACGACTCTAGAAGCCAAACGTGTAAAGTAGGCCTTTTCGGACTCGCAAAGGAGCTTCATTAAGAAAGAAGGAGGCAGGCTCCAGGACCAAGAAATAAGCATATCTTCAACGGTGGATGTTTACACAGGGTGTTGGCAAATGAAAGAGTCAGTGTAGTGATCAGTAGGATGGAAGAATGGCTGGTAAGACACAAAGGTTTTGGGAAAAGGAGGAGCTTTTGGAGGAGCTGCCGGGGCAACAGTCTGGATACAGATGGGGATGAGAACTTAAAATTTGCTCCACGTTTCTCAAGGAAGTAGATGGGAGAGATGCTTTATTAAGTGAAGAGAGGGCAGCAGCTGTGTTTGTGTAGAAGCCTTGAGGAGGTTGGGCAAGAACTTTGGATTCTTCCTTCTCTTACCCCACCAGCTCCTGTAACAGCTGTCAGCACCGCTCCAGAGCACACATTGAAGATGCAATCTAATGCACAGTCCCCTTGTTAGTAAAAGGAGTTGGTTTCCCAGAATTCCAAAAGAAGTCTTTCTGGTGCTCCAGACTTAACCGTGTGTCTCCTGATGTCTCGAATGCTGTTTGTTTTCATTTCCACCTTCCTGCCGTGGTTCAAGCAGGATACCAGGAGTTCCTTCCCATCCTCTACAGATTCAGCCACATCCTTCCTACGAAGATTTTTCAGATAGCCCCCCATAGGAAGTAATTACTGCAGTATAACCCTGGTGGTTACCTGCAGGCAGGGACAGACTTACACAATCAGACCTTTTTGATCTAAAGTCCCTGATTTGTCTCCTTACTGTCTTTGTAGTTTGTATTGACATCACTGGAATTAAAGAATTTAAGTTTTCTACCATGCTGGCAACCAATGGATGTAAATGAGAAATGGGCACGTTCTAAATGTACTTGTCGGGTAGAAGGACAGAGACAGTTTATGCGGACCATCAAGAGCTAGGCTTTTTCTTTACCTAGAGCTTAGGGTAAGACTTTGCCTGTCTTGCAGATGGTCAGCAGTAGAGAGCCTCGGACTAAAGGAACAGGCAAGTCCTTTCTTCCTTTCCTTCTTTTGTCTGTATTTAATTGGCACATAGTAACCATATGTATCTGTGGGTCGCAGAGTCAAGTTTTGATGCACTGTATAATGACCAAACCAGGGAAATGGGGACCCTTATCGCTTTAAACATTTATCTTTTCTTTGTGATAAGAGCAGTCCAAATCCTTTCCAGTTGTTTTGAAATAGACAGTGTGTGACTATCAACTACAACTATCAACTCCAGTTACCTTATTGTGCAACAGAACACCACCATTCAGTTGTAAATGTTACTTTTTACCTACTGACCAACCTCTCCCCATTCCCCCTCTCTTCCCTTCCTGCTGCTCTCCTCAGCCTTCCCTTCCCACTCCTCTCAGCTCTTATGAGGTCAGGGGTTTAGACCCCATGTATGACTGATGGCTTGTGGCCATCTTCTTTCTGTGCCTCCCCTTATTTCACCTAACATAATGTCTGAACTGTCACAAATGCCAGGATTTCTTTCACTGTGTATATGCCAGTTTTTCTTTACCTCATTGGGTGCTAGAAATCCTTGTTGATGGCGGTTGGTTATTTATGTTGGTCACTGTGAGTAGAGTTGCCATCAGTGTGGCAGAGTGGGTATCTCTATATCTCCTTGGCATGTTCTTTCCTTCCCTTTGGTTATGTATCCAGTACAGGAAATGCCGAATAGTCCTCTTTTAATATTCTGAGGAACCTATATTGACTTCCACAATGGTTATACTACTTTACAGTATTCCTGATTGTGTGTAAGCGTTCTCCTTTCTTCTTATCCTCATTTGCATTTATTATTATTATTTTTAACAATCACTATCATAATAAAGAAGTGATATCTTACTGTGGCATTGGTTTGTATTTATCTAGTGGTTAGTTATTTTGAGCATTTAAAACTCTATCCTATCTTTGACTGGTTTTGTGGGTTTTTACAACTGTCTAGTTAGGCCTATAGCTCTTATTTGGTCAAACTTTGCTATTGAGTTTTCTGAGTTCCTTACAAATTCTGAGTATTAACCCCATGCCAGATACATAGTTTGTAAATATTTCCCGAGACACATTAGGCTGCCCCTGAGACCTCTGTCCAGGTCTGACTGCATACTTCTCTTCCTCCTTCCACAGCGATCGATGACAAGTCTGATAAGATAGGCCTAAACTGAGCCACAGAAGAACTCTTCAGCTGCATCAGAAAGGCTGCAACCGCCCTAACCTGCAAATACCCTAACCTGGAACTGTACTAGAGCCTTGGGGCGCAGGTCAAGTAGCTCAAGGTGGAAAGATTCTCAGGGTGAAGGCAAATTAGGAAATGTTCTTGCACAGGGCATATGGGTCTTTTTCGGAGTTTTAGGGGAACTCCAGTTGGTTTTAGGTCCTGAGAAAGTCAGTTACATATGATGAATCCAATCCAAATCTGTCACCCCATCTATACATTAACAACAACAATAAAACTTAAAAAAAAAAAACTAAGTAGATGCAAGACAACAGGCAGAAAGAAAAAAAGAAAACCCTCTAGGATTTCAAGGGACTCATAAAAGGGTCACCTCTTCATCTGTTTCTGGAAATAGATTCCCAGTGTCAATCAATCATGATTGTTAAAACCAAAGGCTTTGGGGGAATGATATTCTTAGTATGTACATAATATATACTACACTGCCCCATCCATACACCTCTCCCTGTTCTCTTGTAAATTTGCAGCCTCTTTTTTCATTGATTGTCCCTACATGCATGCATATATATATATATATATATATATACTATATATATATATGTATATATACACACACATATATATGTATATGTGTATGTGTGTGTGTGTGTGTGTGTGTTATATATTATATATATATATTATATATATATGCAATGTCTATGCACCTAAATACAAAAATGCACCCTGCCCTGCTCAGTCTGTGTACTGTTACTTGTGTGGATGCTTTCAGGGTGACCATTTGGTACTGGATAACCAGTTAGTGTGCTCTTCCTCGGAGAGGACTGCTCCTTCCTCCTACTCTCAAGATTCTTTAGTTGCTTATAATTCTTTGTGTAGAGCTGAGGCCATGTGTGCTTTCCCTGTCGATTTAAGTATGCCTTTTAACACTCCTTCCGGGGGCGGAGGCTCAGCTCCGTGGTTAGGGGTGCAGATGACCTGTATTCAGTTTCCAGTACTCGTAACAGTCTGTAACTCTAGCTCCAAAGGATCTGATGCCCCTTTACAGCTTCCCAGTGTACTGGCATTCACACACATGAAAACACACATACACACAGGCACGCACATGTGTGCATACACACAGTATTTTAAGAACATTAAAAGAAAATCCTAAACCTTTCCTTGCCCCTGTGCCTTCCACTCCCATATGAAGACTTTTCACTGAGGTGAGCTAGCTATGATTCACTACCTGTTCTATCTTCCTCAAATTCTCTGTTTCGTGGTGTCCAGAGGTTTAATGTTTTGCCCTCTCCTCTCCATTCTGTCCATTTAGGATTAGGGTACTAACTGCATCTTGTACTCTAACTTGCTTTCTAAACAGCAGTTTCCCCTCTAGTTTCTATCACGAGATGCATTTCAACGCATGGGATATGCTTACCTTCAATCCCCCCTCCCTTTTTTCCCTGTAGGCTTCAATGCTGAGGTTTAGATTTTAAGAGAGGCCAGAAAGGATATTATCTAAAGAGCATGCCTGGTTATACAGTGTAGAAGAAGAATGCATCTTTACAATTCCAGCTGTCTGCTCTACCACACACAAGTTACACCTACCCGTAATATAGGCTAATTCTGCAGCACTGTGGATACTCAGTAAGTCAGTTCCTTGGTTCTGACAGGAGACATAAGCTTCTTTCCAAGAGAGAACTTCCTGATTATTAAATTGGTAGCAACTTCCAATCTGCTCATTCTTTTCCCAATTACCTTCACAGCCGTTTTCTGTTGATAAAGAGATAAATGAGTGATTATAAAATAAGGAGATAATGTTTTCTGTTACTTGGAGTGCCTACAAGATCGCAATTCAATTTACATTTGCTTAGGACATGCCAAAACGGAGGCTGTCACTGCATGGAGCATATTTCTTTACTCACTGAAATGGAAATCAGAGCATACCAAATGACTCAAGCAGGCAAACTCTTCCACTTTCCCTCTATGCCCTGTCAACTACAATGCCATGTTTGTACCAGTGTTCCTTCATGCCCTTTGCCTGAAGAAGGTAGTCTCAATGTATGCAAGTGTAGAGCACTGACCATTGTAAAACAAGCTCACTTGAACTTGGTAAAGATGGGTTGTCTCCAGCCTGCCTACAAAACACTGTATGCATAGAGATGCTGTTAAAATGGCTAAGATACAGAGCATAGTGACTATTTTGGAAATCCAGCCCAAATTTCTCCTTAATATTTGAATAGATGATCGACTACATGAAGAGAATTAACGATGTAGGACTCACAATACATATATGCACATATAGGCACAGAAACATGAGTGTACAATACAGACGGTCCATGGTGTATGCTCTGTGAGAGCATGGTAGTATGCACATGTTTATGCCAGCAGTTTCCTGTGCTGGTGTGTGAATGTGCAAGCAGAGACAGGAGGGAGACATCAGGTGTTTGGCTGGATCTCCTCCACCTTCCCCTGAGACAGGATCTATTGGTTAACCTGAAACTAGGTTGGCAGCCAGCAAAACCCAGAAATCCTCTTGTCTTCAACCTCCATAGCACTGGGGTTACTGGCCGGTGTACTTAACTATGTCTAACTTTCTATTTTTAAATTTGAGTGCCAGTAGCAAGCACGCTTACCTACTTAAATGCCCTGTCCCCAGCTCCACTGTGTGTGTGTGTATGTGTGTGTTATATAATATTTATTATATATATAATATCTATCTATCTATCTATCTATCTATCTATCTATCTATCTATTCTATCTATTATCTATCCATCTACTAAAGAACCTTCAGGTTGTACCATGATTCAGTTATATAGATCTTGAGGTAATTGAACTGGTTCAAAATATACCCAGTTTCCTATGCGATCCCAGAGAGAGGGAAAACCAATTCAGGCTGGATTATATGACCTAATGCTCCATCCAGGATGTTTCAAGGGGGCTTTCCACTACCAGTTACACACCAAATAGTACACTCGTGGTTCTATCCACTGCTGAGTGCATAGAGTGGGGCAAAGACCCACAGGTGTCTGTGCAATGGCATAATCAGAACACCCATCGCTTCTGTGGCTTCTAAAGGTCACGTTTGCATCTTACCCAGTCTTCCGTAGCATATACAGCAAGAGAGACCATACCACTTGGTGGAGGAAAAATAGGGTAAATTTCAGGCACATTCGTGTTACCAGTGAAGGCCTCTTCTTTGTAAAGCTAGAAGCTTCCAGTGGGGTGGCAGTGTGTCTGCTGTTCCACACTACCTCCAGGGCTTAGCAAACCTCAGATGTGAGGACTCAGCCTTCTTTCATAAACAGTAACTCTGCTAGGTACACAAATGCATTAACATCCCCTACCCCAAAAAGGCAACTAGGCACATAGGCCTTTTCCAGTCAAGGCAATAAGGCAGAGCAGGTAAATACGCTGGAGAATGAGTATCAGGAATACTGGCCTCCCCACAAGGCTTCACATAAATGTGGTCTGATCCTGGAAGGACCTTCTATCAACCTGAGAAAACTCTCACCTGAACTTTCTGACCCAAGCGATAGTGAGAGTTAAATGAAACAGTTATACTCTTAGCCACAATTCATTTGTTATAAATTATGGGAAGAAGCAAACACTGTGTATTTTTAAAAAAATATTCTAACTAGATCCCAGGTGTTTAAAAAGCCTGGGCCTTGGTCTAAAAGAACAATTCTCATAGAGAGATCCTCAGACCAGCATCATCAGAATGACCTGGGGACTTAGGAAACTACAGATGCCCAGGCTCCATCTCAAACCCGCTGAATCAGAACCTTTGGAGGTACCCCTCTGTTTTAACAAACACTCCAACTGGGATTGGTGCACCCTGATGTGTGGAATCATTGGCCCTGTCTAATTTCTTCAAGTTGGTCAGAAGCTTAGGTTCTCTTAAGGAGGGATCCGCATACAACACCACCAGGCTGCCTTTTCTCTGGGCCGGAGAGTAGAGCCGTATGGGGCAAATGCTTCACAGCCATGTTTCTTGGACCTTCAAGACCTTATGCAACTATGTGGTCCACCGGGCCTCACTATGCTTTTTCTGTAGTTGCTATGGGGACTGAATGGTTACAATAGATGTCGAAGGCTTAGAACAGTGCCTGACACTGGGAGTGGGGTTCTGATAGTCTTATGTCAACTTGACACAGATAGATTTATCAGACGGGAGGGAACCTCAATTGAGAAATGCTGCTGTAAGATCTGCCATAAGACGGAGCTGTAAGGCATTTTCTTACTTAGTGATTGAATAGGGGAGGGTCCAGTCTATGTGGGTGGTGCTATGTTGGGTTGGTGGTCCTGGGCTCTATAAGAAAGCACACTGAGCAGGACAGAGGGAGCAAGCCCAGTAGGTAGACCACTCTAAGACCTCTGAATCAGCTCCTGCCTCCAGGTTCCTGCTCTGTTTGTATTCCTGTCCTGATTTCCTTCAATGGTGAACAATGATACAGAAATGTAAACCAAATGAACCCTTTCCTCCCTAACTTGCTTTTTGGTCATGGTGTTTTATCATAGCAGTAAAAACCCAAACTAAGACAAGAGGTCATTTACTATTATTGCTTACATCTGAAGTTCTTTTTCTCTTTTTTAAATAGGCTCCTTCAACCTGTTGTCATTAATTTTCTTTGAGACAGTATTCTCACACTTCTATAGCTCAGGCTGACCTGAAACTCATCATTCTCCAGGATCAAGTCTCACGAGTGCTGAGGTTACAAGCGTTAACTATCACACTCGGTCACACTTGGCATTCAATATTCCTTAAGCATGTACCACATGCCAGTTACTGTGATTTCTTTGTAATACTCGCCCATCTGCTAAGAAACTGTCCCTGTTATATACCAGACAGTAGTAAAGCTCTCCTTTGATCTGTCCATGTCTATAAAGAGGAATGAATGCTTTAGTACCTTGGATAGTTTTCTTCTAATGAGAAACAACTCAAAAACACACTCTGATCAACACATGGGCACGGTGGAGCAAACATTGTCACTAATTTGGAGCGGGCCAAAGGTATGTGTCTCTTTCTCTTCCAGCCTTGGCTTCAGGGCACAAATCTATTTCTAAGTTGTCGCGATCCTAAATGTGGCTTCTCAGCTCCTCTGTACCTGTTGCTTGTTGGCTTCAGGAAACTCACGAAGGTGATGTCCTCTACTCAAGCTCCAGTGTCTCATGCCCCACTTCCTCCTGAAGCTGCAACTCCCCACCTGCTGGTGCCCTCTCTACTTTTCCTGATGTAGCTGAGCTTCCCCACTGCCTTCCCCCAATCCCGTCGTCCACAAACACTCCTGCTTCTCTTCTTGACCAGCTTCTCAAGGCAAATTCAAAGCTGTACCAGACTTCAGAGAAGAAGTCCTGCAAAGCAGATTCCTTATCTAGGATGATATCGCTGCAGATTTATCAAGTCATCTTAAATCCCCCATCCCCCTTTCCCTCCTATGAACACTACTCTCTTCTTGCTATTAAAGAGTCCACCAGCCATACATACCTGGTTGTAGGCAGATGCCCCACTTTTGATCATATTCATAATTTAGGGTAGTGGCACACCATGGCCCACTATGATCCTCATCATGAATGCAGTCATGGTACCATGTCTCCCCAATCAAGAAAGGGAATTCACAAGGCCTCCCATAGGAGTTCCCATCTCTGGTGTATATCTCTGTGGGATGGGGAGGAAGAAGAGGACAGTTCAGAGCCGAACAACTATCTCAGGGTAGCTAATTTCTAAAACGTTTAAAGAAAGAGTATTGGTTTCACTTATGAACTACAATATCTGAGCGGGCTATATACTGTGGAAAGAGCACAGAGATGGACTGCTCTGGTCTGTACTTTGAATGCTGGAGTCTCCTGCAAGCGTAGTTTCTACATTTCCAACTGAGGCCATCCGTGCTTAACTCCAGGGTTGTCCACTGTGTATTTAGCAAAAATGTAAGGTTTCTTTTCTGTGATGTAAGGAAGCAATGAAAGACCCTGCCTTGATGAAGTAAGAGGAGATGGATTCCAGCATGGGGAGAAAACTCAGATACTTCCTCAAAATGGGCATCTCCACAGAGATTCAATTCACCTCCATTTCTTTCTTTCTTTTTTATTCACTTTACATCCTGCCATTACCGCCCTCCCCGTCACCCACAATCATTCCTCCCTTTCCTCTCCCTTTCTCCTCTGAGCAAGTGGTAGTCCCTCTGGGTATCCCTCCACCCTGGCACATCAAGTCTCTGTGGGGCTAGGCGCATTCTCTTCCATTGAGGCCAGACAAGGCAGCCCAGCTAGAATCACCTCCATTTCTTCAGTGAATGTGAGGCTGGCATCTCAGATATATGTGTCAGCTTTGAAACCATTTATGTGATTAGAGAGATGGACAAAGGCTATTGCTGCCCAACAGAATCGAGGCTGTGGCTTTGAAGAAATGAAGGAAGAGGGCTGCTAGATCCTTGAGTCGATGCTCGGAGCAAGTCAGGACATGGTAATTCAGGTGATGAAAAAGAATTGGCCTTAACAGAGCAGTCATGGGAGAAGCTGGTGACCAATGAGGTAGCTTTTATTTTAGTAGTTTTCTCTGGTCCCCAGAGAGGCACTGGGAAACTATCACGAAGCAGATATGCCTGGGAACCCCAGAGGAAGTGCTCAATACTATGTCAATAACCATCTTCATGAAAACATGTTTTATAGAGCAGCTAACCGTGTATCTATTTCTGTCACCTTTTTAAATATAGCTTCAATTTCCTCAGAACTGGTTATTATCCAATGAAAGAATGGCCATTAGGGAGAGCATAGTCATCAGATCTCATTAACCTGCATTGGGCTTTTAGAGTCCCTCAGAAAGACTGGAGGATCTGCTTTAAAGGGTGCTTGAGATAGCATATGGTTCTATCTATGTCCTTTATCATCCTCGAGTGTTCCCATGCTCAAGTGAGAGACTTAAGTTTGGAAGGTATTACACAGCAGTACAAAAGAATAAGAATCATCTGGATGCTTCTCTGCAGAAAAAAAAAAATCTTTGTGGGTCATTTGTTTTGTTTCCCTATGCCACATAAATGGCTTTCAAGGGAATGATTCTGCTAAAGAGTGTGGTGACCTTTAGTTTTATAAGGAGCCTGCTCATCACATATGTTTCAAATTTGACCACGTCAAAAAAAAGTCCCCAAGGCGCATGACCAATTTCCCTTCCTTAGGACAGACAGTACCGAGAAGGGCAATCCCGGAGCATGACGCAATGCTGCTGTTGCTGCTGCTGGGACCTTCAGGGTTTTCTATAACCTTTTATTTCTGTGTGCAAAGTGCTTTCAGACACACTTCTGTACTTCTTCCTCACCACAAGCCTGTGAGATCAGAGCTGTTTGTGAAATTCCCACTTTTGAGAAGTAGTTAAGGACACATTGGGTGGCTCATGGTGAAATACAGGGACAAGGACATGCCCTTGGAGGAGTCACTGACATCCACCAACAACTTTACACTAGTTACTGCTTCTGCAGGTTTCAAGGTTACCCGTGGATCAAAGATGGTTGTCACAGTTCTCTGTGTCACACAGCATACTGTAAACCAGTAAGCAAACAACAGCCACGCTGGATACAGGCAGCTAACTATGCTCTAACATAAGCGTTTTGTTCTCAAATGTCCTATGCTGTTGTTTCATACTCAAGAATTTACTTGGAGTTACCCTACACAGGGGTAATGCACCTCCCAGAAGCCATAAGTTGCTAAGTGAAAGTCCCACTGCCAAGTGTGGTATACTTCCCCTCAACTTATTGGTCAGAGGTGTCCCAAGGATCCCCCAAACAATCAGGCTATTGACACTGCTCTTGGTTGCCCAAGAGAACTTGATAGTGAGACCCTATTACTGAAGATACTACACATACCTGTCAGAGGACACGGAGAAATCAAGTGGTACTGACCAGAAAGTTTTCTCCTTGCCAGGTAGCTTCCAGAGTACCGGAAGATGCTATCCAGTCTGCCAAGACTGGGAGGGAGTCAGCAACAGCGTTGCCCAGCTATGAATGCTGTGAGTTACAATGATGAGCAGTGTGGCAAGAAATGACCATAGGTGGGACAGTGGCATAAATGCAATGGGGGTGACTAACCAATTCCACTTGCATTGAAGGACCACTCCACAGGAGGAAACACACGCCTGGTATATAAACATGGTCAAGATCCTATGTTTGGAGATCTTGGAGCGAACTTAATACTATTATCTACAAAATAGACATGATATAAAACCACCACCTAAATTTATATCTCTCTACATGTTGATTTGTTCAGCTTTCAGACCTCATCTCAGACCAAAAAAAAAAAAAAAAAAAAAAAAAAAAAAAGAAAAGAAAAAGAAAAGATTTTTGTGTGGTCGATTGTGGTGGTTAACACAAAAATTCACAACTGGCCAAGCACAGAGAACAAGTGGGGTGCTCAGTCACAAACAGAATACCCATACCACACCCCCTTCCCAAGGCCCAGGAACCATCTCAGGAGAGAGAATGGAAAGACTGTAAAAGAGCCAGAGGTCCTTTGTTTAAGGGACATGGCAGGACCAGCCTCCTCATGATCTCCCAGCAGCTGTGGGAGCCTGCATAAGACGTGTGCAAGATCAAGCCAGCCAACACTCCAGCTTGAATTGGGAAGGGGTCCTTGAACCTCCATCCCTAACTGAAGAGCTATGACATCAATGGAAGGGAGAGTTGGTTTTCTTTAAGGTTGTGTTGGTAGGCTGACCACATTCTAGAAGAAGGTCCCACAGCTAGGTCTACACGAGCAGCACAAAGTAGAGTTGGTGAGTTATTAAAATAAATAAACAAAACCAAATAAAATTGGAAGCTCAGAAGGTGGTGGTGGGGTCTGGCAGGAACTAGGAGAAGGAGTTGGCAGTAAAAATGATCAAAATATATTGTGCTAAATTCTCCAAGAGTAAAGTGTTTTGTTTGCTTTTTTAAAAATACAATTTAGAGCGAAGACCATGACAATATTCATATACTTTTTTTGAAAATGGCCAAAGAAAACCTAACAGTTAGAATGTCAAATCAGAAATACAAAGAGCAACATGGGACAGCTATGCCAAAAGATGAAAATATTTCAAAAACCCATGAGATGTTCAAAATATTTCCATTCTATTAAAATTCCCAGGCATGAAAAATAAACCACCTCTTTTTCTTTCTTATATTTTTAAATTTAGGGTTCAGTCAATCATATTATTAGATTATGTGCCTTTAGCCTATATGAGCTATTTCCTGTCAGTATAGCATTCTTCTCTCCTAGCATTCAGAATAGCATCATAGGAGGGAAAGAAATAAGGCATAGGAATTCAAGTCCTGTGTTTACCACACCAAAAGGCTGTGACCTCTGATAACACACCTAAGCCTTTCTAGTCTGGTCTACCAAGGGGAAGGGTGGGGCACCCCTAGGTGTGGGAAGACTGTAGCTCATGATGACTGCTCATTGTGACTTTATTTAAACTGAGTTGTGCATGTTCAGTTGTGGGGAGCTGAGGAAGCAGTACCGAGTGAATTGCTGACAAGGGTACAGTCATGTCTAGGACCAATACCTCAGAACTACACAAAGCCTTCTCCATATGGATCAGACTGAGAAAGATATGGTCCAAGTACAAGTGATTACCAACCACTGACCAGTGTGTGCAAAAAACTGCAGCTCCCTTCTCCTGGACATTTTCAGCCTGACATTGCTAGCCCACAGAGACCTGACACCAGGACTAGCTAACCACTCTCCCCAAACTATACCTAATAAATGCACTGAAGTTCTGGTATATTGCAGTAGTTGGTGCCACTCCATCAGACTGCACCCAGCTCCCTCACCCCGGTTAGGTTTCCAGGGCAAAGCTGTGTTGGGTATGGCATTTAAATTAAACAAACATTACAGTGAAAGGGTCAAAGTCCGTCTCTGGTAACTCACCGTGGTAAGGATGGACACAAAGGTTTTCCTCGGAGCCTCCCTTCTTCCAGACATCAGATGAGTTGGTACTGGCTACGGCATATCCATCTTTCAGAGCCAGCCTGTACTGGGCAGCGGTGTACAGAGAATGGTGCTCACATTTCCACCACAGCATGGCGTTGGAGTCACACCTGAACATTCGCAGGTTGTCTGTGGCTTTGGTAATATCTAGGCCAAGGCACTTTTGGGATTCCAGGTGAAAGAGTCGGTGTTGGGACACCCACTTCCATAACATGGTTTTAGTGTCGCTACAGTCCTGTGCCACTATCCAGTCAGACAGCGGCTGGATGCACTTGCCAGTGTTTTCATTGACGATGGTGAATGGATCATTACCTAGGCCGAGACAGTAAGGGAAGACATTTTAGGACTCCACGTCATGTGACGAATGCACCTTGCTCCTGCTTGTTTGCTGAGGAGAGTCTGATTAACCCTGGACTGCACTCCCCCATGGGCTTGGTGTTCTACAAAGAATGAGGGTCGCAAAAATGCTCTAAAGCCAGTCTGCCTGGGCCCGGACTTTGCCTCTGCTGTGCTACCTATGGGATCAGAGCAAATTACTGAACTTTTGTGCTTCGGTTTTCTCTTGTGTAAGGCTGCACGTACTTCACACTGTGGATGTGAGGATGCTGGCATGTGCCGACCCATGTCAGTAGAGAGGAGAGTGTGTATATATATGATTTTGCTGATCCATAAAAGGTTCCCTGGTTTGCTCTTAGAGCAGCTACTTCGTTTTCCTTTCCTTCCACAAATGGCCTGTGGCCAGTGAAAAAGTATCCTGAGTCACACCCCTGTCTTGCTGGTTTAGTTTCCACAGTACGGTGGTCAGACCACCAGAATCTGCTCTCACTTCAGCTCCTTCCCCCTCACCAACGGTAAAGGCAGGGATCTATGTTCCTCTGGCTTAGCACAGGTTACTGTGGCCATGCAAAGGGGGATCTACATACAAACCACTTCTCCCAAACCTTCCGTGAAAAGTGTATGTAAATGGAGAGAAAACTTCCGAGAAGGCAGGGGTAGAGACACTGGGGTAAGAAATGGGAGAAAAATAGAGGATCTGGCTTCTGCGGGCAGGGAACCTGTGGCCAGTCCCACTGTAGCACCGCCAGAAGAGATGGAGGCTGGGGATTCACCAAGTAAATCACCCAAAGGAAGTCAAACACTGGGTTCCAGGAATAACCTGCACTACCAGGCCTAATGTCTTGTATGTGTGAGCAAGAGAAAATGAGAATTAACCCATGGAAGCTAAAGACTAGAGATGAGGCCTCTTCAACTGATATCCAGCACTACAGCAAAGCACAATGAAATACTTTGGCCAGCTCTTTTACAAAGGAAAAAAAACAAAACAAAAACAAAAAACCATGGCCTCGCTGGGCATGCTGATGAGCAGAAAGCTGGACCATTTTAGACAAGCTTAAACAGTCATTGTCAGTGAACCAGAGTTCAGCAGAACAACACGCAAGATTCTGGTTCCCAAAAGGTGTTTTCATTTTGAGTTCAGCTTCACAGTCACTGGGTTTACAAACAGGGGACATTTTCTTAAGTCACGGGTTAAAGAGTTGAAGGTTGTCATGCCAGGCACTGGTGGCTAGATGGGAAACTTCACAGTGTAAGTCATAGCTACGAAATTCTATCTGATCATGTGAACTTTAGATGGAATTTTGTTCTGTTTCAAGTAGCAGCAGCAAGACAAAGCAATAGGGAACAACAAAGAAACCCTTAAGGTGGCAGTTACTTATTTCTGCTTTCAAATTTGAATTGAACAGGATGATAGGGTGTTGGGTCGCTGGTTGAAAGCACTTGCCATGCAAGCCTGAGGAATTCACTCCAAATCTGCAGGACCCATTTAAAAACTGATGTGAGGTTTGAGCGTATATAATCCTAATGTTCTCAGGGGAAATGAAGGCAGAGCTGGGAGGCCCCAGAAGCTAGCCTGGCATAAATGGTGAAAACAAACAACAAAACCCCACACAAAGAAAACAACAAAGAAACCCTGTCTGGAATGAGGTGGAGAGTTGGGACCAACACCCGAAGTTGTCCGCTGACCTCCATAGTGATAGTGTGTGTGTGTTGGTGTGTAGTGTGCAGTGTCTGTGTACGTACACATACACACAAATAAAAAAGAAAAACATTGCATGGAGCTGCTGTTAGGCGGGTTGGTACAGCAGCAGGTGTCCTTTCTTTCTTCCGTGACACCCTCTGTCACTCTTTCATGGTTCCAGGTGAGGAGGACAGTGAGCCAAAAGGAACATTTCCCTAACAGGCTCCTCCAACATATTTAATCTCCTCAAATACCTGACTTACTCTTTCCCTTCCACACTGTCTTCCACATCTCCAAAGTATCACAAACTACAGCAGATAAGGGAAGTCTGTGACACGTGGTCCTCGCCCTTCTTGAAAAATTCCTCTCACTGACCCTGTAATCTCAGTGGTCTTTCAGGACACCCTGCTCCATGACCCTTGACCCTGAACAGGTTACCTGGGCAAACAGAAGCTTTGCTTTCATTTGAAGTTCAACCTTTTTCAGGATTCTCCATAAAACTCCGTAGGTTAGGTCCAAGTCCATGGGTGGCGGGAGGAACAGTATTGGAGCAAAGCATTGAGAGTTCCTAGACTGAAGCCCTACATGTATTACCAGTTCGATGGAAGACTAGGAGACGCTACGTCCTCTCCCTAATATCAAATGAAAGCTGTGGAGTACAGGTAAGCCATTCCAGAGCTAGCTTCCCATGCTTTCACGAGGTAACAGTGTCCTGGCTCCCTGCGTCTTATTAACCTTTGCTCAAGTCATCACTTGTTCTTGCAGACAGCCATTGTACTGGAGTAGCATCTGAAGTCATTCTAACTTCATTTATAACAAACATGTGGAGTTAGTCAAGAAGTCCTCTTTTGTCAACACTCGGCAGAAGAAAGTTTTACTTTTTCTTCATTTCTACACTTACGGCACTTCCAGGACACTTGTGGGCTTAGCATCTTGGTAGGAACCAGACTGTAGTGACGTGTGGTGTAGCATGGAGTGGCAAAGGAGGAGTCTCTAAGTGTCTTAAGTAAGTTGTTTGTTAAGTAAGCTTTTGAATGTAGGTATGTGTGTCAGACTAAACCTGTGCTTGAACTGTATATAACCCATATCAGTGTTTGATACTCACACCAATGAGATTTCTTAGGACAATTATTCATTATTAATAATTTAAGAAACTTGTCATTACCTTTCATGTATAATGGATGTGTAAGTATTAATAAATAATAATATATCTGCTGTGGGAGAATTTTATTCTTTCCTAACAGTTTTCTATATCACTCTTAGCCCTGAGCAATAGCTCTTCAGTCTACCTGTTTTGTGGCATTATGGGACTGTAGATTGAAGAGTGGGAAGGAAAACTGATAAGCTAAAAATAATTTCTTATTTAGAAAAATTATTTTATAAGGGCCTAAAAACCACCTGAGAAATGTATTGCATTTTGGACAGGTAACTACAAATTTTGGTGACTATTTCTGTGGTGCTGTGCATCAAATCCCTGAGCATGCTGGGAAATGTCCTTGCACTGAGATCTTTCCAAGCCCCAACTGGATTCCTTCCCTAGTTTTATTTTATGTCTTGTCTACTTTCCACTAATCTTCAGTGGAGTTTTCACATTCACCTCCAAATTTGTGTTTGGGACAAATCTAAAGGGCAGAGGTTGATGATAAGAAGATGAACATGTCTTGGAGTCTTTTTTTTTTTTTTTTTTTTTAATATGCTTCATCTTATATAAAGACTTTAGTGAGATTTAGGGGAATAGCCAAATAACATTGTCCCAATTACATTTTGTTTGTTGGTTGGTTGGTACAGGGTTTCGCTGTGTAATGTTGGCTGTCCTGGAACTTGTTCTGTAGACCAGGCTGGCCTTGAACTCACAAAGATCCGTCTGCATCTGCCCTCCAAGTGCTAGGATTAAAGGCATGTGCCACTACTGCCTGGTTTGGAAATGATTTTTTTTTTTTTAGCATTCTTATTTCTATCAAAGAAAATCATCTCTTTTAACATTTTCTTATTGTCCAATCTCTAGGCCCAAAGAAACTCTGCATATCTTGGGAGAGAAACTGGATATGAGCATCTGTCAATTATAACTACAGACCCACAGGAAGGAAAAGGGCACGGGGAAGTGGAGAGAACAGGGATGCTGGCACTGATCATTCCCAGATAATCTCTACAGTTCACTTTGTTAAGTGTTGTGTAGTCTCTGCCAAGTGCAAAGAACATACAGCTGTAGAAGGAGAGACACAGCAGTGTGGGTTTGCTACTCAAAACAAGTCTTGAAGATACAACTGAATTCATGGGGGTAAACTAGGTATCAGAGAGCAAATAGTTCCAGATTGGATGGTGTGGGTGAGATGCTCAGAAATCCCTAAAGTATCGGTTCTCAGTCTTCCTAATGCTGCAACCCTTTAATACAGCTCCTCAGGGTATAGTGTCCCCAACCATAAAGCTATTTTTGTTGCTACTTAGCATAACTGTAATTTCACTATTGTTATGAATCATAATATAAATATCTGTGTTTTCTGATGGTTTTAGACGACCCGTTTGAAAGGGTCGTTTGATTCCTGCCCGCCCCCCGCCCCCATCCTCAAGCTGTAAAAATGCTGTCCTAAAGGATCACATTACTTCATGCTGTTAGCTCTCCAAGGAAGCAAAAAAACCAAGCTTGGACTCTCCCCAAAAACAGAGAGATACTTTTTCAGCAATTGGGTGGCCAGGACTGGCTTGCCTAAGCTTCCTGCATACACGTGACACAGTGTATGCCATGAATCTAGCACCCTGAATCTGACCCACAGCTACACAAGCAAACTCCAGTTCTGGGCTAGAGAGATGACTCAGTGGATAAGAGTGTTTGTCAGTCAAGCATGAAGACTTGAGTTTGAAACCCCAGCACTCACATTAAATTGAGAGAGAGAGAGAGAGAGAGAGAGAGAGAGAGAGAGAGAGAGAGAGAGAGAATAAAATCCTCAAACCTCTTCATATGTTCGCCCCAATATGAGGCTACAAGCCTGGCCTGAAGATGAGAGAGTGCCACCCAGGGTAGCCATTAGAAGTGCGGAAAGAAGGGGTACAAATGCCTGTGGAAACATTTCTATGGGAACAAACTTAAGCCTAACACTCTCTGCTTTGGGTCCCTGAGACAGGATGGGGACTGTAGAGACATGTGGTGTTCTAGTCAGAGTTCTTACCATTGTGATAAACACCACAACCAAAAGCAGCCTGGGGAGGAGAGGGTTTATTAGAATTTACACTTCCACAGCATTAGTCCTCAAAAGAAGTCAGGGCAGGAACTTAAGGCAGGAACTGAATCAGAGGCCATAGAGGAGTGCTGTTTACTGGCTTGCTTCCCATGGCTGGTCCAGCCTGCTTTCTTATACCATCCAAGACCACCTGTCCTGGGGAGGCCTGCCCAGTCTGCTGGACCCTCTACAGACTTGCCTATAGGCCAATCTGATGGAAGAATTTTCTCAATCAAGGTTCCTCTTCCCAGATAACAGATAATCTTGTGTCAGGTTGACAACAAACAAAAAACCCAACCTGGATATTTGAAAATTAAGGAAAGCTTAAAATTTGTGAAGGAAGCAAAACAAGACTCCCAGATGTAAACCAAGAGATAAGTGATTGGAAGTTAGCATGCTTACTGCTATAAATTGCTGCAGGTAGATTTCTCTCTTTGGATTGTGCAACAGACAGAATTTAGCTCTCCTATCAATAAAAGATTTTACTATTAATATTTCCTTTGGTGGTCCAGTGCAGAAAGCCAAAGGAACACTGAGAAGAGTCAGTCAAGACAGGACTCATTAAAGGTTGGGTTGATGACACTCACTCTTTCAGGACACTCTTCCCATAAATCTGGACACAGTCTACATGAGAGAGTAACTAAGCTTAGCTCCAAAGAAAGCAAGAAGCACACTCAGAACTTCCTAAAACACGTCTTAACCACCTTTTCCTTCTTCATGCGGCTGAGATAGCAGAAGTAGCCGGTGAATGTTCCATGCCTATAGGCTGCCGGTTATATAGCCCAATTAAGTAAAAAGGTCCTTGGCACACCTTTTGTTGAAGCAAAAAGAGAAAGTAAAAGCAAAACTCTAACTGCTAAGAGGGATGGTGGTACTGGCACTACCGGTGAGCTTTAGAGAAGACATCCTTTCCCCACTGACAGGAAGTGACCTGCACTTATGTGTGGGGCCAGCTGCCTGAGCATTTGGAAGGAATAACCAAATTAAAAGCGCCTGTGTTCTAGGTGACAGGGAAGGGCATCGTAATACTCCTTCCTGGCTGACTTCTGAGGACCTGATTTCCTTTTCCTCGTGTTCAGTGGGCACAGTGAAGTCATGATGGCTGGGAGTCCTTGCAGTGTGGGTGAAGGCTCATCATTTTCCTGGAGGTTCCAAGCGACCAAGGGGCGACAAGGATATAAGGGGAAGTGGGGAACCCCGGGGAAGCATGATTTCAGGGGACAGTAGAGGAACGAGGGGGCAGAAAACGCCTCTGGGAAAGGGTTGTGGGCCTCTTCTAGGAGGCATAGGGTCCCTTCGCACCACATGCTCTCCGCCCCTCCGCCGCCCCTACCCGCTGCCCTCCTAGGCCAGACCTCCCCTCTTGTCTGCTCCAGAGACACAGAGAGCAAGGCGATCGCGACCCGACCCGGAGGAGGCAAATGCTCAGAGCAGCAGCGTCGAGGCCGTCTGGTTACCTGAGCGCTCCGAAGGCTCCACAAGCCCGAAGGACCTCAGCAACAGCACGAGCAGCCCAGCCGCCCGGCCCGGGGTGGCCCACCGCATCCCCATCTCCAGTGCCAAGCCTCTGCTGTCCGCACCGGCTCCAGGGGTGAGCCCCGCCGGCCTCACGGCGCCTCTAGGGCAACCTCTGGGGTTCGCAAACCCCGCCCCCGCCGCTCTCGGCCAATCAGAGCTCCGCTTCGGGTTCCCGGCGAGCGGGGGCGTGCAGGAGTTCCCCCCACCCACCGCAGACATCTGCAAGGGCTCCAAACCTCCAGAAGGCGGGAGGAGTGCACAGGAAAACCACAGGGTATGGGGGTCTGCTCCCCCTCGTCTTAAGCAAATTTGGGGAAGTACCGCTCTGTCAGTTTAGCACTTGCTCTTCCTCGTAGGGAGACAAGGAGTGAGCTAGGGCTTCAACCGTGTCTGGTTGAAAATGTGCACACAACCATGCTCTCTACAGACGAGGGAAAGTGTACGCTTGGATCTGTGGTGCCTGTGGTCAAGCCAAAGACCTCAGTTGTGTTTAACAACATCGTAGTCATTTTGGAAGTATGAACAAAGGTGGAATAAAGGCACGTTGTGGGTTGACCTGAAGTTGTCAAATCATATTAAAAGTGACAGTTATTTCAGCGATTTTACTACTTTTAAGGAGGTTTAACAGGAACCTTTGCAGAGCTTTTTTCTTTAACAACCTAGTAGTAATAATAATCCATTTAAAATGTGGAAGTCTGCACCCAGAATCTGAAATTCAGGCCCATTTATTCTGTCCCTTGGACAACACTACCATTACAAATACTTACCTAGAGGTGAACGTCTTATATTTTAAAATATTTATTGAGTATAGGATGTATACTTGAGATAGCTCCCATCCCTGTACCCCAAAGGTGGCTATTACCTTCAGGATGTGTCTAGGTCTACTTTCCAAGTTCCAACTGCCCAGGTGGCTCTAAACCCATCCTTGGTTCCATTTTTCTCCCATGCCTTTGCATTTAGTGACTACAGAGAACATTTATCACAGTAATGAGGCTCGCCTCGAGCTAAGATGCTAGAGCAGCATCTTTGCCTTCTGGTCTTTGTGGAAGAGATGAAACTCACACAGTAACTTTGGGCAAAGTGCACAGGAAGATCAGACGGAGCATCCAGAAAAGTAACTGATCAACTGGGACTTGAAAGATGGGTGGGGTTCTGGATAAGGGAAGAAAACATGACAGGACAGACACAAAGAATGCAAAGTGAGCTTAGAGGTTCAGTTTAACTGATAGTAGGAGAGAGAGAGAGAGAGAGAGAGAGAGAGAGAGAGAGAGAGAGAGAGAGGTGGAGAGAGAGACAGAGCCCACCTGACTGGAAGCTCCTCGGTGGCTGTCTTTACAAAGATACTTTTTAACTTTAGGAGAAGGGTTCAAGACTTTCAGGAGAGTTTCAAAGAAGGCAATGACCACCAAAAAAAAAAAAGAAAGAAAGAAAGAAAGAAAGAAAGAAAGAAAAAAGAAAGAAAGAAAAAAGAAAGAAAGAAGAAGGAAAGAAAGAAAGAAAAGAAAACTCCATCTAAGATAAAGCAATCCCTCTGCGATGTGACCCTTGCTCTTTAATGCCCATCCTACCTTTCTCCTATTTTTCATCAGCCTGTCTGAACTGGTCTTGTCTTGTCCAGTCTCTCCCAAACTCACATTCAAAGTACTGCTTTTCCAACTGAGTGTCACCAGGGTTATCAACCATACTCCAGGGTAGAGTCCGTGCCCAGGAGTACTTAGCCAGCACAACATGAACTCACTGGTACTTCTGTGGACTTTTTGTTTCATTTTGCTTTGTTTGGGCATTTGTGTGTTGTGTGTGTGTGTGTGTGTGCGCGCGCGCGCACGTGCTTTGTTTTTACTGAGCTTTGCTGATTTTTATTTTTAGTTTTTTGTTTGTTTGCTTCATGCTTTTTTGTTTCTGTTTTTATTGTTTTTTGTTTCTTTTGTTTTGTTTGAAAGAGGAAGAAAGAGAAAGGGTATGAAGGTGGGGGAGAAGGGGAGGTGAGGAGGAGCTGAGAGGAACTGGGGGAGGGAAAATATGATCAAAATACATTGTATGATTTTTTTATAGCAAAAGAAAGAGAAAGTGCTTCTTCTTTCTTTCCAAAAATAGAAAACCTTGCTATGCATTTCATCCTGGCCTTGAACTCCCAAATCTCCTACCTTAGACACCAGAGTGCTAGAATAATATGTGGCTCCACAGCAGGGCTGGGGTACCCCACACTCCCTGACTTATTTCCATCCTTTTCTTAACTCTCTGATCAGAATTCACATTTTATTAAACCTATCTAATAAAGGCCCTTGGATTTTTCCCTTCAAATATCTGCATAATAGCGTCCGTTCAGTTCCCTCAGCAGTTAACACTCGATGCCCCTGATGCTATTTCTCCCTTTGGGTCCCTGTGCACTGATATGCTGCTGAGGTTACAAAACACCAACAGAGATTGTCAGTGGTGGCATTAGAAGGAGATATATCTTTCAGGCCTCAGTTACTGTCATCTTCTCTAAGAAATCTGGATTTCCGGACTGACTGGGCTAGATGACCTTCTGTTGCAACAAGTTTCCTAGACATTCCACACCCTTTCCTGGCAGAATCTGACACATCTGGATTAGATAATTGTGGTCTGTCAACCCACTTCTCTCTGCCCTTCCCTCCTTCTTCCTTCTCTAACTCCCTCTCTCCCACCTTCCCTCCCTCCCTTTCTCTTCCCTCCTTTTCTCCCCCTCCCCTTCTGTCCCTCTCTCCCTCCCTTCCATCCTCCTCCCTCTCCTCTTCCCTCCCTTCTTCCTTTCTCACTCTTTTTCTCTCCAGTTCACTTCTCTCTCCTTCCTCCTCCTCCACCCTCCAGAATGCAAGTGCCATGGGGAAGTGATTGTGACTATTATTGACTTCTAAGCTTGGAGTACCTGGCATGGTTTCCTGGATGAATGAATGAATAAATGAGTGATAGCAGCTGTCTTATAAAATGGTACAGGCAACAGGAGTTCATATATTTGGAAAAAGGAGAAATGAGTTTGGGCAAGATGAAGGGTCTTCAGACACTGGACTGCATGTCCTCCAGCGGCTGTGTCAAGTTGGTAAGAGCAGCGGAGAGAAAGGACATTTCAAGCCAAGGCAATGGTATGAAAAACAAGGGTGAGATTGGTGTGGTATCTGCAGACCCTTGCCTTCCAGCCCACTGGGCTAAGCATTTCTCATAGTCAGTCCAACTTGGTAATCGCCCTATGAAGCAGGCATTTCTGCTACCCTCTTTCTGTAGATGTGGAAACTAATGTAACATGAAGGATTGATAACTGGGCCAAGGTTAATAACCACAAGCGAAGATATCAGTGGCAATCTCAGTAAAAACTTTGCGTGAGAGTGAGAGATAACATTTAATTAAGTACAATAAAATAAGTTTCCAGTAACAACTGGAGAGGAGGAGAAATGAACCCTTGGGCCTTCTAAAGTCTTGCTTTTCATAATAAAATATTCTGTGCCTAAAAATTAATAGTCTATGTGCTGGGAGTTTCTTCTGATCATGTCCACCTTTCCTCCTGCACAGAGGTAACCACTCCTCTGAATTTTTTTATCCATCTTTAGTCAATCCCTTTTCAGTACTGAGAATTGAACTCAAGGCCTTATATATGATCAGCATGGGTTCAACCACTGACCTTAGACCCCAGTTGATTATTCCTTTCCTGGTAGTTGGTTTTTATTTCATAACTTTTATTTAATTTGTAATCACATGTGCACATGCGTGAGTGCTTGTGCATGTGTGTGCATGTGTGTGTATGTGAATGTGAGTGTGTGAGTGAGTGTGTATGTATAAGTGTGTGTGTGTACATGTGTGTGAAGTGAATGTGTGCATGTGTGTACGTGAGTGTGTATGTGAGTGTGTGTGTGCATGTGTGTGTATGTGTTCGTGTGTGAGTGAGTATGTTTCTGCACATGTGTGTGTGTCCATGTGTGTGCATGTGTGTATGTGTGTGTGAGTGTGTGTGCATGTGTGTGTGTGTATGTATGTGTGTGTCAGTTCTCTCCTTCCACTCTGTGACTTTCAGGAATTAAATTCAGATCATCGGACTTGGCAGCAAGTACTTTTATCCTCTGAGCCAACTAATCTTCTCCAGTGGTTTTTTTTCTTTATAGTTTTGCCATGGATGTATGACTCAGTCTGGAAAGTACATATAATTTTGAAAATTTAAAAAATTCTGTAAATATCATCATTTTGAGGTAGGTTCTTTTAATACTTTTCTTCCTTCCTTCCTTCCTTCCTTCCTTCCTTCCTTCCTTTCCTTCCTTCCTCCTTTCTTTCTTTCTTTCTTTCTTTCTTTTTTGCTCAAAATTATGCCTGTGACCTTCATGGTGTTTCTCTGTAGTTCATTCATCAAATACATGCCATCCTGATGGTGGACAGCTGAGTAGTCTCCAGCTGGGTTTTCTGTCCACAATACTAATATAGCTGTCTCTCGGTGCATGTTGCTGCAGTTTCTTGAGGGTGTATTTCTGGACTCAGTGCTCCCAGAGCCGAGGATGTGCTCAACATCACCGCTGTCAGACATGGCCAGTGTGTTCTTCAACTTGCTCTCTGACTGTTGTGAATAAGCAGTCCCATTGCTAAGCACGGCCGTCAACATTTAAACTCTCCTGTGTTAATACTGTGTTTCCTTAATTACTGATGAGCTTAAACATATAATTCCTATGCTTAGAGGTTACTTGGATTCTTTCCCCTTTGTTTTCGTGCAGATTGTTTGCCTGTTTTCCCTGAGCCATTCCATGCCCTTCTGCGTTTGAATCCCAAGAGGCTGGACTTTTTCAGACTCTCTTACCTATTGCCTACTGGTTAGGTTCAGCCAATGGGGTTTCCTCAGAAGAGGTGAGGGCTGAGCAGAAGAAGCAATGGTATTTTTCTTTTCCCTTCTTCTGTAACAAGTTGTTTCCTTATGTTACATTTCTTTCTGCTGAAGCACTTAGGATGGATGTTTAAAAGCTCTACTGGACCTTCATAATACTGACTCAATGCAGGAAAGAGTAGTTCCTTGAGACAGCATCTAAAATTGAGATGTGAGGAGGAAGAAGCAGGAGAAGGAAGAGGAAGAGGAGGAGGAGAAAGAGGAGGAAGAGGAAGAGGGGAGGAGGAAGAGGAGGAGGGTGAGGAAGAAGAGGAGGAAGATTAGAAGAAGAACTCCACATGAAGCATATCCAACTGCTGAGTACTTGTGTAATAAAAGAGCCAGTGTGGACTGCATCTGAACTGCCCACAGAGGGTCTCAGGTGCCGTAAGCAGGACCCAGGGGGATCCGGATAAGGGCTTGGTTTAAAAATACATTTTAAACAATTCCCTCAGCACCATCATAATGAAGATCTGCCTTTATTCTGGATCATAACTAAACTCTTGAGGATTATGCTCAAGATGTAGGTAGACCAGAAAGGTCTAGTATAAGGGTATAATTCAGACACACATGCATGCAAAAAATAAATAAAACTTCCTTCAATAAGTTTTAAGTTGCAGAATTCTCCAACAAAGAATCACTTTGTTAAGAACACAGACCCACACCTTCCTTAGCTTAACATGGAAGGACACCAAAGATTGTAGAATTACAGAGATCAATAGATCTTGGGGTCTGTTGCCCTTTTGGTTTCTAGACTAAGAAACAGAGACCTGAAGAATTCAGTAGCCCATGTGAATACAAGAAGCGTCAGAGGTTAGATATGTATTTCTGGAGTTAGGGAGGTCCCAAAAATGCTGGCTAGAGAGCCTTCAATCCAATCACCTAACAGAGCAAAAGGGCCTAAAGGGATGGAGCCCAGATCAAGAGAACACTATGCTTATGGGCATGAGTTTCAAGTATTACTAATGTGTTCTAGATAGAACAATATCTCACTAATGGTGAGTATTTTCTAAGAAGCATGTTTTACACATATGCAAGTCATGGATGATAATAATAAAAACAATTTCAGAGATACAGATAACTTCCTGGATAGGAGAAAAGTGATGAAGTATTAACTTTTGATTTTGACAGACACATGTTTTCTGTTTTGGCAGGGAGCTAGGAAGTGGGGTGATGTGTTTCATTTTTATGTCTGTAATTGGAAGCGCTTCCCTTCTAACTGAACTCACCATCAAAATCCGTCTCAAGAAAACAACAGTTAAGAGGATAAATAGTCAAATCCCAGGAGTCTTAGTTCTTTAGGGAAAATGATCATGCTTAAAAAATATTTTTCCAACCTTATCATGGGGGGGAGGAAAGAGAAAGAGAGGAGGGAGGGAGAGGGAGGGAGGGAGAGGGAGGGAGAAAGAAAGGGAGGGAGGAAAAGAGGGAGGGAAAGAGAGAGAGGGAGGGAGAGAGAAGAGGGAGGGAGGGAAAGAGAGAGGGAGGGAGAGGAGGGAGAGAGAGAGGGAGGGAGAGAGAAGAGAGAAGAGAGAGAGAGAGAGAGAGAGAGAGAGAGAGAGAGAGAGAGAGAGAGAGAGAGAAACCCAGAAACAAGGTTAAGATCATTTAACCTCTTAGGTCAGAAGTTTAATAATGCTGAGTTCTTGACTTTTGTTTTTGAGATATTTTGATATAAGGGTTCTACTAAGAAATTTTAGCATCAAGAAATATATGATGAATCACTGTACTTATCATGGTCACCACTGGTTCTTGTCTACTTCTTACTACCCTCATGTGTATAACAACACACACACACACACACACACACACACACACACACACACACACACAAACTGGCTCCTACCCTCAACAACAATTAACTGCTTTTAGCTTCCAGGTAGTGATGGGACCTCATGAGCCCCTCCCATTCTGATGGATTGTTGAGAAGTCCAATCTTGTGCAGGTGGCCACTGCTGTGTGAGTTCCCACGTACAGTGGCTATGTGACTTCCAGAGACAGTGTCTCATGGAACTCCGCATGTTCTATCCACCCCTTCTGAAATATTCATTAAACCTTGGGGTGGGAAGTCATACAGATGCCCCACTTGGGACCAGCATTCAACAGTCACTTCTTCTCAGCACTTTGACCTGGTATGAGTTTCTGCCTTCACCACCACCCACTGCAAGAAGCTTTTCTGGCTAGGGCTAAGAGCAGCACAGATCTATGAGCATCAACAAATATGTAGAAGTCAGTTTGACAGCGTGTCACTTAGCAGAACATCACTGATTCTGCTCTAGGACCTGTGACCTCTCTAGCCACAGGCCAGGCAGACTTTAAAATTCTTTTTATTTTTTAGCTTTTTTTTTTTTTTTTTTTTTTTTTACTGTATAATTTTAAGAACTACAGTAAAGCAAGAGAAAATGGTGTTATGAATTCACTGCTCCCAGAACCTCCCTTCAGCAGTTACAAACTAAGGCTGACTTTGATTTCATCTCTACTTTCTGATGCACTCTGTTCCCAACAGATCAGTTTGAAGCCAATCTCAGAGGCAAAGTGTTTCATCTGTAAATATGTCAGAATGCATTGACAAAAGGTGAAGAGTCCTGGGCCTCAGTGCAGCTCAGCGGTAGAGTACTTACATATCAAGTCAGAGGCTCCATCTCCAGCATGCCACATACTCACACACATACACATACTTGCACACACACTTACACACACACTCATACACAAACTTCCTCACACACATTCACACACATACTCTCACACACATACACACACTACTCACCACTCCACATACACACACTCACATGCACACTCACACACACAACACAATCCTAATACACACACACATAAAGAGAGAAACACACACACCCAAAACCATGCCCACACACCATATTCATGCTCACGTATACACATACTCACACATATACACATTTACACACATACACAGACTCTCAATATACCCACATATACATACACTCACAAATACATACACACACTCATGCACACACTCACACACTCATTCATACCACAACAATCTAATATACACTCACACACACATACAGACACCCCTCCACATTCGTGCACACATGTACTTACACACACATACACACACAAACACAATATAACACACTTCACACATATATGCAGATAATACAGATACACCACCTGCATACCAGACACACACTCCCACATACCACACACACACACACACACACACACACACACACACTCATACACACACTTGCACGCACTCTCACATACTCAAAGTTCATAAATAAAACATTGATTCTGTCAATATCTGGTCAATGTTTGCACGTCTCCAATTATCTTAGAACGGCCTTGTTTACTTTTCACAATTGGTTTCAGAGTTTAAATAAAATTTCTACAAATTAAAATTAGTTGCTACATCTAAGTATCTTTTTATCTTTAAGGACCTTTCTTTTTGAACATTTCTCACTGTGTGGAAAAGAAGCCAGCTCTTGAAAGGCTTTGCAGTTTGGATCTTGGTCACCTGCTGTTGTAGTGTTTAGCGTGTTCCATTAACCTTCCCGTTTCTTATAAATTAGTGTTGGGCTTATGAGGTTTAAATTCAATTTATTTTTAGCAATACTATTTCGTATGTTTTGTGCCATTCTATCAGGAGTTGCACATCATTCCCCTTCATGTGATGATATTATCAACCCTGATAAATGACCTAAATCTATTCATACTTTAAAAACCGGAAAGTATAGATATTCCATTACTTTTCATTCATTACCTGGATGCTTCTTTAAGGAGAAACTTTTTCTCTTTGGGAAACTTTTATCTACAAGGTTATAGATCAAATTGCTTAGTTATTTCCCTTTATTTATATATTTTGAAGTAAGGAGGTGGTCCCACAGCATCCCTGAAAGGTGAACAATGGGATTTTAATACTTTATTCATTACTTAAACACACTCGGTGTGTTTAGATCCCTTGCTCTCGCTGCAGTGGTTGGTCCTGCCCCTGCCCCATGCTTACTCAGGGGAGATACTGCCACGGGAGTCTCTGACAGCTTCTTTGTGACCTGGATGACAACGTTTCAGCCACTGTCTGTGCATTTCCTGGTCCAGACTTGAGATCAGCCATTTCTCTTTTCAGTAGAAAATGTTACTTAGAGACCACAAGTAGGTATCAGGAGTATTCATCCTTGCCGAGTTGGTTTCTATTTTTACTGTAGATTTTAAAGTTAGATGAATGTGAATTTGAGCCCACCCTACAACTGGCTAGATACACTGGCAGGCAAGATACTTAATTTGGGTCAATTTTCATTTGTAAAAGAATAGATAATAACATGAAGTTTATACAATTATTGCAAGCTACAAATTGTCTACCACAAAGTAAGCAATCTAAAGCTATGGCTGTGACTATATTATATCCTAATTCCCACAGATGCTCCTGTTATCAAATAGAGGGATCTCAGTAATATGACTCAGGGAAGGAGACTGAGAGAGAGATCCAGTTGTCCAACACTAGGTGATTGACCAGTGGTAGGGTGATAATCCAAAGCCAGGTAAAGTCTGCCCAGAAACTTCCCTCTTAATAGAAATGATTACGTGCAAGGACATGTTCAAGGGTTCTAAACCCGACCCTCCCACTGGTACACCTCATTACATTTACTCCCAAAGGATGGGAGGAGAGGAAGCCCACATCATGTAAGACAGTGAAGGTAAATTGTTATTTGAATAATCTATGAATAAACTGGTGACCCTATGACTCTTTGGGAGCACATGTAAGTTTTTTTCCCCCTGGGATACACAAGTAGGTGAGAAATAACTAGATGCTTGAATATTTTCATGACAAACATGAATGGGGGGGGCTGCCAGTCATTCCCAGGATCATATCAAGTTAAGCTCCCCGTTTCCATCATCCTATTGGAGACCAACGATTGGTTTACCATCCCTGTTTACTGCCTATGTTTCCTCCTTTGTGAGCTGATATTCATTATTTTGCTCATCCCTTTATACATTTAGATTTTCATTTCCCTAGATTGCAGTGCCTACTGCATATTTGCCTATGTGGTGAGAAATAGAAATAATTTTTTTAAATCTTAGTTAAGTATGCCAAATTCACTCTTTCCATATTGCCTGTGGTGCTGCCCATGCTGTATTGAGTCCACCCATAAATTTATGGGGCAATATATGGACTCTCTATAGCTTCATTAAAAAATTTTCCATCTTTGCACCAATAGTTACAAAACATTTTTGTGCATTATATCTTTATTTTTCAAATTGATTTTTAGAACCGAGTCTCATGGGGCCCAGGATGCCTTTGAGCTCACTGAATAAGCATGACTCGCAACTTCTTTTAAAATTTTGTGTATGTGTGCATGTGCATGCATGCATGTGTGCTGCATGCTCACGTGCACACATTCACTCACACTTGTGTGTATACAGAGGCCAGAGAAGGATGCTGGATATCTTTCTTTATCACTGTCTGTTTTATTCTTTTGAGTCAGGGTCTTTCACTGAACTTCAAACTGGGAGGCAGCCAGCAAACCCCAGAGACCCTCCTGTCTCTGCCCCTCCCTAGTGCTGCAGTTAACATTGTGAGCAGCTGTGCCTGGCTTTATTGTGTGGGAGCTGTGGATCCAAACAAACACCCTTATGCTTACAAAGTCATCTCCCCAGGCCCACATTCTACCTTTAGAATAAATCATCTCAATTTCTGGTAAGATGAGATATTATACCTGATTTATTTTTCCCTTCCATAACTATCTTCAATATTATTGTCCTCTTGTTTCTGTTTATGAACTTTGAATTTGTGTGTCAAGTTTAATAAAAAAACCAGTTTGGCTTCATTGAAACTGTGTTTAATTTAAGGACTAATTTGGAGGGAAATTGCATTTGGAGTAGCTGATCTTCCCTTCATGAATTCGTGAACATGGTATTGCCTTTTTTTTTTTTTTTTTTTAAACTCTGGCCACCATTTTCATTGGTCTGAATGCTTAGCTGGGGGAGATGTGTGTGACTTTGGTAATTGCTTGAGTCTCATTAGAGATTTTTGAGTGGAGAGGGTGGCTTAATGAGAGCCTCATAGAGATAATATTAGTTTGAGAGTGGTAGCAATTTGATTGGAGGTTGATGGAGAGATCAATCAGGAATCTTATAAAGGTCTAGGGAAATAACAGAAGTCTGTACATTAGTGGTAGCAGTGCTAATGAAGATATGAAGTTGGAGAGGCCTCTCAGAAATTAATTACTCTCTTTTGTAAGAAAAAGACACCATCAAGCTTCCTGCTTCTCCTGTAAGACAGTTGGAAACGGAGGAAAGATGCTAAGGTTTGGAGGGTTTGCCTTAACCTGTGCTCAGAAAAAAAAAATGGTTCTCAGCTGGATAAGAACATCTTGTCCCTGGCCTTGTCTGAAGTGCAAATGAAGCCAGCCTTCATTCCACCAGCTAGAATTCTAGCCACCTTATAGGGTTTCTTTTGTGCATAAATTCCTGTGGTAGATGTCACAAAGATGTCCATTTTTATTCTTTGTTGTCTGGCATAATCATTAATTTTCATCACATTTACTTAGTGTGTGGTAGGAAAGTACATGGAGGGCAGGTGTGTGGAGGGCAGAGGACATCTTGAGGGAGTCATTCTCTTCCACCAGGTGGACCCAGGGATTGAACTCAGGTCTTGGTTAAAGCACCTTCACCAACTGAGCACTGCTACCACTAATGTTCAGACTTCCGTTATTTCCCTAGACCTTTATAAGATTCCTGATTGATCTCTCCATCAACATCTAATCACATTGCTACCACTCTCAAACTAATATTATCTCTATGAGGACTCTCATTAAGCCACCCTCTCCACTCAAAAATCTCTAATGAGACTCAAGCAATTACCTCATGCAGGGAGGGAAGCATTGCCCATCGATGATAGATACCAATCTAAGAGTAAAAGTAAAAACTGTCACCTGTTCCCTTGATGGATACTGGACTTTCCTTTTCCAGTATCCATTCTGGGTATTAGCTTGGACCACTGTGCTCTATGACATCACCACAGGGAATATAGGCAGTGTCTTTATGGTTATCTGCCCTTGCTAGTTTTGTTGTTATTTTGACATACCCAGGCAGATGGGCCTTTCTTTGAAGAATTGTCTTCCATCAATCTTTGGTTATATCTGTAGGGAATTGTCTTGATTGCTGATTGATACATGAAGGCCCTGCCCACCGTGAGTAGTGATATCCATGGGTATGCTTGCCTGAACTGTAGAAGAAGGGTATCTGAACAGGAGTCTGGAGTGAGTCAGTCAGTAAGCAGAATTCTTCCATGGTTTCTAGTTCAGTTCCTGCCTCTAGGTTCCTGCCCTGACTTCCCTGGGTTATGGCTGTGTCCTGTGAGCTGAAAGAAACCCCTTCCTCCCCAAGTTGCTTTTGGTTGTGGCAACAGGGAGAAAACCAGGACAGCATTTCTGACCTTGATTTCTTCTAAGATACCTGTAAGTTTTGTGATTTCATTTGTTGTTTGGCTGTTTTTCAGTGCTGATGGTGTACTGTGATATCTCTCTGTGAGTTATACAGCTATTAAATTTGAAGTGTTTTGTTATTGTTATGGAAAAAAATAATTTAATCTATAAATCACTTACCAGGTGACTTTGTGCAGTTTGCAGAATGTACTTAACAATTCAAAAAATTAAAACAGAACACAATAATAAATAAAAGTGTCTCTTTGCCACCTTGTAAATAGCTGTAATAGGTTCCTTCCCCATGGGTGGTCTGACCTCCCCTGTGAGTTAATGGAAACCATGGGGGTATTGTTAAAATGTGGTTCAGTTTCCCATTGCTTTCAGCAAGATGGGTGAATTTCTGGAGCTTTTATATGTTTGAGGTCGGGGTATACATGCACACATGCATATTGGTATGATGTCTCTATTGAAGCTAAGTTTCATGGGTTTGTTTCCAATGTGTATATATTTCCTATTTAAAATACTGCTTTGAGATTGCAAATAACATGTTGTTGTTTCCACACAGGATATAGACAACACTTTTGGTTCCTCAACTTGTTGTAACTGTTGCCTCAGTTTGCTATGGCCTCCACCTAAAAAGGAATTGTCTCCATTCAAATGGCAAGCATTGAAGAGGAGAGTAGTCAGTGTTCTCTTGATCGTCATTGTAGTTTTAACGAGTATAGTGTCTATACTTGTGATAGTCTATTGTCCCCAAGAGGTGTCATAATGAAGAATTAAAATATAGTTAAGGTACAAACGGAATGAGAGAGCATGGTTGTGAAATGTCACTATGTCAGGATTGCACTGATAGATGCTGGTGAATTGTTCATTAGAATTTCAGCACTATTTGGAAAGCCGTCATTGTCATCTCATATTTAAACTATTAAGTGCATATTTAAACTGCACAGAGTGCTTGCATTCATTTCATGGCTAATCAATCCAGTCTGGAATCGTTTGCCAAACAGTAATGGGATTTTCTCTAACAGTCAGATACTTAAGTCACTAGACACCAAATTATAAGATTAAAAAAAAATCAATTCAGCATCCCAGGTAATTATAGGCTTAAAACAATATTGTGTAGAGTTCTGGCACGCTCTTCCTATCAGCAGATGTCTTTGTTTGGGGCCATTTTGATTATCTTGGTAACTCTAGCATGATAAACTAATGATGCAAATTATTTTTTCATTTAGATTTTACATTGTAGATTCAGCTGTTGGCTTTTAACATTACATATTATCTGTTTCAGCCAGTGCCCAAGTTAGACTGGTAGCAGTGGAAAGGGACAGTAGGTGACATTCTATAGCTACAGGAAAAGTATAACAGAACATGGAGCTGAAAGATAATTCCAGACTTGTAAATGAGAAACTGGCAAATGCTGTAAGCATTCACTATGACAAAGAGTTCAGGAAGAGATTGGGGGATATAAAGGCAGATCAGTTCTTTTTCAGAACCGATGAATTTAAGGTCTGTATAGATAAAAATATCACTGGGTTGCCTCCTGGAGGTTGCCCCTATTACTGAAGATTCTGTGTGTTTCAGCCCAGAGGTCCCTGAGCTGGTACTGACCTAAATCCATTCCCCCTGAGAACTAGTATTCAGGCTATCAGAAAACTGTGCAAGCTTTCGAGGGAGGAAAGCCATCAAAAGTCCTACCCAGGAATGACATCTATGAGCCGTAACAACAACCAGAATGGCACCGTAACTCTAAGCACACAATAGTGGCACACATACCTCGGTGGTAACCAATAGCTCTCTAACTGGACTTAGGGCCTGCTCAACAAGAGAGAAGGCATGCCTGATATTGGAAACCTAGCCAAATCTTCAGGGCTAGTGAAGTCATGGACTTAAGGAAAACCTACAACCACCACTTTCCTAAACCAGCATAATCCCTAATTACATCCTAAATATTTGCTCTTATGCCCACAGATACAGTAATCCTTCACTAAGAAAACTTCTCTTTGCTATAGACAGAGACTTACAGGAAACTAGAACTAATCAAAAGACAGAGTTGTAGAACCCAGTCTCAGTGGATACATCTACAAAACAACTCCTGACCCTAAGGCTAAGGGTACACTGTGGAAGAAGGGGAGGAGAGACTGTAAGGGCCAGAAGATAGTTTGCTGTGAGATTCTGTCTCCTAGTAATGCCAGAAGTTTCATCCATAAAGTCTCGCTGACAGGACTACCTAAAGAGGAGCTGGACAAGGACCATGGTAGACATGCCAAGGTGGATAGGAGGAAGCCCAGGAAGGCATGTAACAACAATTAGTGAGAAAAGAGAGCCATTAATGTGATAGAACAAGGAGGGGTATATGGTAATTTAGAAGGAGGACAAAGTAGGGGGCGGGGAATGATGTAAATATATTATAATCTGAAAAGAAATCACAAGTCCCTTTAGAGCTAAGGAAGCACTATTCATGCAGAGGAAATAAAGTTATTGCATGAGTGTCTAAACCATGAAGAAGTTGGGGAATACTAACTTGTCAGAGAAAGGGGAATAAAGAGGAGGCATGAAGTTAGCCACAGAGAAGAAGCCAGAGCATGGGAAGAAAATCATGAGAGACCATCACTTGCAGGGACATGGTCTAAATTAGTCATCTCCATACATGTCTAATTTTGTACAAATATATATATATATTATTTATATATATATATAATAGAATACTGCATATATTTTCAACCCACATAGAAATTACTAATAAACCAGTTTATTAAAAATTTAGACGTGGACAAAATATATTGTCCCCTCCTAAGCTGCATATTTCCCCATTTTATTAGAGACTTATTATAATGATGCCATCAGAGGCCAGGCATGCAAGAGCTTGGTCACAATGATTGTATTGCCACTGCCTGGTAAGGTCAAGTAAATTTGTAAACTTAAACAAATGTAAAAGAAGTTTTTTTCTCTCTTAGTCTTCCCTTCCTTTTTGAGACAAGGACTCACATAGCCTTGGTTGGTCTCAAACTTGCAACGTGGCTAGACAGGCTTTGAACTCCTGACCTTCTTTCTCTAATTACTGGAATTATAGGCATGTGCTCTTGTTTTTCCTTCTTGAATTTTTTTTACAATTTTAATTAATTAATTATTAATTAATTAATCAATGTGTGTGCCACAGCACACATGTGGAGGTCAGAGAACAGCTTGTAGGAATCAGAGCTTTCTTCTTCCACGGGGGGCTGGGGATCGAACTCAGCCTTGTTCGTCAGCCTTGGCAGCAAGCCCCCTTCTGCCATCTCTCGTTTTCCTCTTCCGAGTGATACATAAAGCTCCATCTCTTAATCAGTAGGAGTTGTGAGTTTTTCTTACAACCAAGTGGACATCTCATGTGTCCCACTTTGGATACTGGATTTAAGGGGCAGGAATAAGCAGCTTGAATCACCTCAAGGAGATTAAATAAACTATTGTTTTAAAAATAAAAACAATCTTCATCAGCTTTATCAACATGAAAGTCAGCAGAAGCCTTGGTAGGGCAGGCTTAACTGTAGAGGGAAGGCAGCCAATGTCAGAGGTTGGGGGCTTAGATGATAATAGGTTACATCACTTCACACCTAATGCCTGCATACACTGTGCTAAGGACTTTTCACACTACCCTTAGATGGTATGACTATTCCCAATCTAGATACAGAGGGTAAGTGTTCTAGGTCACACAGCTTCAGAAGTAACACTAGTGGAGCTTGAGTTCAGGCTGACTATCTCACAGGATGAGAAGTATGCAGTGCCTGCCAGTGTGAAGCTGGTGGCGATGCAGAATGAGCATAGAGGCTTCTTCTAGGTATTAAGGTAGCGACCAAAATGAGAACAGAGGGTGCAGACACAGTTAAGGAAGGGTCCTCTGCACTTATATCCTTATCACCATTAAAAAATATTTTCATAATGTGTGAGAGTTCAATATTCTCACTCAGAGAATGGAGAGGCAGAAAGGGAAAATGCTTTGAAGTAACTAGGCAGGAGAGGTGATAAGAGAGCTATAAGGAAATCACACAGGATTCGGAACATACATGGAAGTTAAATCATAAGCAGGAAGAGACTGCCTCTTCCACCTCAGAGAGAAAGGCAGGCGTCAAGTCAAAAGGCAGCTGCAGATGTGTGTGTGTGGATCTGACCCAGGGAGGAGGGAAGACACGAAAACTCCGAGTTTCTGATACTTATTTTCTCTGTGGAGTAGGAGTCAGCCCTAGAAAGTGTGAGATGAGGAGGTGGGGGGATAGAATCGATGTGACTCCGGTACTTCCAAGCTGCCAATGGTGGAGCTGCCAGCACTAGAAGAATGAGTTTGGCTGAGCCCACTCATGATTTCCACCTGGATCCAAGAGGACACGTTTCTAACAGTGGTTTCTGCAGTCCACACATCTTTCGTTTCTTGAATTCCATCAGAGGCTCCCCAGACCGTTGTTCCTCTGTACTTTCCAGAGACAGGGCCAATTGGGTACACCACTTATACTACCTATACCAAATCCTTATTTACCTAGCATGTTGGGGGGAGGTTGTTTTACTGACAACCATGGCTAATATTTGCCTAGTTCTTCCTCGAAGCTGGAATGTGTGCTTCCTGTGGCCACACCATTATGAGTCAGGATGTTTGCTAACTTAAAATGCAAAGAAATTTACTTAAAAGGTTTCAGAAGGCTTGCAGGATTGCTGGAAGGGTAGACAGCCAGGCTCTGAGAATGAACGTTGGCAGGTAGTAGGTATGACACAGGCAAAAATCACCACAGAACTGGTGTAGTGATAGCCCTTGCTGAACCCAGAAAAGTGTGCTTAGCTGACAAACCTAATCCACGTCCCTGTGTCTCTACTTGAAGTGTCAGGGAATATGGACATGGAACTCAACTCTGAGACTCAGATCGTAGAGTGACAGTTGTGTCATATGGATGGAGAAAACTCAAAGAAAGGGAATGGATAGAAACACCCATTTCATTCCATTCCATTTCTGATGTCAAGGATTGAACTCAGGGTCTTGTGAATGCTATGCAATCTGTCTACCACTGAGCAATATCCCCAAGTCATATAAATGTCTATTCTAACCCCCAGTGTGTGTGTGTGTGTGTGTATGTGTGTGTGTGTGGTGTGTATGTGTGTGTGTGTGTATGTGTGTGTGTGAGAGACAGAGACAGAGACAGAGACAGAGAGAGAATGCATTGTCTTCTTGTCTCCCTGTCCTTCAAGATTCAGCCATGTCCTTGAAGCCCTGAAGCTACAAGCATTTGTTTTCTGCCCCAAACTCCCATAACAATGTGCATCGTGTTTGATTTTATTAAATCAACACTTGTTTGTATTGATATTTGCAGTTTAAAATATTAAAGCGCTAACACACTTAAGGCCGGATGAATATCAGCCATCATTTAATCTAATGGGCCCTGGCTCATCAATTCACAGAAATCATGAGACCTTTCCTGTTCATGTCTGTGCATGCCACTGCTTCCAGTGTAATATCTGCCTGTGGTAATATCTCACATCAGCTAAACCAAATCAAGGAACCCCTCCAGGATTTTCTTGTCCCCGTGCCCTTCTCCTGTTCAGCCATTCCTTCACCCATCCCTCGTTTTTAATTAGACACTCTTCTTGCACTGGCTAGAATCAGATTTCACTCTTTCACCTAGAACTTTCAGTTGCCTTTGCCTGCACACTGGTCTGAAATACAGTCAAATGTCTATTTGTCATGGGCAACCTTACTTGTGGATTCTTGTATCTATCTCCACGGTCTAAAATATATATTTCAGCTCAATTGAACATAATGATGGGTTGTAATATGATATTTCAGGTACATAATGTATTGTCATCATATTTGTGCCCCCCCCATAACTGTCTCTTCCCTGCTCCCATTCCATTGATCTCTTCCTTTCCAATCATTTCTTCTTTGTGATGGTCTTATTGTCAGCTTGTTATCTAGGAGGCAAGCCTCTGGTTATTCATAGGTTTGTAGACTTGCTGGAAGGCCAGAGGATCAGGCTCTGAGAGTGAACCCCAGCAGGTTGTAGTTATGACACGGGCAAAACGTGTGGGGACACTACCACTGAGGAAAATGTCTCTTCCTCACACCAACACTAGCTGCATTTTTATCCTCAGGGAAGACTAGCCTCATGGTCCACATTCCTTCCCTGACCATATCCACAGGCTCAATCGCATGTGTGTCTTCTACAATCACAGATGCTGAGAGTTCAAGAGCACAAAGCCCTGTCATGCCTGGAAGATCCCACTCTACAATGCTCCATTGCCTCATCCAGGTCCCTTAGTCTTCCCAACCCCACTTCTATGATGTTCCCTGAGTCTTTTGAGTATTGATATAAATGTCCCACTTAGGGGGTCACCATTTAACAGTCATCTTAATTCTTAGCACCTGACCACCTAATAACTGCTGCCCACTTAGAAAACAAGCCTCTCTTACCATAGAAGACAGCAGTATTAATCTACATGGGCACCAAACAATATTTAGAAGGCAAGTTTGAGGAGCATGTTACTCCCAGTTAGTAGAACAATAGCAGTGGACTCCATACTACGGCATAGGACTCCCCTAGCTGTAGGCTTTTTACTAGGTTTACAGTTGCAGAATGAGTCCCTTCCTGTGGAGTGGGCCTCAGATCCAATCGGAAAGCCATGCCATGATGGCACAGTGTGCCCCTGTTGCTTGGATAGTCAATGTTATCACACATAACACACAGCTGAGCATGGCTATTCATCCAAGTGTCCCCTGCAGCCTGTATGGCAGCTTCCAACAGTATGAGGTCAGAGGAAACTCTCAGCTCAGTTACAGCTTGACTTGTCTTATTTCAGTGACCTAGATGTGAGGTGTCTTCAGCAGTAAGGTCTTACCATCCAATGCTAGCAGGCAAACAAGAACACTGGCAGGAGCTTTCCTGAACAACCACCCAGCTCTGTCCTCCACATTTCAAAAAGGGTAGTTGAAGTACAGACCATGTGGTCACCTCACTCAGCCTCTCTACCATTTTCTTAAAGTCAGACTTTTACTTTTTCACCCTTGGACTGACTGGTGGCTCATGACTTCAGCTGCTAATAGTGAACCATCCTTTGCTACATCCTCCTGGGCATCCATATTCTGTTTGATATAGTGATCATGTGACCACGCCTTTCTCCTCTCCTATGAGACTGAAGTATGGATTTCTTTGCTGCCTTTCTTCCTCCTTCCCTTAGTGGATGTTTGTCAACTTCCTGACTTGTCTCTGTTTGAGGAAGTAGTGGGAAGATAGGCAGAATCTGTGGGGGTATGGATGGAGGCTGTGACTTCTCTCTCCTCCTCTCTCTTCCTTCTCCCTCTTCTTCTCTGTCTCTCTTTCTTCTCTCCTCTCCTCTCCTCCCCTCCCCTCCCCTCTCCTCTCTTCTCCCCTCTCGTCTCTTCTCCCCTCTCCTCTCTTCTCCCTCCCCTCTCCTCTCTTCTCCCCTCTCCTCTCTTCTCCCCTCCCTTCTCCTCTCTTCTCCCCTCCCCTGGCCTCCCCCTCTCCCCTCCTCTGCTCTCATTTTCTTCTACTCCCCTCCTCTTCTTGCTAAAGTACTAGACTCCAACTGGTTTCCCACTCGCCAAGACTCTTGAATGGGACAACCAGAAATCTCTGGAGGAAGATGAAACAAGAACTCAGGCAGACAGTGTAACATCAGCCTGATGTGCTCGCCCCCCCCCCACCCCCGGCAGCCATCACAGACATGATGGTCTCAACAAACCATTCCTGTGGCCTCCTTGAGCTTGTCCTTGCTCACAGCTGCCTTTATTTTCATCATCTTCATCTGCCCTTTCTCATTTTCTAATCTCTGTTCTCTAGTGTTCACTTCTGTCCTCTCAAATCCCTCTTCTGCCTAGGGGTGTGAGAGCTGGGGTTGGGGGCTGTGGTTTGCTCCTAAGAGATGTGGCCAGCACATTTTCTTTTCTTTCTCGCTCCTAAGTGAAGGTTTTCCGGACAGTCTTCTCTTGCCTGCCTGCCTATACCCATACTCTGTCCTTTGGAAGATTCACCTATTTCCCAGGTGTGAATCATCCCTTGAGACCATTTATCCGGGCCTTGTTTTACGTTTCCTCTTCTCTCTTAGGATTGCTTTAATCTCCTGTTATCAAGTGCATATGCCCAGGATGGGATCCTGATATCAAGATTAGCAAGCTGGACCCAGATACGTTAACTTGCACCCTGATAACCACTCTTTCTCTCTTCCTGCCCAAACACTCTTCATGTAAAATTCCAACCTCCTTCATCCCTTACATGCCTGGCCAGATAAATAGTCCTATGTTCTGTTTATTCTCCCTGCCCGGTAACTCCTAACAGTTCCTTTTCCTCATACTGTTAGTACTTTGTTCTTGTCTGAACAACTGCCATATGTCTCCTGTCCCTAGCTGTTTACGGAATGAACTTGATTAGAATACATAGCGTCTCACCTGCCCTTTGCTGTAGCTCCAGTAGCCCTGGGTTAATGTAGAAACTCTCCCAGGTGACCACTCACAGTCCATTCTTAACTTACTCCCTAGTCACTTATCCTATGTGTAGAGTTCAAAATCACTGCGTGATCTCTTGTGGTGTGCTGTGCATCGTCATCTTCATACCCCTGCTCTGGATGTTTTCATTAGATGACGTGTCTTTCTTTCTAGTTAAACCCAAGCAACAACTTGGTTCCACTTCCTCTGTAAGGTCCACCTTGTCCTCTTGGAAAGGGCTGGTCAACCTTCAGTATACACAAGGATCACATGGGCACTCTGATGACATGCAGATTCTGGCTCAGTCATTCTCAGTGATTATCTGAGAATCTTCCTCACAAGGTCTCAAATGACAGGGCAGGTTTCTTGGAGCACACTTGGTTTAAGAGGAGTGGTTCTCAACCTGAGGGCCTCGATCCCTTTGGTGGTTGGATAACCCTTTCACAGGGGTCACATATAAGATACCCTGTATATCAAATACTTTCATTATGATTCATAACAGTCGCAAAATTACAGTTATGAAATGACAATATGAGGAACTGTATCAAAGGGGCCATAGCATTAGGAAGGTTGAGAATCACTGCCTTAAAAAGAAACACAATCTTATTCTGAAGCACAGGGCAAGAGGCCCCCCACCCCACCCCACATACTTGCAACAGCATTTCCCATAGAGCCCCAGCTGTCCTAGGACTTGCTATGTGTACAAGACTTTAAATTTGCAGCAATCTTCCTGCCTCTGTTTCCTGAGTGATGTTAATATAGGTGTGCACCTCCATCACCAGCCACTAGGCTACATTTTTAAAATACTACAATTTTCAAAATACTCATTTCACTAACAGGGATTGACTTTGATGAATAAAAACAGTGATGAAGAATTTATTTTAATTAAAGTGAATATGATTCCAATATCACTTTTTAGATTCTGCTCCCGGGTTATGCATACATCTCAGTTCAACCACATTTTCATGATGAACTTAGAGGAAAAAGAATACAGTACCTGGGATCTGCTGCATGTGAGGATAACCCAACATGCCAGAGACAATGCTAACGGAACTGTATGACCAGAGCTCTGAGTTGCACAAAAAAGGGGCCCTTTCCAGTTCCAACAGAAAAGGAATTTGTAGACATATCTTAGAGAACTAACTCATCATGACTAGAAGGAACTCTGTAGTCCTGCAATCCCGGCCCCTCAGTTTGTGCCAGCCCGTGTGCCCTCCTCCGCCGCCCTTTACAGACTGGATTCTGTGCAGAGCTGACATCTTTGGGTTGGTGTTAATTATCAGTGAGAAACAAACCTCCACAAAGATGGTGGCTTAAAACACCAGCAAGAAACTCTATTCCTTCAACTCCCTAGGATGTAATTTTTCAAACAAACCAAGGCAGGCCCCTCCTATGCCTGCCCCCTTTCCCAATCACTGTGTGCTTCCTTATGGTTAGCAATTTCTCCTCAGCTTCTCTCACCTTGAAGTAGCAGGTGATATTTGTTTTCTGATCATTTTGCCAGAAAAAGACCCCTCATATGATCTTTAGCTGACAGCTCTCATCAATGACATAGTGGCGGCGGTAGACATCTCCAAGGTTGAGCAGAGAGTGTCCTTACTGTTGGGAAGTAAGGCTGCATTTAGCTGTGCTTGGGTGTATTTAAGGATGAGAGAGAACAAGGTTTTAAAAAAAAAAAAAGATGATCAAAGTCAGCATTTATGCCAACTGCATAGACAGCAGTCTAAGTAGTTTGAGTTCTTGTGTGTAAATAATCTCCCGAGAGCATTGTTTTTATTGTTGACATTTTCCTGATGATTTCTGAGACACTGAAAAGTCAATCTGTTCCTTTGAGTGCTTTTGTGAATCTGGCAGCATAATAAAAAGTTTCTTTTAGAAGGCGAGAGAATCTTAGAACACAGTCCGGGGAAAAAACTAAAGTTAGGTGAGAAAAGAATTTTTTCCCCATCTAACATTGGATGATGCTTCTACTTCTTCTTTTTTTTTTTTTGTCATTGAGGGAAGGCCTACAGTGTGTGGTGTGATTGACAGTAATTCCCACTAGCACTAGCTAAGAGCTTGGGGCAAACTCTTGGCCTGTCTGGTGTCCCTTTCTGAAGTAAATGCCAGGTTACCTTCCCCTCTCCCAGCACGGTTTCATCCCACAGTCTTAGACATCATGGCTGACATTTTTAGAATAGTCCAGCTCAGTGCTTGTCTCTCCTTTGTTTCTCCAGCCACTCTGTTTACCTCCAACACTCACAGAATCTTTTGTCACTAAACTGTGATTCAAGTGACCTTTTTGCGGGAGGGGGGAGAGAGGAAGGAAGAGGGAAGTCTATAAGGGTTTTTTGGAAGCCTTGCTCTGAATTCATTCTTCTGCTTCAGTGTAATGTTGGTATTTGATCAAACATAAAAAGCTTGAAGCTTTAATGTCCTGCTGACACCAGTGTCAACAAAGCACCGAAGCGGAAGGTTTTTGGCAGCTGATTAGAGGGAGATTTTATGTCACTAGGTTTAAGACTAAGGATACCTTTTAGTGGCTCATTCTCAAGGATAAGCTACATCGTACAGTATAAATCAAATTCAAGAGCTTTATTAAAGAGCCCTTGATAATTTGGTAATATATTATCACTCAGTTTTGGAAAGGCGATAAATGACTGCATTTTATAGTGTAATCTAAAATAATAATATGGATTATAGTTGCGTTCAGTCATGAAAGTATAATTTAACAGTTTGAGTTGATAATAACCTTTTCCTCCCTCGATGGTGTCCATTCTTATTTCAGTTCAAATATGGCTTACTGGGGGATGATTTGACATGCTTGCATTTGGAGTCCAGTAGGGCTGAACATGTGTTTAATTGGATTTTTTTTTTACGTTGTGTTGGAAAAGCTTCATCAAAAAAAAAAAAAAAAAAAAAGATACACCCTCCTGGAGAATCCAGTCTCCTAAATAGTAACCATTCCAACATCCAAAGTGGTGCCCACGCTTGTCCTTAGGGCTCCCCGGGAGAACTTGTTCACTGGGAATGGTAGTTGAAAACAGCTAAGTAAAGGTGTGAGGTTAAAGTTCAGCTCTATCTCCAGGCACTGGGAGAACTTTCCCCATCCCAGGCCTGGATAAACTTGTGGAGTTGGTGGTCCTTGGACCTGGGATTCCTGTGGCACAGACAAGTGACAGGCAGAAGGCTTAGAACAAAATGTGGCCTCCATAGGGCTGCAGAAGGTGAGACGGGAGTCAGGGAATCCACAGATCCAACTTTGCTTCCCTGGCTCTGTCACTGATTCTTATTTCCTAGCTCCATTGGGCTGGACCTAACTGAAGTTAAACGACCAGGTCATCTAAGGGACGTGGCTGTGGTTCATAGTGTAGGAGGCTTCTGAAGCATTGTCATTCCGTCTCATGAAAGTATTCCTAAGAATGCTTTAAGTGCTAAAACTATCCTGGTATCTCAGTCTCTGGTCACTTAGATCAGACATAAATTCCTAAGGTAAACTGGTCTCTGGACCTGCCCCCTTGTTCCTATACAATGTGACCCTTGAGCTAAAGGTTAACTGCATAACCAGGTAACTTTTATCTCTCCACCTCTGTAAACAATGCCTGCCTGTTGTAGATGTCCAGAGTTGCCCTTCTGTATGTGTCACAATTGCATTTTGACCTTAAAAACTCAAACCAACTGGAGGTCAAGGCTGCCTCCTGCTAATCTGCTCAGGACAGTCCCACTGCCTGTTAATGAAGACTCCGTTTGACTTATTTGGGTTGGTTGGAGTCTTTCTATTTAGGTACTCCCAAAACAAAAGCACGGTGTGGAAGGATGGTGTGTAGATTGGGAGGGAAAAAAAGCTATCTCACACAAGACTAGGAAGGACAAATTTAACAACTGTGGTGCTTAAAAAAAATATTTCATTTATATCTGTTATAAATGTGACCAATTAGGATCGAACTTGATTTCTTTTTTTTTTTATTGGATATTTCCTTTATTTACATTTCAAATGTTATCCCTTTTCCTGGTTCCCCCTCTTGAAAGCCCCTATCCCATTTCCCCTCCCCCTACTTCTATGAGGTGTTCCCCTACCCTCCCACCCACTCCTCCCTCACCACCCTGGCATTCACTTACACTGGAGCATGAACCTACACAGGACCAAGGGCCTCTTCTCCCATTGATGCCCGACAAGGCCATCCTCAGCTACTTATGCAGCTGGAGCCATGGATTCCTTGATGTGTACTCTTTGGTTGGTGGTTTAGTCCCTGGGAGCTCTGAGGGGTTTGGTTGGTTGATAGCGTTCTTTCCACAGACTTGATTTCTAGTTGCCACGTTCTGCTTTCCTCTCTACAAGTGAAAAGCACTCCTTTAAAGGTCTCTGTTCCCTGAGGTTTCGTAACTTTCAGAGCCGATCATCTTGCATTGTAGTCAAGATGGAATGCAGCCTCACCTGCCTTTCTTGGAATGTATCAGTTTCTAGGAGCACAGACCAAAACAGAAACGGGCATGTCTCACTACTGTGCCAGCTAAACTCAGAGAAAGTTTCATCACGGACAAGATTCACTCTGGGTTTCCCATCCCACCTCCCTGTTCCTCCTTGTTTAACACCCTGATTTCAGAGCTTTCCTGGGCAACCTCTCCCTGTTCCAAATGTCAGCTGGGATTCCAAAGCAAAATTGCAACAGTCTTAACTCCCTGGGTGTCTGAGGTAAGTAAGGAGACTGTTTGCTCTTCTCTGATTCCCTGGTCAAATAACAAGTTCTCTTTGACTGTCCCCAGGTATCACGTGACTCCAGCTGACCTCACCCTTCCGCTCGGTGCTCTGGACATCAGTCATCCTGCGGGCAACATGTGCTACTGATGAGAGCTCAGGATTGGAAGCATGAACCGTATTGGATTCCAACCCTGCCATGTGTCTAGCTGTGTATCACCCATGACATAGAGTGTTTCTGTCTTACTTTTGTCATCTGTAAGATGATGTTCCCAACAGGTTTGTGATCCTTCAAATACTATCTTGAAGTGGTTAGGATGAGAACAAGTCATCTGTTAGGAAGACTCGATGACTTTTCAGGAAAGAAGTCAGGGTATGGACGGGCCTGATCCCAAAGATTGCCATTCGTCCCAGGGATTGCTTCCTGTGTCACAGAAACAGACTATTTTCTGGGACAAGGGAGTATAATACCTTGGGAATAGAATACTCTAATTAAGCAGCTGCAGCCATTGAGGTAGATATACTAAAATCAGGGTGTGACAGCTATGCCAGTTAAGTGAGCATGGTTGTTCTGAAGTCACAGCACTGGGATCTAGATCTCCTTTCCAATGAGACCATAATGTCTCTTTTATAGCATTGTGACACGGCCCCAACAGAGCCAGCTATACTCAAGATCGAGGAAGACACCATGATGTCAACTGTACTGACAGATAACTAGGAGTCTAAGAGGGCTGGGGAGATGGCTTTCAGTTGGTAAAGTCTTGCAAACATGAAGACCTGTGTTCGATTCCCAGAACCTGTGCAAACATAAAATGAAAATGAAACGGAGGAAAGTGTGGTGGTATACTCTTATAATCCCAGAGCTGGAGAGAAGCAAACAGGCAGATCTCCATTTCTTTCTGGTCTGGCAGCTAAACCACTGAGCATCCCTGTCAGAAAAGAAAAACCAATGACTGAGGAGATGCTAAGCTTGAGCCCTGGCTTCCACAAGCATGTGTGCACATGCACAGCCCCCCACATACATACATACACACACACACACACACACACACACACACATACACACAAATAAATTTAAGACTAGAATATTTACATAATCAATACCTCTGTGTAAGCCAGGTGAAATTTAATTGCAACCATAAGCCTTTGTGAGCTTTTGTTGTTGGCTTATGTTTTAGCAAAGATAATCACTTTTTAAATTCTAGCTAAGAATTAAAGTCTGGGAGATCACATGTTTTCTCAGTATTAGGCAAACCCATCCTCAGGATGGAATTCTAACTAGTGACTCTAGTGGGCAAGAAAATAGAACAAATGAAGTCATTATGCTCACGGCAGAAGAAGAGCCTAATAAATCATCCATCTCACCAGAGGATGTCCTTATAGAATTGAAATCTGAAACGTCGCAGAGAGCCTGGCCTTCAGAAGCCCTGGTTCCACACCTCAGGCTGCCGTGGTTGCCCTGTCTGGGCCTGCTTCCTCTGAGATCGCGTCTGCTTCGTCAGCATATTCTCGCTTCCTAGAGAGGTTTCAAGTTATCATCTGGACAGGTAGCTTGGAGCTGTCTCTGTCTTCTGGCTTGTTTACATTTCGAGCCAAGTCTTCTCCCTGTATCTAGAGGAAAACCTCAGGCATTACGGAACCCCAGAAGCTAAGGACTTAACTATCCCATTCACTCAGGCAAGGCTTCGGTGCAACAAGGTGTGGCCCAGCAGCTGTGCCCACTGATTCGTTCTCATCTTTAACAGCGGAGGTTTTGTTTGTTCACCAACCCACTTATGCCGGATGTACCAGGTTCTTGGTACATTACATATGATTTATTCCAAAATGTAAAATGGGGCTATGGGAGTTCTTTTATAAAAACTAAACCAAGAGCTTTGTGAAGCATTAAAAATATGAATATCTAAACGTTCTGTTATTGAACGAGAGAATCTCTGACATGGGAGAAAACTGCAGAGATTTAAAGGGTGTGCTTTAACAGGTCCACAGGCATCAGTAAATATTTACCTGCTAGCGACAGTGAAGCAGATGATTATGGACAAAATCTGATTAGACCAACTACAAAGCATAGTATTGGTGTTGTCCTTATATCCAGAGATGAGTGAACACATCTGCGTGTGTTCTAATATAGAAAATACACGTATAAGCTAAGAGTTTATCTACCAATGTTCACGACCCCCGCCCCTTCTTACAACTGATTTTTTAAAAATAGTTCTTTGAGGTCCCAACTGAGTCAAGTATCGCTGCATCATATGCAGCGTGAGTAATAACACATGGAAAAGTTCAGTGGTTGCCCTCCATAAAACTCCACGTGGGAGCAGAAACAAGCTATAATTAGTCTGTATTGTTCATTTACCGTTAACATGATGTTGCAAGCTATCTTCTTCCTCTCTAAGCCTTCTCATTCCTAATTTTCTTTGGGGAGGTTTAGTTTAAGATACACTGTCAGTGCCAGGGAGCTTCTACTGTCGGCCCCTTTTCCGCAAAGCTCTCGGATACCTCCCTACAGTTGGAGGCAATAGCTTCTCCATCCCATAAACTCCTGGTCAGTGTGCGAAGACTAGGAGTTTTGTTGTTCCTTTTGAGGTTCTCCATCCAGAACGGAGAGAGAGCCAGATCAGAGGCATCTTGCCTAAGCACTCCCTGTGGGGGTGGCTTGAGTAAACACTACCTATCAAGGCTTGCTCAAAGGCCAACCAGTTTCTCCCCAGGCTCAGTCGAAGTGTGGCATCTGGAGCTCACTTCCGGCTTACTCCACTTCCAGCTTGTCTTCCCTTGTTTTTCCTTCTGTTCCACAGATCCCCTGGCAGGTTCCAGGGTCTACTGGGAAAGAGGGCTAATCATTAATTAAGCACTAACTAATTGATTAATTAACTAAGAGAGCTAATCATATCTATGATTTAGATTTTCAGTTCCCATGAAGCCCTACCCACAAGAAGTTAAAGTTCAGACAGCCACTGGGGACATGCCCTCACTCGGTGGGAGGAGGGGACGAGCTCCAGGCAAGGCACAAACCACCGTGTGGAAACAAGGATAAAGCTGTAATTTCAGGGGTGGGGATGATGCAAGAGGAAACAAAAATGATTCTTGAACTGGTTGTCATATTAAGTTTAAGATTTATCTATTTAAAAATATCCAGGAACAGATACAGTGAATCAAACGTAAATAAGAGACTTAATGGGAGCAGTGGCATTTATTAATTTTGAAACTCAGTGTTCATTAATAGGAAACATCAGAAGTGACATAGATTGGGATACTTTTCCAAAAGCGATATTGGTATTCATTGCTTTTCATCAGTTCAGGAAACGGATGGTAATATTTTAGATGTATTAAATCTGGTCCATCACGATCACTTCATGGCGGGAAGTAAAACAGCACTTGAGTGATTTTTTTCCCTTAATTTGTTCTAAATTACAGCAAAGTGCCCTGCAAGAAGCAAGTGCTCGTGTTAATTAACTCTGAGTAGAGAAGGTCACTGGCATACATGGGGCTCAATTTCTGGCTTTAGTGAGATATTCTCTTCTGCAATTAGGATCCTCATCAGGGATTAGAGGCATGTGCAGATTTTCACTTCTTTACCCAGCACTTCACGTTTGGACACTTTTATTGGCTCTTCTTTAAAAAACACTGAAGACGTATTAACAATAATGAGACGGACCTATGAAACGAAACACACAGTCTACATATTTATTTACAGGTATTCCTACAATATTGGCACTTTCTTTGAGCCTGAATCTTTTGAGCTGAATTTGTAAAACCACATACAAATGGCTTGACCGTGCTTCACAACATAAAGAATGAACAAGACTGAATTTCAGTTGTCTTATGTTGAACTGTAAGATCAGACATGAAATTGTAAATGCTATATAGTCTCATAAAAGCACCCTCCAGGATCCTCAGAATTCCACTGTGGTTAAAGAGAGCTATCAGTAGCTAAGTCTATAGTTCTAAAATACACAGAACTTTTAAAGGCTCTAATTTTCAGTTACCCTTAGTTTCTTAGAACGTGCGCTGTTATATTATAGTACATGTTGATTATATTGGTCATACAATGCATGACATGATACTGAAATTGTTCATGTGAGTTAATATTTGAATGTTAGACATGACGAGCAATCCAGATTCACTTGCCTCTTCTGATCCACTTGCCTCTTCTGTTCCACTCCAATATGAACTGTGAATCACTATAAAAAATGACTTTATATGGATTTAGTCACAATGTAAAGGTAATTATATATGTCATTCCTTTGGTTGTGTTCTGGATATCCAGATGTTAACCATATATTAATTTGGCCATTTTAAAGAGGTGAAGAGACTTCAAGACTAAACATTCATCTAAAGAGACCATTCAGGTGTGGATCTTTCAATGATAATAATCAGAGATTGAACCTGAGTGAAAGCTCTTAGAATGGGAAGAACTCAAGATTTTCCAGTCCTTGGGAATCTCTAAAGATACTCAGGTCAGTCACAGGGAAAAAACTTACATATAGACATATTTTAATTTTTAGCAGTCTCAAGGTCCAGTAAATTTTTGACCAACCCAGGGTCAAAGACCCTTCAGCAAAATAATATATTTGAAAGGGGTGAATATTAATCACAAATGAGTTTTTAATCCTACTACCTTTAAGTATATTTATGCTCTAGCTATGAAATTAAGTTCTGGGGGCTTTTCTAGAGAGCCTGGGTTCAAGTCCCAGCACCCACATGACCACCAAGTGCTTCTAACTCCAGTTCCAGGGATCTGGCATCTTCATACAGAGACATACATGCAGGCAAAACACCAATTCACAGCAATAAATAAATAAATAAATAAATAAATAAATAAATAAATAAGAAATTAAGTTCTGGTTAAAAAATAAATGTGCATTCCATTCCTAACCAAGAAGCTATTTGTAATTGATAGCTTCTGGGAAAAGGGAAATCAATTTTCCCCAATGGAGCAATCCTGGGCATATCAACCGGTTGACCAACACGAAATGAATGCCAAGAGTTGTTTTATGTGTGTGATTTTTGTCTTGTTTAGTTTTTTTCTTTTTGTCTTCTATTTTGTTATTTAATTTTGTTGTTGAAGAGAGAGAGAGAGAGAGAGAAAGAGAAGAAGACAAGAAGTTGGAAGAGGAAGGAGATAGGATAGATCTGGGAAGAGAAAGAATATGATTGAGATATATTGTATGAAAAATATTTTTAAATTAATGAAAGAAGAAAATCAGATCTGTAAAAAGGATTTTAAAGGCTTCATATGTGAAAAAAGCAAGGCCCTTAGTATATTTATTTCTGAAATTTCAGCAATGAGAAGGAGTACACAATCTGTTCACGGGGACAGGCTGCAGGTAGGCTCAACACCAGGTCTCAACATAGAGCCTTGACAAGTCACCTCATCTCTTCGGCAAAACCACAGTTGCAATGACATGCTTTTGTCAGATGGCTATGTGTGACTCTATACTCTTACTGGGAGGCTAATTGATCACAGCTTCATCAAATCCATCACAAGGAAAGGAATTTTAATTTCACTTGACAGATTTTTAAAGTTTCTATACCATCGGGTTAGTTCAAGCCAATCATTCTTTTGAGTCATAATTATACAACTGCCACATAATATAATGTTCTTTTAAAAGTTAAGTCCTACGACTTGGAAAAAAATGAGAGTCGAATGTCCCAGCGTGTCAGCTACACAACAGTAGCAGCAAAGAGCTGTGACTGGGAGCTGTGTTCATTGTAACAGTCCAAAGGGACTCTAGTCTTCAGGTTGTACTGCTAATGATCCCAGTTTGCTATGTAGAACACATTCATACTTTTTCTCAGAGCACCCCCTTGTGACTAGTGGCTGGTAGCACCAGGGCCGTGGATTGTACTGGCTAAAATGCACACTGAGGCAAGCCCTGAGAGTGCCCGTGTTTATCACAGGGACCACACTTAATTTTCATAGTCACCTCCTGTCATCTGTGTATAGATTGCTTTCCTGGAATAATGTGTCATGCACATAGAAACAACCCTGACTTGCTCACCCCAGGACTGATGCTAGAACAGAAAATCTGTCTTAATAGGACACTCAGTAAAACACTTACACAAGTAACTTCTCAATGCTGGTTATGGAGACACTTTTATTTATCATAAATAAATGAAGGAATATCAAATCTGTGATTATTTAATATTCAGAAAATATACCTTAAAATTTTAATTTGCATGTGCATGCACATATTTGTGTGTGGGCATGCAGAGGCCAGAGGCTGACATTAGGTGTCTTTTTCTATGCTACTTTTTGAGACAATGCCTGTCACTGAACCTGAAATTCATCAACTTGGCTAGAATGGCTGATGTAAAAGCTTGAGGATTCACCTGGTTTTCTCCCACACCTATCCCAGAGCTGGGGTTGCAGATGTGCACCACTGCACCTAGTCTTTATGTGGGTGCTGGGGATTTGAACTCAGGTCCTTAAGATGGCGCAGCAGATACTTTACCAACTAAACTGTCTCCCAGACCCAAATATCATACTCTTAATCCTTATTAACCAACCAATGGCATCAACTAATCCAAGACAAAAAAGAGATGGTCAGAATTGATAGTTTATTTTAAAACACTTACTCCAAGGTAATTTTATTTAGTATTTTTTTTAACATCCTGTCTAGTTTGGTTCTAATGGGAGCATAATTCAGATCCTCATTTTTTTTTTCTCTTTAAGTTTGAGTTACATCTATTCTGTAAGTCCTGGTTAGATTATATATTGCCTGGCAGTAGGTGGCACACACCTTTAATCCTAGCACTTCGGAGGCAGAGGCAGAGGGTTTGAGGCTAGCCTGGCATACAAAGCAAGTTCCAGGACAGCTAAGACTGTTAAACCATGTCTGGAAAACAAACAAACAAAACAAAAACAAAACAAAAAAACAAAACAAAACAAAACAGAACAATAACAAAAGATTATTATATAGTATTTTGTAACTTTAGATTTTAGTTTTTAATATCTCAATGCATTTCTCTGTGCTTACCTAAAAGATACCTTTAAATCAAGGTAATAACTTAACAAGTGAGGGTTTAATGGCACATTTTAAACCGTGTGGTTGTTTCTGAGAGTGTCTGTCTAATGAGATCTTCATATTTAGGAGAAGGTGGTATTTCTTCCAGTTAGCTTGAGAATCAGATCTAATATAACTTTATGTCATCCAAAGTATTAATTGAGAGCCCAGAATCTGAAGTTTAAAATGTAGGATTTCCCTAAACTATGCTATTAAAAAATGGTTGAATTAGAATCAAACAAGCATTGATTCTCAGAAGTACCTTCCTGTCATATTCAGTGAGAACACACCCCCCCCTTTCTTTTTAATGTATTGAGTGTACTTATATGCTGAATGTATACCAGACTGGCTTGAGAATTCTATTTAATAGTTCTTGTCTTTAAAAATAATAACCAGTGCCCCTTTCCAGAATAGGCCACAGTTAAAAGAAATGAATACATTAAATCCCATCTGATTTGGTTAAAATTCAAAATCAGTGCTTGAAGATAAATTAAAACAGAGGTGGCAATTCACATTATAATGGCATCTTGTTAAGGGGAAATGTAGACAGGACGCCCTTTGTGGCCTCGTTTGCTCTCCATAGCTGGAGCATCTCTATCTTCTTCATCATTGGTATTCTTCTCAAGCTCAGAAATGAGAATGTTCTCTTCTAAATGTGCTGTGCTGAAGCTGAGCGTAGGATAGTAAGGACCCCTAGACCCTGTGAGTCTCTGGAAGATGACACTGTTCTTCTTGTATATCCAGAAGCAAAGCATGGAAACGCCCAGGACTATTATCAACGTCAGTGTTACTGTGACAGGAACGATACTGTGTCTTAGTCCTGGAGGAAGACAAAGAAAGACAGAGAACAGATACTGTCACATGCCTGCCATCTATCTTATTAATTCTAAGAAATATCGAAATATTCTTTCCCTTCCAAACCTACCTTTCTCTGGATGTGCCGTTACAGCTGGGATGTCTAAAATCAAATAATAAGCAATTAAATATTTCTTTAAATTCAGCAAAGTTATGTCATTATTCAAACAAAGCAGGAATCAGACTGTTGCTCATATACTGTGTCTGGTGGCCTGTTTTTATGAATGATGTTTTATTGGCACTCTGATAGTCATTCATTCATGTGGTGTGTGTGTGTGTGTGTGTGTGTGTGTGTGTGTGAGAGAGAGAGAGAGAGAGAGAGAGAGAGAGAGAGAGAGAGCAAGCATGGTCTATGCACAGTGCATGCACCATGGTATGTGTGTATAGGTCAGATGACAACTTGTGGGTTCTTTCCTTCCACCATGTAGGTTCCAGTGTTTGGATCCAGGCTTTGCAGCAAGTGCTTTTACCAGCTGAGACATATTGCCAGCCCATAAGCCATTTATATTGATAAGTATTGGTGTTCATAACACAAGTGATTTTTCCCCTTCCTTCCTTCCTTCCCATTTACTAAAGTCAAAAGATTTCCATATAGTCTCAGCACTATCACAACAGAAATAAATGTAAGACACACTCCTTATTAACAAACAGGAAATCATCATTTTGTTGGGATTTGATAGAGAGTTTTCCCCAGCAATAAAAGCCCTGCTTGTCTGTGTGTAACATCTTTACAGTCAGAACCTTTCACATCTGAGCCTGGAAAGGAATACATGGACTCTCCATTCCAAAGTGACACAGCTTCTGTTTTAGGACGTTTTACTGTAAGAGCATTTCTCATTTAAGAAGCGCTAACCTCTGCAATTTCTGGTCTAGGAAAGGATCCAGAGAGAGCCATGGAGCTGTAGAGGTATCTACAAGGCTAGAGAAGGAGGGTTGCTAGGAATTTGGGTCAGTTTGGACTTCGTAGTAAGTTCCAGGCTATGCTGCCTTTGGTCTAAAATATCTTTCCTTCTCTGTTCCAGCTCTCTAAACTATCCCCCCCCCCCCCCCCCAGAACTCAGAGTCTCATTCTCTGAAACCTTATCCAGGAGCCCAGAGGCACATCAACCTTCCTTCTTGCAAAAATGAGAATCTAGGAACCATTATAAACACCAACGGTTCTCACAGTAGGCTAGCTCAGAAGCCTCAGCTGTTGTTCACAAATGGCTAGAATTTTCTGGTTTCACTTTCTAAAACCAATTTCCATCGCCATAAACTGTATTGCTCAGGATGGACTCAAATATGACCTTCTTGGCATAATCTACTCACAAGGCAGAATTACACCTACTTACCCACAAGTGCACCAAACAAACAGAGGATATTTCCTAAGACCAAAGATGACCCTAAACTTTCTCATAGCACAGCCCAGCTTTTTGGTGTAAGCTGTGTGTCTTATTTCATCTATATGATTAATGATTTTTTTCTCCATCTTAGAGGAGCTGAAATGTTCTGACTTGTGTGACATAGAACAAGATGATTGTGCTAGAATCTATCTGAAAAGTGCTCTGATATGGCTGGTCAGCATTAACCAGGGAAGAGTCAATATGAAGAATTTTTTTCTCCCTTCACACACCTGCTTCCATTTTACATATGAATCCCTTTTTGTCTTCGCATGGGGTGAACTGCCATATTCCTTCCGGGATCCTCAGGACAACACACGGATGGGGCTTGAGGTGGGCCATGTCTGGCTGCCGAAGGCCCCAGTTAGACTGGTCTGTGGGCGTTCCGTCAAACCAACTTAAGGTTTTGTCTGTGGAAAAATGCTGATTTATTTTGAATTAAGTGCATGATTACCAATCTAAGACTAAGATTAATCCTTAAAGCAGACCCCAAACTTAAGGAGACACGTTTAATTCCATAAGTATATTCATGAATAAACCATCAAAAAAATTATGTATCCAGCTGGGCAGTGGTGGCATACACCTTTAGTCACAGCAGTTGGGAAACAGAGGCAGGTGGATCTCTACGAGCTTGAGCCAGCCTAGTCTACAGAGTGGTTTCTAGGACAGCCAGTGTTACATAACAAAACCTTGTCTGGGGTTAAAAAAAAAGGTATATATTCATTTAAATTGCCTCCTGTGCAACCCTCTAATTTAGTTATAGATATCTTATTTCTTAGTGTCCTGGTTTGAGTTTTAAAACAGTTCACAAATTTTTAACCAATTTAAATAAATCACACAGTAAACAAAATTAATGTATAGAAAATCCCTTGAGGAGGATGGTCCTGTCAGGTATAGGTGGGAGAGGAGATCCTTGGTCCCATGAAGGCTAGACGCCGTGTGTGGGGAGGTGAGGTGTGGGGGGTAGGTGGGGACACATCCTCATAGAAGCAGGAAGAAGGGGGATGGGAAAGGGGGTTCCTGGGAGGGAGGGGGGAAATGGGGTAAGGGGGGGAACATCTGAAATGTAAATAAAATATCCAATAAAAAAAAGAAAATCCCTTGAAACCCTAATATCAACACCATTAACAAGAAGGTTCAATTCCTAAAGCCATTATTATATGGGAAGTGGTTCAGTGGAAAGTTCAGTTCATATATGGTTAATAAGGGATGTTGTGTGTGTGTGTGTGTGTGTGTGTAGTGTGTGTGTGTGTGTGTGTGTGTGTGTGTATGTGTGTGTGTGTGTATGTGTGTGTGTGTGTATGTGTGTGTGTATGTGTGTGTGTGTATGTGTGTGTGTGTGTGTGTGTGTGTGTATGTGTGTGTGTGTTGTGTATGTGTGTGTGTGTGTGTGTGTATGTGTGTGTGTGTGTGTGTGTGTGTGTGTGTGTGTGATGTGTGTGTGTGTGTGTTATTCCAAGTGTCTGAAAAGAATTTACAACTAACAATAAAGTGAACAACATGTCAGCTTGCTTTTGGTTATCACCATCAGCTAGAAATTTAAACAGTCCAGGACTGAAATACTCCTTGCAAGGATGGGTTCCTTCCCCACTGTCCTGCACCATGGTGACACTCGCTCCATGCCGACTAAAATATTTTTCATTAAAGTACTTTCCAGTAACATCAGTTATATGAAGAAAAGAATAGTGTGCCTCCGATTACTAACATTGGTGCCTATGAGGATTCAAACAGCACAGTTGTTCATTGTGCTTTGTAACAAACACTTGAGAAAGTGGGGTGTTTTCAAGTCAATGTGGCTTGCCTTTGCATGACTAAGCCTGGGAACAGAGTTGGAGCAAGCATCTTCCGTGTCCGCCTGAAGGTTAACTTGTCATTTGTTTTGTTTGGGAGGGGTGGCTTTAGGGCTCACACTATATTTTCACAGCAAATGTGTTCAAGAGGAGTTCTGTGGCTCCCAGAGGCCTTCAAGACTGTGTATTTATTTGCACCTCCTCTGCACCCACAACACTTACTGTTATTATCAAATTGAGCATTCAACCAAACCATCTGGACAGAAGAACCGAAAGCAAGAAGCTTTCTAGGAGAAATGAATTTTCAGCCCCATCCTTGATGGCCAAAAGATTAGAGCCTGTAAAAAGACAAGCAGACGATAAGCAAGGCAAATGGGACTCAAAAATGTTTCTGAGCCCTTACTTGTGAAACTCTGACTTTGAAAACCAATCATTCTGTTATCAATACACATTTTCCCTTCCCGGTGCCGGGGCTAGAACCCCAGGGCTTGCCATGCTAGGCAAGAGCTCCACCACTGATCTGGAGCCCCAACTCCTGGTTGTTATTGTTAAAAAGTGATTGAGTGGATGAGGAGATAGCTTGGTCACTAAAGTGTCTGCTGCATAAACACAAGGACCCGAGTCTGACTCCTCTGGATCACGTAAAGAGCAGGGGAGGGGAGGCAGAGACAGAAGGGTCCAGTAGGGGTGCTGGCCAGGTTCAGTGAGAGACTCTGTGTCAAATATATAGAATGGAGAGTGGTTGAAAAGATACCTGGTATCAACTCACACACACACACACACACCACACACACACACACACACTTAAGTTAATTAAAAACAAAACAAAAAAAAAGTAAGGTCCTCCTAAGTACCGCTGGCTGGCTTGGAACTCACTATGTAGACCTTGCCCTTACACTCATAACGCTCTTTCCCTGGCTCCTGAGTACCAGGATTAAAGGCCCCATGTCACCACACCCACTTAAAATGCGATTTATGATTTAAGTATAAAAACGTGCAAGCTTTCATTTAAAAGTTAAAATACTGATTTGCCAGTTTAGAGAACATTAAAAATTCATAATGCACACTGCTTCAGAAGGAGGAATTTTGTGGGAAAGCTGCACCCTCTCGCGTTTTCAAAGTCTGCACTGGAACTTGAACCGCCTAGAACAGCTGTCTTCCTAATAAGCAGATTCAATAGTTTTGTTTTGCTTTTTCAGTAGTTCTTGTGGCCCTTAAAGTTACTGGATAATCAGCATGTGAGAAAGCATACTGTTTACTGAGCTGTCGAGAGAACATGAAAGTGTTTTAGCACCATAGACGAATTACCTTCTCTTTTGCAAAATTCATGAGCATCCTCAAAACTCCTGCTGTCCAGGACTGTAGAAAAACTGTAGCAATTACCTTTGAATTTTACCCAGGGAACTGACGTTTCTGAGCACAGCACTGGGTGCTCGAATGCCTTTGTTTCTAAGGAGAAAAACCGGGTATGGTTTCAGACTGGTGACTGGGCTCATGGGCTGAGATGACACTTACCTTCCATTTCATGAAAGGCCAGAACCAATATGTGCATTAAGATTTTCATCAGAATACCTCAGAGACTGGATTTGATGTTGATGATTACAGACTAGGGTTAGGATCTTGCATTTCTGTTAGAAATACTCATTACTTAAACACGAAGCCTTGGTAAAGAGTATTTTGTCAGTTTGAGTGTTGCCTGGTGAAGATGGCTGTCTACTGTCATCCTAGAGTTGGGACATCAGGAAGACACACTGCATAGAGGAAGGGGTAGCTGAATGATGCTGGAAAAAGGATGTCCAACCGTGTAATGTGTATCCTATGCAAGGATAAGTGTCACAGATGTCTAAAACTCCTACTTGTATATACCTGCCTATACACATCACTTGTGTCTAATCTTGAATTGTTTTCATCTGCAGTTATGCAAAGTATGTGTGCTATAGTATCCAGAATATAAGTGAATAATGCAGCTTTATGAAATGAGAGATTTAAAAGGAGATCAGAGTGGGAAACTCTCGGAGCATAGGAGAGCAACAAGAAGAGAGCTGGGGAAATGGGGTAAACATGTCAGAGGGTGAGAAGATAGAACCTCTGGACTGTTGATAGATGGATCCTTGGAAATGTGTTGAATGATTTCAATTAAGTTTCATCATCAGTAAAGGGATTGGACCAGCTGAACTTCATGTAAATAGGATATTGTGCAAAGTGTGGGGTAGGACATATAGTCAATGTCCTAACAGTGTCAGCTGCCACCACCACACTCCTTACTCAAGCATCTATCAGCCATGTCTTAAACATAAACCCTCATAGTTCAAGATTCTCCATAAAGCTGTGGCATGCCTTTCTTATGTAACTTCCCATCTTTCTCTTACCCCAACCTGTCATACTGGCAAACTCAACACCAGCTTTGCTGCATGGATTTCCCATCCTGTACCTCTGTCTTTATCTAAGCTTCTCTCTTCCAAATACTTCTCTGTGATGTTGTTGCCCATCACTCCTATCCACTCTGCATGCTCTGTCTGCATATACTGTCATGTCCTTCAAGAAGCCTTCCATCTTTCCCACACTTGATCCTTTTAAAACACACTAACAAAATAATTATTGACTACACCGCAGACCAGGGTGGGGAGGACAGTATCAGAAGACCACACAATGCTTTCTTTTCTTGATAATCCCTCTCTTGACTCATTCTAGACATGCCTGGCATAACAGGTATGTGTCTTTATATGATAGACCAGGTAGACTATACGCTTCTTGAAAGCTGAGACTTTTTAGTACTCATGTTCATAATCTTTGCTGAGCACAGTCATGCATTCAATAGTAACATAGGACATGTTCCTAGAGTTGAATAGAATCACACCTACCAGTGAGTACATGACAAATGGCACCTTGCAGAAATGACTCGCAGGCTGTGCTATGCCAGTGTCCATAGGTGTCAGCGAAAATGCAGTCACCAAGAAAGGCTGACTCCTCATCTTTCCAATAGGTGAAAGGGGATTTGGTGCCATCTGACCAGTCAAAATTCAGACCATTCTGCAGAGAGGATTTGAAGCATCACTTCATTGCCAAGACTAGCTGGGATCACCCAGTACTACCCAAGTACCCACTCCTTCCAAGTTCTACCCTTCTTTCCAGAAGAATCAGAGGTCATGGAAGAAACAGAGTTTATTTTTCATCAATTCAAGTATGTAATACTCTTGTTTTTAAGAGAAAAAAACAAACAGAAAACAAAACAAAAAAAATCAAAATCACACAAACAGAATTCTATGTGTTATACTTCAAGGATAGTGAATTAATTAATAATAAAGTGAATTAATTAATAATAAAGTTTCTGAGCAGAAAGTTTTTCTTTCTTTCTTTTATTTTTTTAATGGAGATTCTTGAAATCTAACAAATTCCCAAACATGGTACTTGAGTTTGAGATGTGTTTCACTGTATAATTGAGATAGTACTCAGGGATGCTTGAGAACTTTCAAAGGACCCTTAGGGTCCTTTGAAATCAGGCAAGTGCATGTTTATCCTAAAAAGATGTATACCTTTGTTTTATAGCCTTGGGGTTCTCAAACAACAACAACCACCAAAATCTCAAACCCAACCAACCAACCAGCCAACAAACCAAACAACCAAACAACCAACCAGTCAGCCAGCCAACCAGCCAACCAAACAAACAACCAAACAAAAACCAGCCAACCAACCAACCAAACAAACAAACAAACAACCAACCAACCAAAACTCAGTAGTTTTTGTATAAACCAATTATTGAAATTTTATAATGTTACTATTGTGTCTGGGAATTGTTTTTGTATGCTGATTTCAGTGGTTGTATCACTAAGGAAGTTGACAGAAACTTTGCAAAGATGATCAGAGGGACTGAGAACACCCACATCTGTAGTAGAGAGTCCAATCCAGTGGGCATGTCCCAGCCTGCTGAGGAGAACCGTGAGGAAAGACTGGTGAAAAGCATCTGGAATGCTGGCCAGTTCTGCTCTGTGCATCCGACAGGACTTTCCTGCTGAGTACCAAGTCATATTACCATGGATTATTTTATAAGTTCTGTTTCCGTATTCTACTGTACTTGGGGTTGTTGCATATGTATCGGACGTGTTTAAGTCATGTTCAGGGGTATCTGGAACAAGAACATCAACCAAATCACTTGTAGTGTCTGGAGTAGAAAGGAGGATTTCAAACTTAACATGCATCTTTGTCACCAGCATCAACAATGACCAACGTTTTTTTCTTCCAGAAGTGATGAATTCAAAACAATGGCTCTACATTTGGAAGTGTGTATGTGATGCTAGGGAATTGGAACACTGTGGCGGTTTGAGTGACAGTGGCTTCTAAGGGCTTATACATTTGATTGCTTGGTCCCTAGTTGGTGGAACTATTTGAGAATTAGGAGGTATGGCTTGTTGGAGGAGGTATATTATTGGGGGCTTTGAAGTTTAAAAAGCTATGCCATTTCCAGGTAGCGCTCTCTCCCTCTCCTCCTTCACCCTCTCTTGTGCTCTCTCTCTCTCTCTCTCTCTCTCTCTCTCTCTCTCTCTCTCTCTCTCTGTATGTGTACTTTCTCTTTAATATATGTTCATTTGTCTTTTTTGTCCTGTATCATGTTATAGCTATAGAACAGGCAGAGTTTAGAAAAGCAAAACCAGGAAAACAAGGTAAACTTTTCTCCCCTACCTGATCTAGAGTGAATTGTCGCTCTTGCATACTAAGCTGAAAACTAAAATCAGTTAAGTGGTTTTGGGCTTATTAAGGGTCATGCTGAGATGAAAATGGCTGAAGGCCTGGACTTATCCCATCCCTGACCCTACTGGGTAAGAGACCTGGAGAAAACTAATCCTTCTAAAGCTCAAATTTCAGGTCTGTAAGAACTGACAAGATCTTCCTTAGAGAGGGGTGTGTAGAATTCACTGCGATATCCACAAGGACACACTCTATTGCATCTGGGGCATATCAAACACTTGATAAATACTGCTCCTCACTCCCGTATCCTGTTTTGGTCATGTTCTCCATGATAAAAATGGCAAAGTGGGAAGTTTCCTTTTGCCTTTGTTACTGTTACTCAATTTAAAAAGCACACATGTAAAATCTAAGCACACATATAAAATGAGCCTCCTTATTAATTATTTTGTGATGGACTGTACTTTGTCACCAGTGTGTTCTTTCCTGGAAGTCTGTTTGCTGGCCTATGCTCCTACTTTATGGTTAGTTATACAAAATCCATATAATATCAAAGTCCTATTTTAAAATGACAATTAGTACAATTAATGTAACTGAGAATTTTTGTTTTCTCTCATTGGGGTATACTGTTGCTTTTACATTAGGAATTTCTTGAAGTAGAATTAATCCTTTCAAGTTTCAAAACAAAACACACCCGACTTTGAGCAATGTGGTTTTGTAACTCATTATGCTGGAGAAGAAATATCTATGGAAACTGAATTCTCTTTATTTGAGTCAAGGTCTGTTGTGTTGTTTTTCTGCTGTGTCTGCCAGGTTAGCTGGTCTGCGACCTTCAGGGGATCCTCCTGTCTCTGTCCTCTTCCTGGGATTACAGAGGCTTTCGCCACGTACCTGGCCTTTACATGGTTCCTGGGGATTTAAACTCAGGCCCCCTTGTTTGTACAGCAGGTTCTTTCACCCACCGAGCAACCTTCCATGGCCTTTGTATCTTTTTCTACTCATATATCTTTATTCTTTCAAGAACATAGTAATTTTTTGACTTAAGCCCAATATAACCATATATTTATATGGAAAATGTAGGGTATTCATTGAAACAAGGATTAAAGTTTAATAATATTTTTCAGGAATAATTTTTAAAAACTGTCATTTGCTAAACATATGCTGGGAACTGTGCTAAGCTTTATGCATATGTGTGCATATGAAATAGTTCTTACATCATTTTATAGAAATTGAAATCAAGGCTTATAGAGGATAAATCATTTGACTGTTTACAGAGGTGGAGTGGGGGCTTGTGTGGCCAGACAGTAGGCCTGCTCCCCCTCTGACATGCATTGTCACCAAAGGAGTGTCTACATTGCTTGTCCCCAAATGATGGAGAAGGTAATCAGTCGGTAAATTTGAGAAGAGGTTATAACTTTGCAGAAAAAGAATTACTACATTTAAATGAAACTCTGTTTTCAAGATTAAAGTTCCTTATCTACACAATGGGAAGACTTTGACCTATTTCCTCGAATGGTCCTAAAGGTTTTATGGCGTAATGCAAATAAACCCAGAGCATGGTGCCAGGCACAGGGAGACACAGCAGGTAGTGAAAGCAAGAGGTGTCTTGACTATTTTTATTATTCAAGGTCACTCTAGGACAGCTACACTGCTCATTCGTCTCCCTGGATATTTGTGGCAGTGTGACATTTTAGTTAGCGTCTTGAAGGTCCTCCAAAGGTCTGGGTGTCCAAAGTGTGGTCCCCAGAGTGGTGCCACTGAGCTGATGGGGCATTTAAGAGGTGAGGCCCAGTAGAAAGTCTTAGGTCACTGCGGGCCTGCACTAAAGGGAATGGTGGGAGCTTAGACTCTTCCCTTTCCTTACTTCTTGCCTTCCAGTTATGAGTTGAGTGGCTTTGTTCTGCCTCCTGATCCCTCCATGATATTCTTCTTTTGCTACAGCCCTGGAGCAATGACCCTAGAGCAATGGGTCTACTTAATCATGGACCAGAACCCTTAAAATTGCTGTTCTAATACAAACCTTCTCTCTTTATAAGTTGATTATTTCAGATATTCTGTTACAGAGAGTTGAAGCTATCACATATGGCTTTGGCATTACACTCCAGGAATCACTAGGGAGTTTTATCTGCCAGATCTAGAAACACACTAAACATCCTATTTAGCCATAAAACTATTTTTGGAGCTTAAAAAAAAAGGAGTGAGTGTGAATTGTTTATTTTTATGACTTTTGCTGTTTTTGTTTTTAGTCAGGGTTTTACTATATAACCCAGGCTGGCCTTGAACTTGACAAGATTTTTTTTTTTTGTGTCTCAGTCTCCCAAATGCAGGGGTTACAGGTATAAGCTAAGTATAGTTCCTTTTTTTTTTTTCAGTATTCTGGGTGAGTTATAAAAATAGCCACAGTAACAGGGCATTATTCTTAGAGGTTTCATAATATCTATGGTGTTATCTGTCCATATCATGTATTATAAAATTCCCTAATAAATGTCTCATTGAAAACAAAATAAAACAAAAAAAATAGCCACAGTAGTTTATGTTTCTATCTGGTGTCACTGTGCACTGCAATGTGTTATATGGTAGAGTTTAACCCTCACTATGAAGTATTAAGTGGGTAGAAACATCATCTGGCTGTGAAATTCAGACGTAGTCTTGGAGGGTGTTAAGGCCAGAGTGTCCCACGATGAATCTTGGTGGCTTTAACTGGATAAGGGAAGAGAATGGCTCACGCCAGTCTCTTGCTGTCTAAAATGTGCCACCTTGGAAGTCTGAAGGAAGCTGGCCCTCAACAGACATCATCACTTTGCCTTTGGAGCAGAACCATAAGCCAAACAAAAGTGCTTTTCTTTTTATTAAATCTAACGTCATCAGAGTGTGGGAAAATGGTACAGACGATCCTGGAACACAGGAGGAAAGCTGTTTAATGGTCCCAAGGTCAATATACACTTGGTCATCTGCTAGATGGTTTCTGCAGTCCTGAGAACTCAGTTGAAGGTCGTAGTCCTACGAAGTGTGTGTGTGGGGGTATGTGGTTAAATAGACTTAAATACAGGGGACAAGACACTCATGTTATTAGCAGCAAAGATGGTAGACAGCAGGTATGGAAGAAAGGTTGGAAATGAAAGGAATAAAGCCCCAGTGATCTCCTACCTTGCATTTTTTCACAGACAAATCCATAGCCTTTTTTCCCACAGTCATCAAAATACCATTTTCCAGTAAAATGGAAATTAGGATTACTTGACATCAGGGCACAGAGAGGAACAGGCTTTTGAACTTCAGTGGTGTTATAACTTGGAATCTTTAAAGGAATACATATGTTATAAAAATATGGTAACATATAACATTATTGTCACATTGAAAATCTTTATTTAGGGCATAAACCCCATTATTCTCTTATTTACATCTAATAAACCAACCCAGAGTCTCCTCATAGCCTTCAAGATATTCATCATGATGAATAGTGTAATTGTGTTTGTGATACTCATGAAACTGTTATAGCATTACATTATTAAAAAATTAACATATGACCAGTGAACTAATACAAATGTATAGCTTCAAAATATGGGAAGAAAGAAATTTTAGTCAATAAGTCTCAGATATGATCTCTTGTTAAAATGATGTCAAAAAATAAATCTTAAGGGTCTTAGATCACAACTGTTAAAGTGAAAAAGCCCCTGGGTTCAATCCCAGTAAACCCTGCCCCCGATAACATTTGAAACTTACACTTATTATATCAGATGGAGACCAGTTAGAATACAGTGCAGGCTTCCCATTTGTCCATTTCTCATAATCAGCACTTTCCAACCCTATCCACACATTGGTGGTCTGGCCGAGAAGATTCATCGTAATGAAAGCTGGAAAAGAAATGCATTATCTAATAATACCACACAAGTCAGTGCGTTGTCATCAAATGCTGTTCACAGAAATGGTTATATGTAAATGACAGCAAACGTCATTATGCATCAGTTACAGGAATTCTGTACTTTGTTCCTGTGACATGGAGTCTTTCATTTTGGTTTCAGTTTAAATTGACCTAAACGAGATGGATAACTTGAGATTTTGTCAGACCATTAGCAAAACAACTCCAGTGTTTACTTACAGTTGTTTTAAACAAAGGAGGATTAAACAGAGATATATAATTGCCCAAGTTTCAAATCTAAATGTATTGGTTGAACTCAAAATGATCTTTAAAAAGCTTATCAGAAACTACTGTAGATGTTCCTGAGAAAATATTTTAGCCATTTTAGAGGACGTGTTGAGTCCTTTTTCTCTTCAGTGCAGCCATCCAATTCAAACCTCCAAGGGCAGAAGTTTCTAGGCAGCCTGCTGATTCACAGATGTCTTGGCCTGATGCTCAAACTGAAATTTCCTGTGTCTTAGCGATACATTGCTGTAAGTGCTGATCTGTAAATGCGAGTTTGAGGTGCTGTTTTGCTTTAAGACTTGAATGATGGCTGCCATTTTGAATATGATGGCTGCCATTTTGGCTAAACCCTCAGACTCTACCTTGCTCCAATTCACTTTCGATGGAGACCAATGTCCCACCCTTGGCAGCGCAGAATTCCTGAGCACTCGTCCAGGTCTTCAGGTCTCGTGGGTCCTTGGGAATTGTCACCATGAAGCACTACAAATAACAGCACAAAGTGTTCATCCCTGCACTGTTCTATGAGAACTAAAACAATTTCCCAAAGACACCGAAGGTCAGCCTGGGAAATGATAATTTTCTTAGGCAGAGAACTCATCTGTCTTCTGCCTGCTCTGCAGGCATTAATGAAGCAAGGAGAGACACTGCTTTGGGGCGAGCGATTTGTCTCATTCGCGTGAAGCAGAGCTGAAGCAGAAGCAGGGATGTGTTTGTCATGCAGAATGTCACAGCAGTGTCTTCTGCTCAGTGGAGATTCCTACGAAGGAGCCAGTCTGCCTGCAAGCCTTACAGTAGGGGACTTAGAAGAAAGGAATAGCTTAGCTAACTTTATCTCTAAGCAGACCTCCTCGCTTTAGTGAGAGATGAAAGAACCTGGAGGATTCAAGTCCACTGGGAGCTCAAAGCACACAGGAAGTTACAGAAAACAGTAAAGGAGGTGAGAAGAAGACAGAAAAACAAAGATGACTAAGGAACCCACTTCGCCACCAATGGTAAATGGAACACAGAAATACAGGCTGAATCCTCACAATGAGATTGGTTGCTTTAACAAAAACTTCTTTATCATGTCACGCATGTGAAGGTCGGAGGACCACTGTAAGGAGACAGTTCTCTCTTTCTACTGTGGGGTCCAGGCGTCAAACTCGGACTATCAGGTTTGTGTGGAAATCGCTTTTACCCACTGAGCCATGTTGTGGGCCTGTGACTGTATCGTCACAGGGATTTCCTTACTATGAGATAGGACAAGAATCAGAATGAATGGTACAGTTGTCCCAGTGTGCCCATCTTGCTCAATAAATGCAAATATGCTAGAGACAGCTGGAGTAAGTCAGAGGGAGAAAGAAGACCAAGGCTCTAATACTTCAGGACAGGATCCACAGAAGTAGGGGAGACTGTTCAGAGAATATTCATCCAGTGCTGGCAATTTCTTTTTACAATTTCCTCCTCAAAGAACATGGCCAGCCCTAGTCATTGGCAGCTTGGATCCCAGGATTGAGCTACGGAGAAAATGTCAAAGTAACCTCAGTTGACCCAGAAACTCAAATACGAGAGCACTAGCTCTCCTGTCTTACTCTGGAATAGTGTCTTCCCCTATCCTCTCATTTCTAATCTGTCACCTATCACCTCTGCCCAACCACGACCCAGAATAACTGTCTTCTCACTACAACATCAAACCAGTATTTGTGTCCTCCATCTGTGTGACACTGATCCAAACATGCCCAGAAATGTTCACATCCTCTACCTTAACCTTGTAAACTACTCTATGACCTTGAGCCGAGCAGGTCCAGAAATGGGTCCATTATCTTTCCTTCTTAAACCAAAACCCTGAACTGAGCACACTGTGAATGTGCCCACCAGATGCTTCTCCAGATGAATAGGTATAGACTCTCTACTGAGATCACCACACTTCCTTTCCTTGAGGAGAGCAGCATTTTGGAGGCAGCTCTCCATAACTGATACAGGCAGCAGGCCCTTTCCCCCTCTGACCTCCTGCTGGATTTCTGTTTCAGCTCTCTTCACGCAGCCCAACTCTCTGCAATCAGTAACACAATGTCGAGCTCAGGCATTCTAGATTCACCACAGCAGCTCTCGTAGGGCACGGATTTTAACCTTGGAGATATTTCAACAAAGTCTAGGGACACTCTTAGTTATTCTTAGTCTGGAAAGATTGTGAGGGGGCATATGCAGTCAGAGACTAGGGTGCTGCCAGTTACTGCCGTGAACAATTGTATTCCCACCACTTTTCCAAAATAAAGAATTATCCAGCCTGAAGTGCCCATAGCTCCAAAACTCAGTCTTGATGATGATGAGGTTTTTTTTTTGTTGTTGTTTGCTTTTTGTTTTTTGTTTTTTAGGACTTCAGGACTTCCATCCCCCTCTTTTAGGATTAAAACCCAGAAACTGATGTAGGCTGCATTACTGATCAAGAGAGGGGTGGGTTTCCAGCTCCCCCTGCAAACCCTTTTCTTGTTTGCTTCACAAAGAAACGGAATTGGCTTTAAAGGCGTTTCCTTTTTATAACAACCACCCTTTTATCTGTTCCTTTTTATTCTGCTTCTTTCTTCTAATTACAAATCCCAAAGAGTGGCACACACTAATTATTGGGAAGTCTTATCATTTAATGTGAGTTCACCTTGTGTTCAGATAGTCACTAATGAACCATTCATAGATACCAGTGACTTGCTGGCTCAGGTTGCTCCAACCTTTGCAGGAAGACTCTCTCTCCTCACGCCTTACATGTTTCCCGAAGCCAGGATTTATTAGTTTGACAGTAGAAGTATGGCCTCCTATTATCACAGGCTTGTTTTTCTAAAATAGATCATATTTACCAACACACTTTGAAACAGTCTTGTTAGTAATTGAGGCTGAACAGCTGGAGGAAGCATGGCAACCTTGATGTTTAACTTGTTTATCTTCTGACAAATTTGCAAAATGTGATCAAGTTTTATGCATCTCTGATCATAATTGTGAATTAAGGAGGCCCTATTATATTCCAAATGAGCTAGGAATAATAAAACTTTGTTTCAAAATAATTTCTAGTCAACATTTGACAATAGAATCTATAATATTTCCTTCAAATTTGGTCTTTTCTCAGTTTTCCTCCTGTTATTGAATGGAATAATTAATTGCCTATGGCTGAAACAACCTTACTCTTTCACCCGTCTCTGCCTTAGATGCTGCTGAAGGACCCACTGGCACTGGACCAGGGTGTGGAATAAAAATGTGTAAAGCACGCACACGATCACACACACACACACACACACACACACATACACAGAGGAGAGGAGAAAAAGAGGAAGAAAGGATATAGAAGACCTCCCTCTTGGTCTGTTGATCCTTCCTAGGGTGACACGGTATCAGGCTTCTCATACATCATTAAGTGACTTCATTAAACATGGAGAAGATTTATGAGACATGGAACAGGGACGCCTAGCTTCCAGATATCTCATTTTTATAAAACTCTAAGAAGGTCAGCTGAATTTTTTAAAGTAATAAAAATTAGTCCTTGAAAGAGTTGACAAAAGAAGTGAGAAAGTTGACTGGCCCACAATGTATTGAGATTTGCTCGGAATGTTTCCTCCGCTTTCCTTCCTATAGCTTTAAGAGTTAATGGGGGAATGGTCCAACAGTGCTTGCTGCTTCTCTCAGCAACAATCCTTTCTTCCTTTTAGCGTATCTGATTAACCCATCAACACTGCTCCCTTTAGCCATAGTTTCCACTTTATCAGTTTCAATTACCCACAGAGGAGGAAGTGAAGAGCAAAGACAACAAAGATATGATCTGTGCATGGGGAAGAGGAACAGAGAGGGAGTAGCGCCCTAATTTTGTTATAGGACATCATTTTATTTTATTATTGGTTATTGTGATTCTTCCTTCTTAAAGATTTATTCTTTAAATATGTATAGGTTAGTTCAGGTACCCAAGGAGTCCAAAAGAGGGTATCAGACCCCTGAAGCTAGAGTTTAATAGCTGTGAATAGAGTTTGTAGCTGTGAATTGCCCCATGTTGGTGCTGGGAACTGAACTTGGGTCTTCTGCAGGGGCAGCACAAACTCTTTACAGCTGAGCCATCTCTGCAGCCCCTGTGGTTTCTTAACCCACCTCACTTATAAGTGGAACTTTATCAAAGTTACTCAGTTCCTAGAAAGACCCTCGCCTAAAGGCTTCCTCTACAGGTGGCCATGCTGGGAGATACTGTGGATGTTTAAGAGGTGGAATCTAAGGAGAAGTCTTAGAAATTAAGGTGTACCTTCATAAAGACCATGGTGCCTTAGTCTCTGTTTCTCTGCCTACTCCTTCCAACTACCTGGTGTAAGTTCAAGATACAAACACTTGCCTTTTGATTCTGTTTTAAAATAAAATTTTGAGATAAGATAGGCAGTTGTTTGTATCTGTCCATAACAACCAATTCTGGGATGCACTTGTTCAAAAAGCCTTAAGAAACTAACAGTCATGTGAATTTAGTAAAAGTCAGTCAGAACCCAAATCTGAGCCAAAATCATGTAGAAGAAGATGTAGGGGAAAAGTATTCATGACATGTGACTTGAGGCTGTGTTCTTAGGTGTCATACCGAAAGCACAAGCAGTAGAAGAAAAAGCAGATACATTGGGCTTTATCAAAATTATAGAGTTGCATGCATCAGAGGGAATTATAATTATAAGGGAGAACATAATTATAATTATTAGAGGTAAAGATCATTTACTTGATAGGAATTCATTACACATAACACTAGAAAGAATTCCTACAATTCAACATTAAAAAACCAAATGACTTAATTAAAACATGGACAAAGATTTAATTAAACATCTTACCCCCAAAAGTATATGAATGAAACCTCCTCTTATATATGCAATTATAAATTGTTTATTTGCTGGGGAAACCCATTTGTCAGTTTCTCCAGTAGCTAAACAAGAGCATCCTATGACTTAGTGATTGTGCTTCTAGGTTTATCTTCAAAGGGAATGAAAACTGGGAGTTGGAAATGCATACACTGATGTATATTGTAGAAATATTCTTTTTTTATTTCTGTGAAAAATGCCAGCAAAATCTTCATGACGATTGCATTGGCTCTGTAGATTGCTTTGTGTTGTGTTGATATTTTAGTAATAACAATTCTTTGAAAAGAAAATCTAATAAAACTTTTAAAACAGGGAAAAGAAGCTGGTGCGTGCGTGTGTGTGTGTGTGTGTGTGTGTGTGTGTGTGTGTGTGTGTTTCCTGTGTGTGCTTGTAGGAGGGTCATACACCTGTCTTGTCAGAGGACCACCTTGGGTTTCACTCCTTGCTTTCCACCCTGTTTGAGACAGGATCTCTCTTGTTCACTGTCACGTAAACAAACTAAATGGCCCATGAACTTCTGATGCTTCCCCTACCCAGCCTCCCAGGTAGAAGCATGTGCTGGGATTAGATACATGTGTACTACTGCATCTGCTGTTTTACATGGTTTCTAGGGCCCTGAACTCAGGTTGTCAGGCTTGCTTAGCCAGACAAGTGCTTTACACACTGAGCCCAAGGCTGAATTTTGATTTGACCTGTATTTTCAGAAAAGTCACACAATTATACAAGCCTCTGACTTCTCTTATGTAAAAATTGGAATAATAACTTTGTATATCTTAGAAACTTAGTCAAATGAGAAATGTTTATAAAACTGCCCAATAAAATCAGCCAAGTGAGAACAGTACTAGATATTCGTGATAGATGGATAGATGGGTGGGCATAGAGTAGTCACGTATTGCATAGGACTGTCTCCTGAGTCAAACAGCTGCCATCTTCAGTGCAGCTGTGTTCCTTGTAAAAGATTATCCCAGCTGGGTCTGTTGACTGTTGACTCACATTGGGAGGAAAGGGGACAGGAGACCCTCATCCAAGTATGAGTTCATCCAGCTGCTTCATAGCATCTGTTGTCTCTTCCCTAACTGCATGTGGCCTGGGGGAGGGGCTAGGGTATATAGAAAGGGGAAGACTAGGGGAAGAAGGTCCCATCCATGTGGCTATGTCATCATCTCTGCTAGGTAAAGACTTTCCCATAAACAACCCTTCACTTATGCTCTGTAAGGAAACCAATAAACGAAATGGTTCTTCAGTGACTTTTGTAGAATAATACCTTTGTTTGTCTCTGGGAACCTCACGAGTAGGGGTAGATATGGCTTATATCACCCCCTTGGAAAGATTTTGGCAACACATATGCTATAGAATATTATTCAGCCTTTTTTTTTTTTTTTTTTGGTTTTTCGAGACAGGGTTTCTCTGTATAGCCCTGGCTGTCATGGAACTCACTCTGTAGACCAGGCTGGCCTCGAACTCAGAAATCTGCCTGCCTCTGCCTCCCAAGTGCTGGGATTAAAGCATGAGCCACTACCACCCGGCATTACTCAGCCTTAAAAGGCAAAAAAAAAAAAAAAAAAATCCTGTTACATGTTATAACATGGTCAAGACTGAATGACACCACACTAAATGAAGTGAGCCAGTCATTGAAAAATAAATATACTTCATGATTTCAAATACAGGAAGCCTATACAGCATACCTCAGAGAGGCATGAAATAAAACAGTGGAGCCATTTCTTCAGGAGCCAGGGTGTGATGGGGAAAGAAGAATAGGATATTATTATTATTTAATGAATGAAGAGTTTTGGTTCTGCAAGAAGAAAAAGGACTCAGAGATGCACTGTACTATACAACGATGCTGAGCACCTGCAAACCACACACTGAGAACGATTAAGGTAGAAAATTCTGTGGTGTGTGTATTTCACCCTAATTAAGTTAGTCATATATAACTAGCTATATTTGTAAAAAATTCAGGTGGCTTCACTGCCAGAGTTAACAGTGACATTAAGATGCTGAAGAAGATCATGCCAGCCAGTGTGACTGAACACTTAGATTCAAAACTGGCTGTCCACAATCAAAGAGAAAATTCATGTTAGGGTATAAAATTATGACACCATCTCATTTCTTAATCCTCTAAGAGTTAAACAATCACAGTTTGGGATTTACTTTAATCACTTTCAGCCAAGGCCTATAAAGTTATTTTATTACAAAACATAAGGAGTGGAGGCAAGAACCTCCACCTTAATTGAAGGCAGCATCAGAAATCATAAACCTGGATGATGGTGTCCCTGCTGGCAAGCCTTTTCTCTTAAATTGAATTCTGCACCAAGTGTCAGCTTTATGAGGCTCAAGATGACCCTGACCAAATCACATCATTAGTTCATCAGTTCACAGGTAGGTGGAGGCCTGCTGGTTCTGGGCAGGGAAGATGAGGGGAATGGAGTGTGGGCCCTTTAAGTGTGTAGTTTATTTGTAGGCAGGGCCTAGATCAATGGGCATGCAGACACACATGTGTACATACACATGCACCGAAGATAAGCACACACGTCATAACCTGTGACTCAAAAGATGTCGCTAGTAAAACTGCCTCTAAAGACAAGGTGTGGAGGCATGGCCGCCTTACACAAAATCTCTTTTTACCCAAAGGGAAAGCTTCTGAAACCATTAAGATGTGATAGTGACATCTCAGGTCCCTCAGATAACTGGTGCTTTAAAACAAAACAAACAACAAACAACAAACAAGACAAGACAAGACAAGACAAGACAAGACAAGACAAGACAAGACCAGACCAGACCAGACCAGACCAACCAGACCAGACCAGACCAGACCAAACCAAACCAACCAAACCAAACCTACCCACACTTTTAATCACCTTTCAATTGAAGTTCAATAAAGAGAGCAAAGATGACTTCACAATTAGAAATTTACCTTATAGTTAAAATAAAGCCACCCCTTGGGACATGTGCCAGGCTGTGTTAGTCGCTTCTCCTTCTCAAGGACAAATGCTTTCATTCGCTTACAGATGCTGGGCATAGGAACAGAACAGTTCGCAGTCCCCCAGAGCCCTGCAGGAGGAGACAGGTCAGAAAGTCTCACGAACACAGACAATTCCCCCCAAGTTCTTATGGATTGCTTTTCATGACTGCTATAAGTTTTTGTATTTTATTTTTTTGAAGCCTGGAAACTGAACCAAACTACTAATTACAGAGATCTCTAGTGACACTTACCTGGGCAAGGTGAGACCCGAGTAATTAGAATGTAACATAGGAACTTTTTACAAAAGTAAACAAATGGTAAAATTGAAACAGGAGTAATTTAAAGTCCTACGAATATTTCACTTGGGATGCAAAACAAGACTTCATAGGTTTTAAGTATCCGGCTTCAGTATACAGGGGAAACGATTATAAGATTTACAAAGATTCTAATCATTTACAGAGATTTTAAAACATTTTAAACTTTATAAAATGTCTTCAGAAAATGCAGGTTGGATATACCCAATCTAAATTCTAAAACTGGCAAAAAGCCCCTCTTAGCATCCCCAACCTGAAAATGCCAAAACACTTCTTATCTTACTTGGATAAAAGATCCTTAGCCTACATACTAATGTAGAAAGGTTAAATCAGGAACTTCTCAAAAAGGAGGATTTCTCAGTCTTGACCCTTAAGACCGACTCCCATAGAACCTGACTTCTGTAAGATAGATCCCCAACTCCCTAGCCTCCTGCAAACTGTCTTTTAATTTAGAAGGGGTGCAATTCCAGAGGAGGTGACAGGACACGTGTAAGTAAATGCCCTACTTGAAGCTGACAGTGCAAGGCAGGTTTAGCTTCTTGTATCAGAACAGGAATAAAAACTGGGGCTTCTAAGGTGGGGCTGGGCTGTGACTGTCAATGCGGATCCTGGCTCTTCTTGCAAACAGCCCTTTCCATAGGCTGTTGTGACACCTGCTGGTAAAGCAAGCCGATTAACTACAGCTCTCTCCTAAACTCTGCAGAGGCCTGCCCACAGAGGATTTCCTCTTTATTTCTTACTGACCAAGTTAGTTATGAATATGGTTTTTTACTTGTTATTTCTTTCTTTCTTCCTTCCCTCCCTCCCTCCCTCCCTCCCTCCCTCCCTCCCTCCCTCCCTCCCTCCCTCCCTTTCTTTCTTCTTCCTTCCCTTCTCTCTCTCTCTCTCTCTCTCTCTCTCTCTCTCTCTCTCTCTCTCTCTCTCTCAGTATGGCTTGACTCAGCCTAGGCAGCACTGTTCTTAGAACATACAGAAGCCAGTCTCTAGCCTCACTGTACTATTGAATCCAATTTGCAAACAGGTTCTCTTCTAAGATGAATAATCATTAGAGCTGGAGATGATGAGGATGAGACAGTGAACTGAGCATAGGTATTTTATTTAAAGACTATTTATTTTATGTGCATTGATGTTTTGTCTGCATGTATGTCTGTGTGAGGAGGGTACCAGATCCCTTGGTACTGGAGTTACAGACAGTTGTGAGTTTCCATGTGGGTGCTGGACTTGAACCTGGGTACCTTAACTGCTGAGTCATCTCTCAGCTCTGAATGTAGGGGATTCTTTTTTTTTTTTTTATTTTTTATGTGAGGGAAATGGAAGTAAATTTCACAGAGATTAAAGTGTCTTCTAGTTTACAAATAGAAAAGTAGAGATTATGAAGAAATAGCTCCCACTGAAGTTTCACAGAGAATAGCATTTACAAGGCATGTCCCCCCCCATTATATCTGTCCAAATTATTAACTCTTAATTGTTTTGGGTGGGGACAAGAAACATTTATTTTGTTTATATTTGATAGGGAAATGCATGCTTGTCTTTTAAAAAAATACTTATTTTTATTTTTTTGAATGCATGTATGTGCACCATGTGTGTGCCTGGTCCCATACGAGGTCAGAAGAGGACATTTGATCCTCTGGAACTGGAGTTACAGATAGTTTCGAGCCACTATGTGGGTACAGGGGAAACCAGCTCTTAGGCTCTGTGTGTGCCTGTAACAGTCTCCATAGGCTCCCTTTGGGTTCTATTGGCCCTTGAGGACTTATCTGTAAGTTATTTGCAGGCATGTGGCTGCATGAATTTCACAGGATGAGTGGTCATTCAGAAACCTGACAACTAGTGAGACTGTATACAATCAACAGAAAACAAAAATAACCACACAGAGGAGACTGGCAGCCTCTAGAGGTGGTTGTAGTATAAACTCAAATATGGACATAATATGGACATAATGTAACCTGTTATGGACGATATGAAGGCACATCGCTCTCTCTGGCTATCCACGTTTTCTTCTCTTCCATTGTCCCAGTTCTGGAATATCATGGGTGATCCATTACTCCACCTGTAGAAAAATTTAAAGAGATTTTTTTTTTTAATGTGTGTGTTGTATTTTTTAATGCGTTTGTGTATATTTGTGCCTCAAGTGTGCAAGTGCCTGTGGAGACCAGAAGAGGGCGTCAGATTTTCTTGAGCTGGAGTTAGGTTAGGCGCTGCCCAGTGTGGGTGCTCAGAATGAAATTCTAAAAGAGAAGCCAGTGCTCTTAAGCACTAGCCATCCCTCTAGCCTCCGGAAAATTAAAAAAAAAATTAAGGTCTCATTTTGCATGTTCAGTATCTGCAAGTATCTTGTAGTTCTGGGGTATGGACTTAGAGTATAATGGTTTATTCAGTTTGGTTAATTGCTCATATGCAGTATGCTACCAGTAGTTAATACTGCACTATACTCACAAAGTTTTCTAAAAGTTAACTTTATGCTTGTTTTTATCTCTCTCTCTACACACAAAATAGAGCAGGCAGAAGCCTGCATGGGGAATGGTATGTTTGTCGGATAGTCTGGTGATGATAGTTCCATTGGTACTGAACTGAAAAGCACTCATGCCTTTTGTTAGAAGAATGTACATCTGTAAGTTAAGGATAACAGGTGAAGGCTATTCAGTGAACTGATCAAAATTCAGTCTGATCACTCGGCACATGCAACTTGTCAAATAATGTTAAATACAGATAGATTAATCTCGGTTCGTACTGAGTTTGATCTCCAGCTTGTCCTTCGTTAAGTCCAATCCACCAATTCACACCATACTTTGATAGCTATTGAAGGGAAGAAAGAGAGAAAATGTCAGCATTTTGTTGTTCTTGTTTACATCTTTTCAGTATTTGGATCAATGGAGATGCTATTGGTTTTTTTAATCACTACGATTTTGCCCGTTACATAAAGAGTAACTAAGGGCTAGTATCTAGAGAAAACTGAAATTGAATTATTCCAAAGCACTCCCTGTTCATTATGAAAGAGAATTGTAGTGAACCACTGAAAATATTTTCTGTTTCATTCAACTTGAAAGGCAAGGTTTCTAACTCTGTAAGAAGCCACGTAACATAAAAGAGAGATGGGCGCGTCTTCTGACTATAATTAGTGGCTTCTCTCTATGATTTATGGAAGCTCACTGCATATGTCACATCTATTTGACAAACAAGGTACAAAGACATTAACAGAATAAAGATTTAGAGTCTAGGCATATTAATCTGTGAACCTTTAGACAGTGTCCACACTGAGATAGACAGGGAGAGAGAGAGAAAGAGAAAGAGAGGGAGAGAGAGAGAGAGAGAGAGAGAGAGAGAGAGAGAGAGAGGGGGGGGAATATTCCAATGTCTGGCAACTAGAAAATTATCTATTTTATTAATCTACAGGCAATTATTAATCACCCAGGCTAAGCACAGTGAAGTATCAAATTGAAAAACATGGACATGCAGGTGCACACACATGTGCACACTGCACAGCAGATATAATGCTGGACTTATGGTCCAGGAAATTGAAGCCTTCTCCTTAATCATAAAAGCGGAAGGGACAGATGAAAGTTCACTAAGCCTTCTCGAGCAGTGTGCTTTATGTCATATCTGCTCCCTCTGTATGTGTATCAAAATTCAAATTAACTTTTATATACCAAAACCCTATTAATGTGAAGGCCTTATTATTTAAATTTGTACTTTTATTTCCTTTTGGGAAGGCTTGGGGATACATTTTAAGATACATTATTTATTTTCATATGAATTTCAAGTCGCTGTGCAACAGAACCCGATAGCTTGCTAACGTTCTTATTTTGAAACAAGTGCACTTTTACTTCTTAAGCAGCATGGCTGTCTGCCAGATCAGCAATTTGAGAATACTGCAAAGGGGAACCACTATAATTTGAGATCCCCGAGGAACTGTTCCACGGGCATGTTCCCACATGCTGAGTTCAGAGCCCCATTTTCAGACTCTGGAATGGTTCTGCTGCAATTGGCTGTGGATGCACTGGGAAGAGAACAACTTTAGCACATCATGGCCTGACCACTCACTGTCCCCGTTTAGGAACTTTAAGTGGAAGTTATGATGTTTATATCTTGAGTGGTATATTTACTGAAGTATGTGGTAGAGACCTTCATACAACAAGCTGAAAGGTGCCCAGATACAACAGCCTGCCTGGTATGGAAAGTATTATAAATGTTAGCTAAGTATGTAGCCATACCAACTGAAACCTAATAAAGGTGTTTGAAAAAAGAATGTAATATGAGCATGCATTTCACAAATCAGTTGTATTTAGTTATGCTCAAGTACCTTACAGTTAACTGACATGGAAGGTCATTTTCCAATGAGCTAGAAACACACTCCAGCAATGCTCATCTCTTCAGTTTTCTAGAGCAAAGGCAATCTGTTATCTTCTAGGTTTCTACCAAAGTGATCAAGGGTGTTAGTTTAAGAATTTAAACTGCCAGATTTTAAGAAGTAATAGATTTGATATATAGTTTTTGAAGCTTTTACAAACACAAAACTTAAAATAGTGAATTGCAGTTTTAAAATGCAAATACTGTATACCACAGATAGAAGTGATTGATTGGTGAGCCAATCATGTCCTCTGACTCTCAAGTGCTTGTAACTTTTAATGTTTTCATCATTGATCAGAAAGAGAAGATTGGAGAAAAGAGAAATATTCAAAGCTCACTCTAACATCCCAAGGTATGTTATCAGAGAGGGAGAGAAAACATAAGCATTTTTCAAAAGAAAAATCATTTTTTGTTAGAAAAACTGTACCCAGCTTCCCATCTTATATTAAATTCTTCTACACTCCAAATAAATGTTATTTATTTGCCTTTCACAGTCCTAGTTACTATTCTTCATAGGAAAGTGATATGATAACCTGCTATTTCCAAGTAATTACTTATTCTAATTTTTGACATTTTTAGGATGGGTACGCCTCAAAAGTGAGCGGTATCACCTTTGCTGAGTTTGATTCCTCATCCTAGAATCAGTAAGTTCCCCTGCATCTATTCACTCGGCAAGCATATTCTTAGGCATGAGATGTCTTACTGTGAAATGCCAATGCTCACCATAAATACCACCATACTACTGACAACCAAAAGTACCAGTCGTGGGTAGAAATAAACATTGCTTGGAAATCTACAGCTAGATCCTGCCACACTGAATGTAGATGTCTCCTCCCTCCCCACTCTTTTATATTAAAATCCTAACTCACAAGATGACATGTTGGGAAATGCGAGCCTCTGCTAAGTGATTAGATCAGCAAGCCCTCACGAGTGGAGTTAGTGTCCTAGTAAGATGGAGCCCAGAGAGTGAAGAATGACTCTCACTAAACGGAATCTGACTTAACACCTTTGCTCTTAGAGAACAAACCGAAGTCAAGGGACAGAGGGAACATAACGAATCCACATCTCCATAATTTTCTATTAATCTGTATGGTCAGAAGGAAAACAATCTGAAAAAAAAAAAAGCCATGACTTTTACAGAGACTTAAATGAACATGTAGAGTCAAATTTTAAGAATATTGCCTCCACCAAGGACAGAAGAAGGGGTAAACTGTGAATTCTGTGTAGTGATTTGCGTTCATGTACCTCTCTGATTTTGCGGAGGATGAATTCTTGCTCCTGAGCGGAATAAATGTGTGAGTATGTCACCTCCCTCCCAGCCGCAGACAAACTTAAAGCCTTCCCACTTCGCAGGGTGGACATAGAAGAGGTACTCGGCGTTCTGATAGAATTGCCACAGCAAATCTGCAAGGAAACCACATGATCATGAGGACGCTTCAGACTAGCGTAAAAGGGGACTCGAAGGAGCAGGGCTGAGATTGACTCCTAAGTTGTAATGTGGTCATTTGGCATTTTAAAAAATGGGTGTAAGTATATATGGATACAGTACAGATGTGTATGTGCCCACACTTATAATTCACTTATTTTCTTGGTCTACCCCACTTGAGGTCCCTTCGCTAGTTTTTATAGGTCAAGGATAGATCCAAATTTTAAAATACTATGCTGTGAAAATGGAAGGATGATGTTAATTTCGACCCTACTTAATGAGTAATGAGTATATCTATTACTTTGATTATGCCCTTCTTGATCTGCTGATTTGAATTAATTAGTCCCAGATTGATATATAAGAGAATGAGTGTGTGGAAGGATTGGATAATGCACTAATACTAATTCCTCCGTGGTGTGATTTAGAAGTTAGAGAATTGCCAAGCTGGCCCTTACCACGATGGTACCAGTCTGGAAAGTTGGGTTTCACATCTGCAGAGCAAAAGCAAAACATGTTACCTGAGACTTCTGTACAGGTGCACAGTTTCTGAACTCCTCTGCTCTAACCATGCTATTCTTCACCTTCAAAAACATAAGTTTAAGGACAGATATTCTGTACCGTCTAGACTCTGTGAAGAGTTAGAATGTGCAGGGGAATCTCCAGAGTCCTAAAGCAAGGACATGGACACTTGCTGGTGGCTACTGCGAGTTCAGACACTGTGCTGCGTGCTTCCACACAGAGTGTAGCACTCTTGTGTGCTTGTGATGTCAGAGGAATATTTCATCTGTGCTTACTGCGAAATGTCAGCTGGTGACCTTGGCACAGGGTATCTCGCTGTCGTCCCCACTTTGACTGTGATCCCTGCTTTAACTAAGCTAGCATAGCTAGGTCATCAGGCAGGGTGTTGGCAGTGTGGCTCAGGGCTCTGTGTTGAGATTATGGATCTCTGGGCTCTTCATTTGAGAAAGGGCTGCTGGGTATTATTAACATGCAAACATACAGTAAAGGGCTTGTACCTCTTGGAATTTTGCATATCCACTCGTGTTTGGAAGCACAGTTCGAGGGCAACAATGTTTTGTTTGCCTTATACACAGCACAATTTTTTCCATCTTCTTCAAAATTAGCATTGTCGAAAAATGAAGAGACAACCTGCGGCAGATGAAGTTCATTATTCCTTAATGACGATTCCCCCAAAAGGAGTTTCAGAAGATTCAAGGTACCCATGAATGCAAGTCCTGTTGGCAGCGGTTCTCAACCTGGGGGTTGCAACCCCCTTGGAGGTCGAACAGCCCTTTCACAGACAATCAGGAAACACAGGTATTTACATTACCATTCATAACCGTAGCGGATTTACAGTTATGAAGTAGCAATGAATATCATTTTATGGTTGGAGGTCACCACAACCTGAGGAACTATATTAAGGGTCAGAGTGTGAGGAAGGTTGAGAACCACTGCTTAAGGGACTTCAGAGGGATCTTCAGAAATGTCTGCATGTCATTCCAGGGTAAGAGTGGTCCACAGTTGTAAAGACTAAGCTAATGGGTACTTCACATTTTTTTCTTCTGTTTCTTTCAAAGAGGCATGGGGGGGGGCTGGGGAGATAGGGCAGCTAGTAAAGTTGTTGTACCAAGCATAAGGACTTGGGCTCAATCTGAAGCACCCACATTGAAGATTAAGGAAAAAAAAATTCCAACAGGGCAGTCAGTACGTGCCTGCTATCCCAGTACTGTGGAAGCGAAGGTAAGGACCCTGGGATTGCTGGGCAGCCTGATTAATTTCCAGGTTTAGTTGGGGAGTCCTGCCTCAAAATAGGTAAAGAGTGACTGAGAAAGACACCTGACATTGACTGCTGGCTTCCCCACACATGCAGATGTGCTTCAAGCAAAATTGCACAAGCACAAAAGAATCATTCAATTGTCTTCTCCAGAAGAAATCAGATGTGCACTTCATTTTGAGCTTGCAAGGTTGTAGTGGTTTGAATAGCACTCCCATAGGCTCGTAGAGAGTAGCACTATTTGAAATGATTAGGACATGTGGCCCTGGTGGAGTAGGTGTGGCCTTGAAGGAGGAAGTGTGTCACTGGGGGAGGTGGGCTTTGAGGTTTCAGTAGCAGAGTCAGGCTGGGAGGCTTCTCTCTCCTTCCTGCTATCTGCCAATCTGGATGTAGAATGTTTGGCTCTTCCTCCAGCACCATGTCTGCCTGTGTGCCACGGTGCTTCCTGCCATATGATAATGAACTAAACCTCTGAACTGCAAGCCTGCTCCAATGAAATGTTTTCCTTTCTAAGAATTTCTGTGGTCATGGTGTCTCTTCATGGCAATAGAATGTTGACTAAGACAACTGTTTCCTGGGGTCTTGGGTAAGCTTGGAGTTTCAGGGATGTCCCAGAGTTTGGTATCATCTTTGATGCCATTTATTTACTAAGCATTTATATTAAATGCTAAGCATTATGGTTTAAGGACTAAAGTCTAAGACAGAGCTAGTCTTTTTGTTTGTTTTAGTTTTAGTTTTTTGAGAAAGGGTCTCAGCACTTAATGTTGGCTGGCCTGGAACTCACTATATAGACCAGACTGACTTCAAACTCATAGAAATCCACCTGCCTCTATCTCTCAAGTGCTGGGATTAAAGGTATATGACTCCATGCCTGGCTCCAGAGATAGCTTCCATAAATGAGAAAACTAGCATTGTTTTGAGTGACCACATATTTCCCACAACAGATGTTTTTAAATGAGGTATAAACCTTTTCAACTATTTAATGATTACCTGACAGAAAAGTAGATGAAATTAGGGTTAAAATGTAAAAAACAAAACAAAAGTATGATTTGAAGCCACTTTGAACTATTTAACTACGCACGAAGACATGTATCAACTCATCCAGTGTCTCTCTAGCCATGTGAGTTATAATTCATTTTGTCCAGTGGGCTGTGCTGAGCACCTCAGTACACCAGTGCACTTAGTCTTCTTGGTTCTTAAGCAAATTGCCTATCCTTCCGTTGTGAGTGAGCCTGAGTGACTAAAGCGAAATATTTCGATTTCTATGTGTTGCATTTCGTTTCTCAAGAGCAAAATGGCTTTAGCACCCCTTCCGTTTCTGGATCTCAGCTTCTTCTTTAGCAAAAGAAATGTGCAGAGCTGAGGGATCCAAATCCTCTCGAGGTCTCTTTGCACTCTTTATTCTTGACACCCTTTTTCACAGAAGCGATGTTGGCATGGAACGTGTAGCTAGCATCATGCTTAAACTAGCATTGCTCTGTTATTACTGTCCCCTGTAGATGCACACAGGTTTCTTGTTTGGTTGTTTTTTTTTTTTTTTTTTTTCCTTTTCTTTTAAATCTTCTCTCAGCTATGAATTTGAACTTTGTTTTCTGAATAGGCCTTTTTTTCCCCCTCCCAAGTTGGTTTTTATCCACACTTGGCTGCTGGTATTGTGCAAAGTGGGACAGCCCTTGGACAACCTGTGTGCAGATCCTGGCTGCCCTGTGTAATATGTTATGTGGATTAATTGCTCTATTGTCCACTGGCACAGGTTGCTAAGATGGTCTGGGAAACAGCAGCTGTCTCAAATGGTCCCTGAAGACTGGTTCTAACCGCCCCCTTTCAGAGTTGAAATGGTGTCATGTAATTTTCCTTGTCACCTTGATAGAAATCTGAGAATTCCTTAGTGCACCTGGAAAAACAATGCACCATCCGGGTCCTTCTTCCCTTTCCCAGAGGTTGTGAGTATGGAGTGGACTGAAAAGCAAACCTCTGCCCCTTCTGGAACTACCTTGTCTGAGCTATTTCTAAGGCTGATGACATTTGTCCTTTTTCAGAGATAGAGTAAAAATACTCCCCCTTTCTCTCTCTCTCTCTCTCTCTCTCTCTCTCTCTCTCTCTCTCTCTCTTTCTCTCTCTTTTTGTCTCTCTTTGTCTCTCTCTGTCTCTCTGTCTCTCTCCCTCTCCCTCTCTCTCTCTTTGTCTCTCTCTATCTCTCTCCCTCTCCCTCCTCTCTCTCCGTCTCTCTCTGTCTGTCTCTCTCTGTCCTCTGTCTGTCTCTGTCTACTCTCTGTCTGTCTCTGTCTGTCTCTCTGTCTGTCTCTGTCTGTCTCTCTCTTTCTCTCTGTGTGTGTGTATTGGGGAGTAGGGACAAGCAGAGGCCAGAGAAGGGTGTCCTGTATCTTTCTTTATGTTGACCTCTCTACCTTATGGCTTTGACAGAGGATCTTCTCACTGAACCAAAAACTCCCCATTCCGGCCAGGCTGGTTGGCCAGCAAGTTGTAAAGATCCACCAGTCTCAGTTTCTGGATACTGGAGTTTATATGCAGTAATGCCTAGCTCTTTATGTAGGTACTGGAGATTTGAACTCAGGTCCTCATAGGTACAGAGCAAGCATTCTTTCCATTAAGCTTTCTCATAAGCTTCTAAGTAGTTTCTTTCTCACTGTGACATGGAGAAAGGCCACATACTCACACAGTCCAGCATTCTGCAGGAAAGGAGGGTGGCTTAAAATTCTGGTATTACTGTAAAGACCATGGGAAGCAGTTTAGGGAATATTTTTGGAGATTTGGATTTCCTCTCAGGATGAAATATAGGGACCTCAGAACAGTATGGTCACCAGAGATTTCCCAGGACCTTGGAACAATCACTGTCTTAGCCAAGGCCTAGGGCAAATGTCCCAAAGTGCTACAGCCACTTCCCGGTTCTCTTCGGTGTTTTACCAAGTGGGTCCAGAACCACCTGGCTCAACTAAATCTCCTGAATATAGTATGAAACAACTTACAGGCGACCCATCAGACCACGCCCAGGAACCAGCATTCAGTGGGTTCCTTTTATTAAACCCGATCCAGAACTGCCTTTCTTGTGTCCTAGGAAGAGAAGAGACAAAAGTGTTCTTTCCAGTCTTATTCCCAGCATTAGATGGAAGGCTCTGTGGGACGGTGAACTGTGAACAGAAAGAACCGATGCTAACTGGCAGGATGAGACGAGTTGACATAAATGGATCAGACATCCTTTTACATGCAAAATCCTACATTTATGAAATGAGGGGAGGTGTTTAGACTCATATGCTCCTGTGTGGCTTGCTCGGAGCTCATGGGGAGAAAAATAAACTTATACTATCAACTGTTTGTGTATTTTATACAAGTGATCCCAGTCACCCCCATTTACTAAAAGGGACACAGAATGTTTGGGGACTATTTTTCTTCCAGTTTCCAACATAAATAACTCTGAGGCAAATCAGCCTGGGCCATGGAAGATTAACTTGAGCAGTCACCACTGCTCTAGACTTGGCAAGAAGCTTCACAGAGAATCATCGTCCCTTCTATTAGGCAGAGAACAAACATGTCAGATTGCAGAGTACTCAATAAATCAAGCAATAAAGCCTAATTATAGGACGAACCATCTCACTGAGATAATTTTCTGAGAATAATTTTGAAGAATTAAAGATTTAAGAGACTCAGAAGTCATGACAGATGCTTTCTCATGCTTAACCGCAGAGAAGCGTGCTCACTCTGCAGGGTTTCTTCTCACTTGTGTTAAACAGAGGTCCAAGTTAAAGAAAGCCTTTGAGGTCACTGGTGCTTGGGTGGCTACTGGTGATGTCACATTTCTAAGAAGATGAGGGTGACCTATAGAAGCCAGGCTAGGGCTGCTAACCTCTAGGACACAGGCTAGGAACCAGTTGTTGTGCTCCCCACACTGGGAACATTTGGTCTATTCCTCACTGATTTTCCCATTCTTTGTTTTCCTTGTTTTACTGGCTCACAGAAGACAAATTGATATTTATTTCTCTCCACTAATTTCCTAAATTGTGTAATTTTTAAAATAACACACATTTGACACAGCTGAATTCCTTCGGTAGTCTGGGCAAAAATAAAGCATAAATCATACAACTTTCATGTTCAGATGGTAAAGATCAATAATTGAAAGAGGCATAGAATTCTACTAGGAATTTTAAGTATGGACAAAAAGAATGTCATTACCTTTGATCTTAAAGGGAAAGTGTTTACAGATCTGGTCTATGGGCAGAATGTGTAAGCATGGCTTGCAAGGGGTTAAAGTACCAAAGCACAGCAGAGTATGGCAGTGGAAGCTGTCCTTCAGAGCCTACAAGCAATCCAGTCAATGAGGAAGCTTCTTCAATACCAGCCTCACAAAGTCTGAGGTGCCACAGAGGGCTGGGTCCAGTATGCAGGCTCTGACGGAAACCAAGGGCTTGGGTCAGTGGTTCCCCTAGGAACTCATGGTTCCATGGGCTGTTAAGAAGCTCATTTCAGAGGGAAAAGCATTTTGTAGGGAAAGTGCTTCCTGCTAGAAGTCTTCATAATACTGATTCATGGTATATTTCTAATAGTGTACATTGTTTTTTTTTAGTTTTATTTGATCCTTCTGATGCTATATTCCCTACCCCTCTTAAAGAACAATAACAATAGCTCCTCCACCAAATCCTTTTAATACAGAACCACTCTAAGATCACCTGCAACGTCATTTTTGTATAAAAGGTAAATAATTTGATGGTTGTTCATATTCACCTATGGGAGTACTCTATAAAGCCTTCAGGTTACTTCCAATTTAAACTTAGTTAACAGGGTTGGGAATTTAGCTCAGTGGTATAGAGTATATCCTCCCTAGGTTTGGCCACAAACAAATGAATAAACCAACCAATCAACCAGCCAGCCAGGCAGCCAGGCAGCCAACCAACCAACCAACAAACACCAGACTACGTTTAAGCTTCATGAGTACGGACATTCTAACAGTTGATGCACACTAATGGTGGGACATTGATTTCTTCACATTGTAATTACAGAGCTGGAATTGGATTTTGTTTTAAACTCTAGGGATTCCCTTCCCCAACAAAATCTTAAATGGACTTTCATCTATAGAAAATCCTTATCAGTAGAATGGGATTGTGTTTTCTGGGGGCTCCCAAGTAAGGAACCAAAATTTCTGCCCAAATAGTCCCATTTAATCTAAGTCCCTCAGAATCCTCAGACAACATGTTGAAATCCACCAAACTAGATACAGTTGAAAGCAAAGCTCTAAAAAAGTCTGATTGAAGGCACAAAAAAAAAAAAAAAAAAAGATTTGAATATCTAAACAATGATCACTTTGTTCTTTGTTTCTATGCAATGTAAACTTGGTGCAATATAAACACAAAACTATATGAGGACAATATTTTTCTATCACAAGCATTGACTATTTTTAAAAGCGAAACAAATACTGATCTTTTAAACAACCACTTGGGATACTCATCCCTAAGAAGGCACTATTAGGAGACAATTTTTGACTATAATCTTCTCAAAATTAGTAAGCATTTACCAATTAAATTTTGAGTGTAGAAGCTCATTCACAAAATTTTCTTCCTCTATATGGGCAAAGCTTGCGAGGTGAGCTCCGAACTCCTCACAGAATGCTTCAGCTTCCCTCCACGATCTTTTCTTCAGGACCTTTTCGCTATGAAACACCTGTAGAGCAACACAAAACAGCAAAGCTGCTGAGGTCTCCTTTTCTTTTGGAGGAGTATGGGGTGGAGAAGAGGGAGACGTCTTCCATACTGAGCATGGACTCTCTCCACTGAGCCAGACTTTTGCCCCTTTCTTATTCTTCATTGAAATTTTGATTTGAAGGAGTAACATATATCACACCAGAACGTATCCAGCTCTTGTAAGACTTTCAGCTCCCTCTACTTTCCTTGGCTGCTTTTTCACTAGACCTCTTAGGACAGACATAGAGTTTTCTCTTAATAAACATTTGTCAATACATAAGGAAAATCAGGTCAAGAGACATTAAGAATACTGTAAAGTCACACACCTATAAACCTGGCATAGGCCCAGAACACCTTGTTTCTAGAATCCATCCATCTCTATTCTGGCAGTCTGCCTGTGGCAAGTTAGAATTCGAGGAATGACAATGACGTTGTTGGATCCATTACAAGCAAGGATAAACAAGGCTCAAGGCTAGAACAGGTCTATTTCTAGGGTCTTTGGGTCTTCACTGAGCTGGCAGCTCCATGATATCTCAATTCTCTGCCATTTATCAGCTGTTGTGGTACCAGGAAGCAGTTGCTTTTGGAGCATCTGCTTTTGTCTTAAGATCAGGCAGGAGGTGAAGACCCAGGGCTCCCAGTCTGGGGTCTCTGAACCCCCACTGTTTGTAACCAAGGCTACTAAACTTGACCCTGTCACCTGCAAGTGCAATCTCTGGCCAGCTTTCACTGGGCTCTGATTTGCGGAGACCAGAATGAATGCCTTTCCAAATCCTGTGGACCACAGCACAGCCTTTCCATCTTTTAAATTATATGTCAAAACTTGCCTCCTTCGGGAACCTCTCCCTGAATCACTCTAAATTCATAAATCCACCACCAGAGCATCAGGCACACCTTGCATTTGTTGACATGTCAGGGTGACAGATAGTAAAAAAACCACTGTACTGGGAGTCCCAAGACCTAGGGATTTATTCCAACTCTGTCAATAAATAATTGTGATTTTGGGCAAATCATTTCATCATACTGGCTTCGGTTCACTCATTTCTGAAGTTTAACTTACTGCTCCATGAGGTCGTGTCTGGGCCCTTTATTTATGAATTTTATGTAGGGGTTTCTAGTGTGTACATTTAAACGAAGAGCATTGCAGTTGCGTTTCCTGCTACATTCTTACTGCAATGTTTGTGCGATCCTGCCTGTCTCCATGTTGAATGTGCCAGTGGAATGGGAAGAACTTTTTCCACAGGTTTAGAGAATTTCTCCCTATCAGATGAACCAAGACAAAACTACCAAACCCAAGACTAATTTTAAAAAAGAGGGTATTTCTAATAAGACAGTTGTGACAAGTGGTTTAAATCTCAAATCTAAAGCTGATTTGCAAGCAGACATTTCTACCAGGATTTCACATGTCTATCATGTGTCCATCTCATATATAAACTGAACTTTCTTAATCTGGAAATTGAAGTTATGAACTACTCTAACATCTGAAACTTCTGTGGTAGTGATTCTTGCCTTCTGACTGTTGTAAGTGGGTAGACCATTTCATGTTCTAAACACTGCATAAAATGACCTTCGGGTCATGTGTACACAGTGCATGTAAAACAAATGAATTTTGTATTTAGACTTAAGTCCCAACCCCAAGATATCTCCTTATATGTATGTAAATATTACAACACTTTAATCTCCAAATCTTTTTGCTTAACTTTACTGAACACCAAACTTTATATATATATAATTATATATATATATATGTGAATATATAAAATGTAGGGGTTGGAGAGCTGGCTCAATGGTTAAGAATACTGACTGCTCTTCTGGAAGTTCTGAGTATATGGTGGCTCATGACCATCTGTACTGGGATCTGATGCCCTCTTCTGGCATACGTGGAGACGGAGCACTCATATACATAAATAAATATGTAAGTAAATACAAAGATAAACTTAGGAAAATTATGTGTATATATAAATATATCTTTAAATATGTAAATATATACATAAACATATATGTATATATGTATATATACATACACAAATACACATACATACCAACCATCTGTATTACCTTGTTTGATCTTCAGGTGTCTAGCAGGATTTAAAGTTTTTCTTTAGTATAAGACTTATTTCATAACAAGTACTTTATGTGTGAGCTTACAAACAGTATAGAAGAGCACAATTTTAATACCCATCGAGTGCTGGCTTCCTTTGTTTGTTACATGATTGGCAATATAGACAGCATTGACTGGTGCCTTTGTACTTATTATAGGAAGACAATTTCATAAATGACCATGGCTGGCCTTACTTTGTTCCTTTGTGATTGCAAATCTGGTTCAGAATGTTCTGAGAATGCAACACCCCTAGAAAAGGAGGAACTGTCCTTGTCCTTCCTGGAACAGGAGTCCTGCAGTGTTTTATTCCAGTGGACCCAAGTGGTTTGTGAGGCACAAAGCCCAGAGAAGACTGCTTTCCCAACCCTGGGCTGTGGTAGGAATATAGTCTATCTGCCACCCTGAGTAGCTGTCCTGAGCCTCAAGCTTGCCAGGATCCTAGGATTCTACTATTTCTTGTAGCCTAACTGTGAACAGTAAAGTAGATTTGCCTGACTTATGGGAGTGGTCTGCCATCCTGGATTTGAACTCTGGCAGGTGAAATTGTACAAAAATTCTAGGAACTGGCCTACTTAGTGCATAGCACTAAGTACTTAGTACTTAGTAATCCTTGGGATTAATACTGATACATGGCATTTCTGCCTTCAGTGACACTGGGGATAGCTGCCATGTTTTAAAAATTTAGAATTATTTGGAATATAAACACAGGAGACAGGTAATGGCTAGGGGCTGAGCATATGCTGTGTACCAGGCACTGTGACAGAAAGCTTAGAATAAAAAAAGGGGGGGGGGGAATTCCTGAACCAAATGAATACGCAGATAGCTTTGACATCACCTTGAAGCAACTGGCCAAACCAGTGTCTGATTCCCAATCCATGTAACAGGGGTTAAAGGGCCAGTTATATTCAGACTTTGTTTTCTCCCAGGTTTTGACTGGTGTCTTGCACAGAGACATTGCCTTAAAGTTGCTACAATCCTTCACTTCCCAGCGACCAAGTGAACTTCCTCCTGCACGACAACGCAGCCACCACGATTGCCTAAAAGCAGAAAAACAAGCCATCTTAGTATAATATGATTATAGCATTCTTGTGCTCCAAAGACAGCTCTCTGGAGTATTGGATAATTGACACGTTGTAATGAAGCACCAGAGAAGAACAACAGAGTTGAAAAAAGATACCTCATTGGCACAATTATCTTATTTCTCTTCATCTCTGGAGAGAAGAACAGAAAACAGGATCATGAGAGAAAAGAGGCCATGAAGCCTGAAATTTGGACATTGTCTGCTTTGAGCTCAGATGGTGAATGACAGGAAGTGGGGTGCAGTTCCAATGTGAAGCTGAAGAATGCCCCACCCGTGCCTTGAAACCTTATTTCGAGGATCACAATGAAAAGTGCACATCGCTCATCCCCTGAGAGCAAGGTGCATGGGGCAGACTAGTCACATGAATAATGGATTCAAGGCAGACAAGAAGCACAACAAAGACCCAAACTCTTCAGCCACAAGCCATAGAGAATGGAGAAAATGAGATAAACTCTTGAAATGGGATCTCAGGGGGTTGGAGGGAGAAACAGCAGCTGTCAGGGAAATGAAGGGAGAGATGGTTTCTAAATGAGACACAAAGCACACCGACCTCACAGTGAATACTGTGTAAAATATTAGAGGTAAAACGTCTTCAGTTATAGACTAACCTTCACTTGTTCTTTTGTGTGTGTGTTAAACATGAAATATACTTTTCCATAGAAACAAGTGTTCAGAATCCTAATGAAGATTTTGGAGACATGGTTTTATTAATTAGTCCAGGCTGGGCCTCATATCCGTGATCTTCCTTTCTCCATCTCCTGAAACCGAAGTGTGGACCCACTGTGTCTGGCCCATTGAAACAATGTCTAGATTTAGTGAAGTTTCTTAAGTTTGTACAAAATGTATACAATTTATAGGACCACTGAAAACCTGCATTTTACATCTCAGTGGATATTAGTTGAAAACAATCCTGTTTTAAGAACTGGTGAGACCAGAGACTGGTTGGCCAGTTGCTTCAAGGAACATTGCCATTGTTCCTTTTTTTTCCCTTGAGTCCAGGCTGATCACTCAATCAAACGAATCTGACATTCAACCACTATAGGAAAGGATGGATCTACAACATGCCCGGATACAGGGTAGGGTCTGCTCAAAGGCCTTGGGGGTCGGGGCTCAGGGGCAAAGAGTCTCCTCTGTCAGCAAAGAGTTTATGGGAGGTGCCATTTGAGTTGAATTTTAGAGGATGAAAAAGGAAAAGGGTTTTCGAGGTGGCCTTGTAAAAATCAAGTGACACTAGAGGAGAGGGTACACCTGGAGACTTGTGACAATTTTGGACATAGAAGCATTTTAAAGTTATTTAGTTGTTTGGCATGAGGAGGTATTTATCTAGTTTAATTTCCCCTTAGAAGAAATGGCCACTTTTTATTTTAGATATCAGGTAGCTAGGAATTGTCCTTATGTACACAGACAAGCTTATGGGTCAAACAGACCCTCAAAGATGAAACAAGCAGATATAAAGTAGGAAATACACTATGCATGGCTTACATCGAACAAAGAAGAGTGTCGGGTCATGCAAAGGCCAACAGACATCTATGGTGGCCCAGACAACTGCTTAGAACTCATGATGGAGTTTGGATGGGGCAGGGAGGAGGTAAGCAACGGAGTTCATAACAACATTTTCTGGTCCAGTGAGTGTAACTTTGCGATGAAGCCCATAACCCAGAAGGATCATAGGCAATAGAGGAAAGGTATGTGCTTTCTGAAGTTATGTTGAACTGTGGAACCCAGATGCAAGGCCCATACATAATACTATACCACTGGGCTGCTCTAGTTGGTGGGAAACATACAGCTCATCTGATTCCCCCATCCTTCCTTTGAGGCATCCTGGTGGGACTTTCCTTTACCACAGAGCATGGGTAGGAGGCCCTTCTAGAAAGAATTTCTAATTTGGAACCTTATGTCTGGGATTCTAGTCTTTGCACAAATAGTTAATAACTTGACATTTGAATGGATTAATAACCACAACAAGCCTTGTTGAAAATAGATAATCCCCTTTCTTCTCATGGGTCTTCATGAAGATCAAATGAAATTATTATTAAAAACGGGCTTTGTGAAACAGAAAGCTAACCCCATCTCTATACTTCTTATGGGCATTTTCATTACAAAACTGGGATTTTTTTTTTTTTTTTATGACACAAGTTCTGCTGTGTGTTCAAGAATGTTTAAAAGGTTTGACTCAGCAAGTTTACAGTAATACTTTTTTTTTGTTGGCTTTGCATTTTGTCTCACTTGCCCGCATTAGACAATGATTAACTAGCTATGGTTTTAAACACTGTGGATATTCAAGTCATCTTCATTAGTGAGGAAGGAGATGTTTGTGGCCCACCATGAAGATGGAAAGTGCTGTGGGAGTGTTATTGGTATTCTAAAGTGGTTAACTTAATGTATCATTTGACCCAAATTTTAGCATCTCAGCCCCAGAGCAGCAGTAAACTGGTGTAATAAAGGGATGCTGGGCTAAGGGACACACACACAGAATCTGTAAGTCAGTTTGTGGGGAAGCTTGCCGAGCCAAAATAATAAGGGAAGGATAGATAAAAAGGGCAGAGGCAGGCTTCTCCCAAAACACTACTCTTCCATTGGATAACCTACTTCTCATTGGAGAAGGATGGATGCCATCCCTCTCTTCATTGGTGAACCTCAAATCTCATATTTTAATACATTCTCTTGACCCACCATTCCACCCTGCTCTCCTTCACCATCTCCCTAAACCGCCAGCAGAAAGACTTCCTGTAACTACAGAATTCGAATTCGTGATTCTAGACTTTCCCATGTGCCACAGCTAATCACAGAAAATCGAATTGCACTGTGGAAACTATCAACTTTGACCTCTCTGGTCAAATCCTTAAATATAAGCTGACCAAATCAAGCCAATTGTGGTCTCAGGGTAGGAAGAAATTGTGCCGGGCCATGGCATCTCTAGAGAGTTATTTGACTTGGTCTGTTGAGTTGCTTCCAATTCCCTTCCACAGGTTTCTCACATTCTCACTTCTCAAGTAGAGACCCATCTTACCTTCCCTCTTCCCTCTCCCCTCTTCTACAGTAAGACAAAGCTTCCAGGAGAGGGAAGATAAACTTTGCTGAATGCCCCAATCTTCTTAGCACTGTGTTGGCTGCTTTATGCAGTCTTTCTGCTGTTTAGTTTCAAAAACTCTCAGGGTGGAGACTGTGGTAACATTTTCTGATGGTAAACTGAGGCACAAAGATGTTCTGACTTGCCACAGGCCACGACTTAGAGGCTTGATCCTGGCCTGGCAATCAGACTTATCAGAGTCTGACTGTGAGATGGCAGGGAGGCCTAGAGACGTATTCATAGCTGCTAGAGGAACAAGTTCCTTGAGGTTATGGTCCCTGTGTTACTGCTTAGGTCTTGTCAACTTGACATAAACTGACACATATCTGGGAGGAGGGAGCCTCAGCTGAAGACTTTCTTCCATCAGATTGGCCTGTGGTCATGTCTGTGGGGCATTTTCTTGATTGCTAATTAATACAGAGGGCCCAGCCCACTGTGGGTGGTACCATCCCTGGACAAGTAGACCTAGGCAGTAAAAGAAAGCTGATCAAGACCAGAGTTAACAAGCCATTAAACAGTGTTTCATCAAGGTCTGTGCTTCAGTTCCTGTATCCAGGTTTCTGTCTTGAATTCTTTGATGATGGATGTTATGATTGGAACATGTAAGCCTCATAAACACTTTCCTTCTGTCTTAGTGAAGGAACGTGACCAAAGCAACTCTTATAAAGACAAGCATTTAATTGGGGCTGGCTTACAATTTCAGAGGTTCAGTCCATTATCATCATGGCAGGAAGTATGGCGGCATGCAGGCAGACGTGATGCTGGAGAAGTCCTACATCGTAATCTGAAGTCAGCCAGGAGGAGACCATCTTCCACAGGCAGCTAGGAGGAGGCCTCTGATTCCACAATGGGGAAAGTTTGAGCATAGAAGACCTCAAAGTCCATCTACACAGTGACACACTTCCTCCAAAGGGCCACACCTACTCCAATAAGGCCACTCCTCCTAATAGTCCCACTCTTTATGGCCAAGCATTCAAACACATGAGTCTATGGGGGCCATACCTATTCAAACCACCACTCTTCCTAAGTTGCTTTTGGCCAGTGTTTTAGAAAGGCTAGTGAGAACAAGTCTCCCCTTGCACTAAGCTCATGACTTGTGTATCAACCAACCTCTGGTCCCCCCAACACAGCATGGTTTTCTCATTGTGTGGCCACAAGACTCCCTTGAAGAATTCCTGTCACTGATTACCTTGCTTGGCTATGAAGAAACCTGGAAATGTGCTCAGAAACAAGGTGAGCACATGCCCAGTACATGGCTTTTCATTTCAAAACCCAGAGGAGCCTTAAACTCGACTGTGCTGACCATGGTTTATTGATGTGACAGGTTTCCTACTCCTCGCTCTGTGAAGGGCACCTTTAAGCACACAAGTCTGTCTGCCTTTGCTGGGGTCCAGTTCCTTTAACTGAAAGGTTTCAACTGATTTGGAAGAACTAGGGCCCAGGTACCCTGGATGGTCCCACATGACTGATAGGAATGGTCCTGATGCAGAGCTGAAGTTACAGAATGCTGTGAAATAGTGATTTCAGGTGTTCTTTTAATCTGTTGGGACACATCTGAAGCACACACTTACCTTAGAAAAGCTTTGTGCCATCTTACCAGGAGACGACCTCCTGTTTGCCCCTGCAGAGATGTCTCCACTTACTGGATCTGTTCTCTCAGATCAAAGAACAGTTGTTTCTATGCATTACTGTCTCTCTGTTTAATCAGTAGCAATGGCTAGTGTGGTTCAAATCCATGTTTAGTGTTTTATAATGTTCTACTTCTCTCAAAATACTAAGGCTGGGGAGTCCTTTTGCTGTTTTTAAAAAAGAAAAATGTCAGAATTTCTTGGTGTCCAGAGACTTGAGAATTTGGCATAAAAGAAAATACAGATAAAAGACAAATTAAGCAATAACTCTCTAGTCCTGGATTGAAACTGAAAGTATGGGTTTGAACCCAAAAAAGCATCTCATCCTCCCACGTGCAATGCAAGCAGACACACAGGCAACACATTTTCCAGACACGTCCAAGGAAATAGCTGAGAAACAAGAACAAACTCACACTGAGCCCCCTTATGACCAGATTTATGTGGAGATTGCATTAATTCCCATTAAAAGAAAACCTGGGGTTTCTTGATGAAGTGGCACAGGAATTCACATCTGGTCATAGCAATAGCAAGGACACTGGAAGACTGCAAGAGTCGCATCCTTGAAGACATTCCCATCCAACAGATGGGGCACTAGGAACAGTTGCAGTGGATGGAGGTAGACTAATGCTAAAGCACTTACTTCATCCTGATGTTGGAGGAGCCCCTTAGCCTCTCTTTGCTCACTGTTGGAGGATACTAGTGAGGAAATCATCCTTTTGGAAACTAGGAAGAGAAATGTGTGAAGCATCTATACTGACTTTCCTACAACATCTGTACCACAAAGCAAACAAAACAAAACTCCCCACTCACTGCAAAGAGTTGCTTTCTTACAGAAATATCCTGGCTATAAATTAAGACACTTAGAATAGGCCAGGGGATGTAGTTTGTTAGGGGAGCCCTTCCTTATCAGGAAAAGACCCTGAGTTTAGTCCCCAGACCAAACCAAACAACAAAACCGCACTCTGCCAAATCACCAAATCTACACAGTTGATCATCAAAAACTCCCTGTCACAAAGAGAAAACTGGACATTCTGATACTCTACACAGAACAAGTAACTACCTAAAGTAGTTTTTCTGAAGTAAAATTAACCTCAATTGATCAGGTCTTTGCTTAAACAATGAGGTGTGGACTTTAGAAATTTTATAGGATGAAAAACCCTCTTACATCAGTAAATACACTATAAAAGGAAAAAAGGGATGGCTGGAAAACTTAGATGTTAAAACAAACTTTAGGAGACTTTACTAATCAATTATACTATGTAAATGTTATTTAGTTCCTGATCCAAATAAACCTTAAATATATTATATAGTAGTTAGAATATCTATCTATCTATCTATCTATCTATCTATCTATCTATCTATCTATCTATCTATCTATCTATCATCTAGATCTATCTATCTATCTATCTATCTATCTATCTATCTATCTATCTATCTATCTATCATCTAGATCTATCTATCTAATTTAGATATTTGAGCATTAACTGAAAGATTTATGATATTAAAAGTTATAGTTTCAAATGTGATCTTTGTAGTATGTTTTTGACAGGCAGTCCTTACATTTTAGTGATAATATTGCAATATTTGTGGATGAAATATTCTGACGTCTGAGATCTGTTTCAAGAAAAGACTTGGACAGGGCTGGGGCTAGAACTGAACATTGAGCATGATTCAATTATTGGTTAATGGTTCATTATAATATTTAATGAACATAAGACAAAGTAGAAAAAAATGTTCAAATTGTGTTATCATCATGGGTTGCTCATCTTGAAGGTATACCTTAAGGACAGCCTTGGCTGAGTTTATGAAAAGCTTTGGCTTCCTGTTCAGTGGTCAATTTAGGTAGTCAGTTTATGCTGGATTAAGAGTCTGCCATGGGGCCTGAGCTAATGGATTCTTTTGTGACAGGCAGGAGAGATGTGATTTAAGGTGGTGTTTCTACAAGCTGCAATTTAAAAGGAAAGGGGAAACACAGGGCCTTTTATATTGCTATTTTCCCCAGAAACAATTTACATTTTCATCTTATTCAGAGACAATTTACTCGGTGTCAGTCAGCGCGCAGCCACGCTGAGCGTCATAGCGTTGTTTTTGCTTCAGGGAAAAGAGAGAAGAGTAATGCCACTCAAATAAATTACAGCAGAAACTTATGAATGACAGGGCGCTGCGCTTCATTTCCAGATTTTAGACATCTAAATATGCCCCGAGGAAGTTAACATGGAAAACCAAAAATTTCGTCAGCTCAAAATGTATTAATTTATTTTGACAGGTATAGACACTCCTAACAAAATTCCAGGATATAGACATGATCCTTGAATGGCTCCTTCTTGGCAGCGAAGTGCACGGTGACACAAAGTGACACAGTGGTGTTCAGAACGCAGAATGAGGGGACTGCTCCATAAACATCGGCCATGGTGCTTCCTATATCTGAGCTGTGTGACGTCAACAGAGTCCTTAAAGCAATGTAGTGCACAAATGACAGACACCACAGACAGACACACCACCAATTTGTTATAATGCCACTTTGCATGTATCTTTAAAAAAGCAGAATTTTTAAAAAATGACTAACTATTTAAATAGCAATTTTAGGTCTGCAGAAAGTAAAATGGGATGGCGAACATTCCCATACAACCCCTTCCTGCTGCCTGTACAGTCTCTGTCACTATAGATGTCACACACAGTGACACATTTGTCACAACTGGTGAACCCACAGTGACACACTGCAATCACCCAGAGTTCCTTCTCATCCCTGTTAGGCACTCATTTATAGGAGAAAACGCAGGCCTGCATTTCTATATCATTTTCCTTGCAAAGGCAAGGCCAGCTGGCAAAATGTCCTTCAATTCTTATCTTGTAAAAATAGTTCTTCTTCATGTCAGAGGATAATTTCCAGAGCATAGAACTCTTAGGGGTTTCCCTCCCACCTTCCTTACCAGATATTTCGAATGCTCCCTTCTTGCCTGTCTGATTTCTGAGAAGTCAGGAGTAATTCTTATCTTTTCTCCAGGGCATGGGAGGTGCTTTCTCACTATGGCTCTTTTGTCTTTTATATCTGAAGTTTGAAAATGATATGTGTAAATTCTTAGTCATCTGGGAAATGAAATCAAAACTACTTTGAGATTTCATCTTATACCTGTCAGAATGGCTAAGATCAATAAAACAACTGGCAGCTCATGCGGACAAGGATGTGGGGTAAGGGGAACACTCCTCCATTGTTGGCGGGAGTGCAAATGTACAGCCATTATGGAAATTAGTGTGTCGGTTCCTCAGAAAGATGGGAATCAATCTACCTCAACATCTACCTATACTATACTCTTAGGCATATACTCAAAGGATGCTTCATCTTATCACAGAGACACTTGCTCAACCATGGTCATTGCTGCTCTATGCATAATACCCAGAAGCTGGAAACAACTAGATGTCCTTTAACAAAGAATAGATAAAGAAAATGTGATATATTTATACAAGGGAGTATTACTCAGCTCTTAAAAAAATGAAATAATGAAATTTACAGGTAAATGGATGAATATACATATACATGCACATACATACACCATATATATATTTCATATATATATTTATATATATTATATATATATATATTAATATATATCATCCTAAGTGAAGTAAGCCAGACTCAGAAAGAGAAATACTATATGTATTTGCTTATATTAGCTGTTAAATCAATTAAATCAATGATAACTGTCTTAATTAGGGTTTCATTGTTATGAAGAGACATGATGACCATGGCAACTCTTATAAAGGAAGACATTTGATGGGGCTAGCTTATACTTTAGAAGTTTAGTCCATTGTCATCATGGGGGAAGCATGGCAGCATGCAGGCAGACATGGTGCTGGAGCGGGAACTGAGAGTTCTGCATCTTCCTGCTGGCAGAGAGACACTGGGCCTGGTTTGAGCATCTTAGACCTTGACACCCAACTGCAGTGACACACTTTCTCCAACAAAGTCTCATCTACTTCAGTAAGTGCCACTCTCTATGGATTTATGGGGGCCATTTTCATTCAAATCACCACGATAATCTAGGTGCAATCCATAGAGCCACAAAGGATAGGTATATAGAGAGGGACTAGGGGACAGGGATAGATTTCCCTAGGAAAGGGAAGTAGAATAGATAGTTATAGATGGAAGATGGGGGGGGCAGGAATGGGAGGATCAAGCAGGGTGTGGGAGAGGAGAAAAGGATGAGGGAGGGGATAGAGGGAGAGACAACTAAAATTAAGGGCCATTGAGGAGCAGTGTGCAAACCTAATACAGTTGAAGCTTTGTAAAATATATACATGTTTATGAAGGTGATTGAAATAAAAATCTCCAATAATGGAGGAAACAGAGCCCCATTTGGACATCCTTGTCACCAAATGAACCTTCCAGTATTGGGAATGGGTTGTATCTAATTGAGTTGTTGACCAAAGGGGTCCCATAGGAACCCCAAACAACCCACCCTGCTGCCAAGGTTATAGATGGTTTCCCACAAGCTGACTACAAGGCCCTATTGCTGAAGACAACCCCTATACAACCCACTGAACATGGAGAAGGTGAGCTGGTGCCTACCTAGAGTTTTCACCCTGCGAGTTAGTGTTCTTGGTACTAGAAGATATTCTGTATACTGTAAAAGTACCTTTTACTCATCTGATGTCTTGGAGGAGTATTGCCTGTCTGCTAACTAGGCCTAGTCCTGGAAGCTTCTAGCCTATGTACAATCTAATCTAGCTCTAGGATGTTTTCAGCCTTTGAAACTTATTACTGAATAAGCTCACACTTCCTATTTCTTTCTGAGCACGGACTGGCAGGTCAACTCAGCTATTCTGGCTCAAACTACTCTCCAAAATGACAGATTCAATATGGCTTATCTCCCTCTGCCTCTCCTGAATTGCCTCTCCTGCTTGGCCTCCAACTAACTCTAGCAATCCATTCTAATCTTCTGGCTTCTTCGCATTTTCTGTCTCATTCTATTTTCACCTGTGTCTAGCTTGTTTTGAAGGCTCACTTCAGCCTCTTTTTGTAAAACTTTTCAGGTAAAACTGCCTCCTTTTTTCTCTCTGCTCTCTCTTAAGTAACTTCCATTTCCTCTTTTCTTCTGAGGACATATCCTATTCTGTCAAATCTGTCTCTGGTTCATCACTTTGTCTGCCACTCAACTAGACATCACTTTTAAACATGAGTGTCTTCCCTTCAGTAAACTAACTTTACCTTCATTGTTTAGGATTAAAGGTGTGTACTAATTATTCCAGCCAGAGGGATTAAATGTGTGTGCTAAGGGCTAAGCCTCACCACTAGAAACAATTTTTTTTAACACAATCTCAGGGTTCACAGTATGATCAAATACCCTGCAACAGCACACTATCAAAGGAGAAACACCAACCCAGTTACAATGGTGTCCTTCCTGCAAGATTTGCTAGTTCAATGGTGACCCAACTCCAATTCCATTGGTTGGAAGTAACTAACCAATATCTGATTTGACTTAAGGTCCACTCTATGAGATAGAACCCATACCTAACATGGCTTTCATGTCCAACAACCTGAGACTAGACAGCCCAGGGACCTAGAGTAAAACCAAATACTACTGTTCTACTATAGGAACATAACAATACGATTACTCCTAATGTCAGTCAGTGCCTTGCTCAGCCATCATCACAGAAGCTCCCTCCCACAGCAGATGGGAACAAACAAAAAACCCCACAGACCCAACAGTCAGATACTATTGTAACATTATTGCAACCCATTGGAACTGGGTTGGTGTTTATGGACAAAGTGAAAGACAGAGTCCTTGAAACACTCAGCCCTAAATGGATACCTTCATCAAATCCCTCAAAGATCAGGGAACCCCACAGAAGAGGAGACTGAGTGTAAGAGCCAGAGGGCATGGAGGGCACCAAGGAAACAAGGCATCAAAAATACAACAGGACTGAGCTACATATGAACTTAGAGACCAAGGCATTGTGCATGATGCCTACATAGGTCTATACTAGAAGGGGTCCTAAAGCTGAAAGGTTCTGGACACATGCCCCCATCCTTAACCTATCTCCAACTGATAACCACATGTAAAGGAAAGATTAATTTTCTCCCAGGGAGTCTCACTATAGAAACAAACTACCCTTTAGGGTAGGCTGCATGTCCAGCAGTAGACGGCCAACAGAAAACTAACTCAATGCCCTCTTTGAAGGCTCCTTGTCTCAGATGTCATGTTGGATCTTTTAAAAATATTTTCAATTTTGCTTCTCTTTTAATTACCCTATAGGTCCTTTGTGTATAAATATAGCTTCTGGTTTTATGTTTTTATGGGATTCTGAGTATGCAAATGAATCTTCAGTTCTCTATCTATTTCCTGTGCCTTTTCTTGAGATCTTTTCTTCCTATTTGTATTGTCCTATTCTGATGTGTTTGGCTTTGCCTAATCTTGTTTTATTTTATTTTAGTATTGTCTCTTAGATGACTGTGTGTTTTCTAATGAGGCAGAAAAGGGATATATGTGAATGGGAAGTAAGGTGGTTGAGGAACTTGGAGGAGTAGAGGGAGGGAAAACCGTAATCAAGATATATTGTATGAAAAAGGAATCTAATCCTGGAAGGGGATAACAACTGGACTGTAAAAAAAAAAAGATTAAATATAATAATAATAATAATAATGGAAACGAAAAAAAAAAAAAGGAATCTAGTTCAATAAAAGAAACTCCAAAAGAAAATGATATGTATAGTTGTAGTTTTTCAGGGGAAGGGCATTACTCTTGTTTGGCGTTCTCTGAACTTCTAGAATCTTTCATTTGGAGACACACATTGAGGATCGTTCCTGCTCTCATCTCTCTTCCCATTTTTCTGCTGTTCCATCACACGTATTTAAAGATGTTTTAACTATCCTACAGTCTTGTGTCGTTTGCTCTTTTTCTTTTCTTTCCCTGTTTCTCAGGTTTTCCTACGTTTCTCCGCCACAGCCTGTATGTAGTACAGGGTTCCCTCGCTTAGCGAGTACAGGGTATTAATAAGTCACAGGCACCCTTCATCCTGTTGGAGTATTTTGTGTCTCTCATTTGCTCTTTTGTCTTCTTCCTTAGAATGCCCATCTCTCTGCTTTCCATTAAAGCCTTCAGAATATTAATTATAATTTCAAGGTTGCTTGATAATTCCAACCTTTCTGTCACATGACTGGTTCTGATGCTTGTTCAGTTTTACCCATCAGCACATTCAGCCTTTGAGCTTGTGACAGTGGTTCTGCCGCTGGATGTGATTCCCTGGTAAAAGGAACTTGGTAAACATCTGAGCTCACATGCCATGGAGGGGTATGTTTTACGCCCTTTGAACCTGATCCGCAGGGTTTTGGTTCCTGGTATTCAACCGTGAGAACTTTCTCTTCTTATGGAGACAAAAATGGCTGGAGAAGAATGGCACTGGGTACCACCCTAAAACAGTCTCTTCTGCTTTGTCAAGGACAGAATGTTCTCGCCTCGCCCTCAGCTAGAAGTATGAGGAGATTTTTTTCCAAGGCTCATTGTGAGAACTTGACATTGCTCCTGGAGGCGGAGCTTACAGACTGGAGGCAGAGGAACCCTCTGTGATGGGCCCTACTGGATAGGCTCACAGATGTCCTCACCCAGCCTCCAGCAGCCTCATAGGTGTGCGTCGAGTTATCCTGTCCCAGCCCTGGGCCCCTGGAAGGATTCTGCTTGTAAGCTTCTGCCCTAGGAAGTTGAGGTTCTGTAGCTTTGTCTGTCTCTTCAATTTAAGCAGTGGTTCTCAACCTTCCTAAAGCGGTTCCTCATGTTGTGGTGACCTCCAGCCCTAAAATTATTTTCATTGCTATTTCATAACTGTAATTTTGCTATCCTTATGAATTGTAATGTAAATATCTGTATTTTCTGATGGTGTTAGGCAACTTTTGTGAAAGGGTTGTTTGACCCCCAAAGAGGTTGTAACCCATAGGTTGAGAACTGCTGGCTCAGAGGGTAGGGCTTTGCCCTCTGATTGAGTTTTGCTGATGGATGTAAGAATTATTAGAAGTGTCCAATTGTTTTTATTTTCGGCATAGACACTTCTAAGCTTCTTACATGCTGGGCTGGGAACTGGAAGTCTTTGGAAAGTACAGCTATTTAAACCATGTAGCTAACAAAGAGAATACAAATGTCCTTCTTTGATCTTTCCATGTTATTTTATCTTTTTAAATTCAGGCAGTCTAAAGGAATGTTTTTAAAACATTTAAAGCTGGGTTATAAGTGTTTAAAAAAAATAGTCAGACTTTCCTTTGGGGTCTTATGGTTCTCCAGAGTGCTCATATTAGTGGCTGGCCCATCCCAGAGTGAGAGTTGACACATCTAGAGTTTGTAGGTGAGCAATCCTAACAGACTAACCCAGTTATTCTAGATGTAAATGAGATATTACACATTGTGATAAGAAGGGCTAAGATTACAGTGCAGCAGACACTGTAAAACTTCATTTGATCCTCAAAAAAATTGATCCATATTAAGGTAGACACTATTACTGTTAATCCTTTATCTTAATCATAAAGAAACAGAGATGGAGAAAGTAACTTTCCTAAAATCATCTCACCTTGAGTATTACTCAGTAATGGGTACTCTGTACATATTAAGCTATCCCCTACATGATTTCTCATGGCTATTAGTCTCATCCTAATATCTTCAGTGAAGATAAGTATTTTTAGTGTTAGGGACAGAACCTGGAGCCTCATGTAGACAAGCATTAGCTATATCCACAGTCAAGAAGTTCTGATCTTAATATTTACTTGAGCCAAACTGTTAGGCTTCCTATTCCTAGAAAATAAGGGAAGAATCTTGAGGTTAAAATTTTAAGCTATGGGGCTGTAGAGATGGCTCAGAAGTTAATAGCACTGACTGTTCTTCCACAGGTCCTGAGTTCAATTCCCAGCAACCATATGGTGGCTCACAATCATCTGTAATGAGATCTGATGCTCTCTTCTGGTGTGCCTGAAGAAAGCGACAGTGTCCTCATAGAAATAAAATAAATAAATAAATAACACTTTTTTTAAAAAAAAAAAAAAACTTTAAGCTGTGGTTTCACTGTCTTTGGCCCTATATTTCATAATTTGTCTCCATATAACTTACCCTCTAGTTATCTGGAATCACAGAAATCTCTCAGCACTGTCTATGATTCCTTGGCTCCACATTTTTTAAAACTTAGTAAATTCCATTTCCGTAGCTATCAAATTCTACTATTTTTTTTTATTAGAGGTGAACAGTACTTCCTCTATGGAGGCCTATGATAACTCATTATCAATCTTCCTGGCTTTAACCATTCGAATGCTGTATTTTATATTTCATACAACACTCATCCCACATGTTTCCATTGCTGTGGCTTGAATGGGAATGTCCTTTCAAAATTGACATGCTGGAAACTAGTATCTATTGAGATATGGAAAGTACTGATTTACAAATACTGGTCTAGAAAGTTCTTCAGAATAGACCGTAAGTTACAAAATAAAAGACTGGGATTAGAAAAATGACTCAGTGTTTAAGGGGATTGGCCATTCTTCTGTAGGACCTGGGTTCAATTCCCAGTACCCATGTGCTGGCTCACAACCATAGTTTACTTCAGTTACAGAGGATCTGAAACCCTCTTCTGCCTTCTGTGGACACCAGTCAAGCAAATGATGGATGGACACGTGTAGGAAGAATGTACGTTCTTGTGATCACAGATAAGTACTGGGGGAACCAGAGATGTTAAACACACAGGATTGTCTCTTAAAGGGAAAGATGTGTCACCTGTTTTCTGCCGAGAAGGCTGGAAGTGGATGCAGTCAGTATCCTGGTGGCCTTTGCACTATATATGTGGGTGGGGCACACTGGTCCTTCCCTAGTTCATTATCTTTAGCCTGTTTCCTCAGTTAATCTATAGAACTCATCTTTATGGAAGAGGTCACTAGTACTTTACAAAGAGTTTTGATGTAATCATGCCTTAAGCTTTGTTATGCATGTGGGATTGAGTTAATTATCACTGGGAAACCTTTTCCAAATTGTCCTGCACATAAATATGCCTAAAATAAACTACTTTGAGTCAGACTCTTGAAGTTTGAACCAACATGGGCTACCAAGTCATTTTGGACCGAACTGTGTTCTTGTCTATTGTGAATCGACACTCCGATAGCTATGGTGTTTGTAGAAACCCTCATAGACACATGTAGGCAAAACACCTGTACACAAAATATGAAATAAAATACTGTAAACACATACACACAAACCAATGGGACGACACCAGTTAACAGTCAAAAGTGTCGGCAATAGGAGGTAAGGAGAGGACAAGCAGCTACAGTTTTCTTACTGTACTTCTCTTTTCTTAAAAGACCTATGTACCACATATAGATTCATCTCAACAGATAAGGCTAGAGTAAAAATAGGTGTGCTTAATTGATGCAAGATAATAGATACAGACTGGAACTGATCAGGGAAACTCATGACATATAGTCATGCTATCCACAGTGAGAATTACTGACAACTTTGTTGTTCAATTTTATAAACTAGTGACACTTTGCCTATCATTGTTTTGGAGTTGAAATTAGGAAATAATCTCTGGCTAGACTTTTACAGTAATAAAAATAAAGAGGGGGTGGGGAGAAGGGCTGGCAAGATGGCTCAATAGATAAAGACACCTGCTGCCAACCCTGACAACCTGGGACCTGTATGATCTTTCTAAAGTTATCCTCTGCCACACATGCTCTGTGACACACACACACACACACACACTATAAAAACAAAACAAACCCCAATTGTGTAGCCTTTTAAACATGATCTCTATATAGTCCAAGTTGGTCTCTAGCTTCCTATGTAGCCCATGCTACCTTCCAACTCATGAGTCTTCTGCTTCAGCCTCGCTCCAGTGCTGAGATCACAGAGACCCTTGGGTGTCTCATATCATTTCACAGTTCACTAGTACTCATCTCTCTTCGGTTTACTAAAGATCTTTAGCTTAGTTTCTGGATGGATCCAGAGATTTGTACAAAGATCCCAAGACCTTCTGAGAGGGTACAGCTTGAGCCCTCTCACACATTTCCTTCAGATACAGAGGAAATCTATTGCCTCCTTTGTAATGATGAAACATCACAGACAAGAAGTTGACCAAGTCTTCCAAATGTGTTTCTGCTGGAATAAAGAAGGAATGTATAGTCTAGGCTATCAGCCTAAGCTTCCCTAGCACCTGAGGATTATTCTGACACTGGTTCTACTGTAGTATGTGGCCAAAGCCATGAGCATCTCTGAAATTGGTCAACTAGGCACAGATTTGTGCACTGGGACCTAGAGGAACCAATAGGGCTGATGGCTTTGATTTCAGAACTTCAGAAATCCATGAAGACACACTAGAAGAGCATTCCAGTAAAAGTCCTACATTCCCCAGGGATGTTAGTAGTCACAACTGTGAACTGGTTAGATAGCTCATTCCTTATACCTGGATTATTCTAGACTGGTTAATCCTTTGTGATTTATGGACCATGAGGAGGGTCTGTAGGGAAAGATGGAAGGAAGACAGAACTTTCCAAAATCTAAGGCAAGTGTGCTCTGCAGCAATAGCTGTATCCTGAAAGCATCACAATACATATAAACTCTAAAATGGCCACCCTGTGTGGCCTTACATAGACCTGTTACGATCATTTTAGTGACATTAGATATTAAGAAAACATTAAGGAGAAATTGAAAGAAATGACCAAAGGGTAGAGGGAATTCAGGGTCAAGGAAACAGGTTTGCAGGGGTGAGGGTGGGAGCGGGGTGAGCTGGGATTGAGGGGGACTACTCACTGGGTTGATGTGTGTTCCAGTGTGTGTACTGCACCGGCTCCCTCTGCCCCACGGTCTTCCAAGTGTACTCTCCTACATTGTTTAGGTCTTGAAGAGCAATCCAAAAATAACTGTCCTTTTCTGCCACAATACTGATCAAACTGGTAATAAAAGCTTGTTCGAATCTTGATTTTTTTTTTTTAAAAAAAAAAAAAAAAAAGGAAATTGTTATACTAAGTTTCTGGACGATTAAAAATGTCATTAAAGCATAATGAAGTGCACAGAATGGAATCTGAGTAAGCATTTCTTGTTAATTCTCTAGAACACAGAACCAGGAAAAACACAAAGCCCTTTGTATTGCCAATAGACATTAAATATCAGTGCAACGCCAGAGATACAGGAGTGGAGAGAATGTGACTCTTAGAGATTTAACTCTTGTAACTGTCCAGAGGCCTGGGGTCCAGGTCTGATTCTGCAGTGAAATGGCAGCCTTCACACACACAGCAATACATCTCTTGGAGAAAGGTGTCTATTTTATGTGTAGGCTGCACACCATACACTACATGCATGAGTTAGGGGACACAGAAGGGAGGAGGGAGGACATTACACTTCTCTGAACGTGCATTCTCTACCATGTAGCATGTACACATGCCCTCTCCCCACACTTGCGTAGTAAGAAAGGGAATGGAGGACCAATGCTAAGCCTCCCAAATGAGTCTGTTCACGGGCATATGGAGTCTTTGGCTTATTCAAATGTGTTCAAATGTGTATTTTCACTGAAGATAAATTTCAACAAATCTAAGGCATTCCGCCCACCTAGCATTTCCCCCAAGCAGCTGAATGAATTTGCTCCACATGATTGTTGGCAATGTTCCCTTTCAAATACAAATACATCCAAAGCAGATGCAGACAGCTTGTGTATACATGCTTACACACACATACACACAACACACACACAAAATGAAGCATGCACACCAAACTCAACTAGCACTGAATTCAAAGCTTAGTTTGAAACTACTTTCAAAGCACATACAATTAGAAGGTTTTTAAATGGTGATGACTTCTGGCCAGATTTTGAGTCAAAAGAAAATATAAGGCCTGGTACAATTACCCAAGAAACTCTGGAGAAAGGGCATTGGACTTTAAACATTCACTTTTGGATTCTTTTTATTGCATGCATTATTCACTTGCTACAGGGAGCAAAAGCAAGGAAACCATGTGTAATCAGAGGAGACTCAAAGGGAGCAGGGAGGGAAGGGCAGAAGGACCAAAGTGGAACAGTAAGTGGGTAAGAGCCACCTCAGGGCATTTCAGTGAAGCACCTGAGGTGCTCACTTTGGCAGAGCATGTGGGTTTCATCAGCCTTCAGTAAATACTCTGTGCTAATGTTCTATCAACAGTCTTAATCTTACACTTTAAAATAAGAAATACTACTTTTAGCTACACCACAGAGGCAGAACATTGCATATACATGTCTCTGAGGAAGGTACGTAAAGCTAATATCATCTATATGCTGTGGTGATATTCCTTATTCTTTTTTATTGGCTTGTGCTGTCACAATAAAAGATCTACTGCATGACGCCCTCTGCTACCTAGGATTACTGTGCTACAGCCAGAGATTAGTTACTGTGTTGTTGCTAAGTCCAAGGGTGTGCCTAGTTCTTCCATTAGTTTATTAAATTGTAAAAGTACCTTTTATTTGCCTGATGTAATTGTCATCTTGGAGGCTTACTGCTTCAGTCTGCTAAGCTAGGCCTAGTCCTGAAAGCTTCTAGCCTCTATACAATCTAATCTAGGCCTAGAATGTTTTCAGACTTACTGCTGACTAAGCTCACCCTTTTAAGCTCTTTCTGAGCTCTGGCTTAAGAAACCAAGATCCCTGTATATACATTATGTTATTCTTTGAACCAAGAGAAGTTGTCTTTCTATCTCTAACAATAAATGATCCAAAAATGAACCTAAGGAAGAATTCCATTCACCATAGCACCCTCTCCAAAACGAGATACTTAGGAACAAAGATAAATAATGAATAGAAAGTACTGAATAACAAAAATTGACAGGTTACTAATTTAAAAATACCAAATATACAAAATGAAAAGAAAGACATCCCACACTTACAGCTGAGAAAACTTACTATTAGCTTGTCTAACTAACACAGTGGACTACATATTCAATGCAATCACTGAAAATCAGTGATGTTTTGGTAGAATACAAAAATTAATTCTGAAATCTATGTACAATTTCAAGGGATCTTGAATCCCCAAAGCAACAATGAAAAAGAACAAAGTTGGGAGTTTTTTTTTTTTTTTTTTATTTCAAAACATACTTTAAAACTACAGTAATCAAAACAGTGTTGTGCTTCTGTGAGACTGACTTATGGCAGATCTGTGGGGTAAGATAGAAGAAGTCACAAAAATAAACCCTTGCATACGCAGGCAAATAATTTCCAACAAAAGCACGAAGAACATCCCACGTGGAAGGTCGGTTCTTCTAACAAGTGGTGCTTGGGAAACCCAGATAGGCCTTTGCAAAACAGGACCCTTACCTTATACTGTGTTAAAAAATGAACTCAAAGCAGGTCAAAGACCTAAAGATAAAGCTAAAGTTGTAAAATTCTTGGGATAAGAAAAACTTTATGGCATTGGATTTGGTAATGGTTTCTTGGATATGACACCAGAGGGACAGACAATAAAATAGCAAATAAACTGGGCCTCATCACAGTGAAAAGCTTTTGGACATCAAAGATCAAAATGAAGAACCTATTTTCAATCACATATTAGATAAGGGTTTAATATACAGACTACATAAAGAACTCTTATAATTCCAGCATAAATACCCTAAGATTTTAAAAGGGCCAAGGACTTAAATAGAAATTTCTCTAAAGATAATGTACATGTGGCCAATAAGCCCATTAAAAGGTATTCAACACTGATAGTTATCAAGAGGAATAAAAATCACAGTAACCATGAGTACTTAGTAGGATGAATATTATCAAAACAGAAGAAAGGAAGACAACTGGAAGATAGGAAGTAAAGTCCAGAATGTGGAAAGACTGGTGCCCTGTGTGCTGCTGGGGGTACAAAATGGTATGACCATTATGGAAAGCAGTTTTGCAATTTTTCAAAATGTTAAAAATAAAAATCACATGATTCACTAATTTCCCTTCTGACTATATCCTCAAGTAATTGAAACTCATGTTTGTTTATTTATTTAAAGTATTATTTAAGTAGTCAGATGCTGGAAGTGATGTTTGGTGGTTTGAATAGGTTTGGACCCCATAGACTTATGGGTTTGAATGTTTGGTCCCAGGGGAATGGCACTATGAGGAGGTGTGGTCTTGTTGGAAGAAATGTTTCACTGTGGTAGTAGGCTTTGAGGTCTCTTCCTATGATCAGGCTCTGCCCAGTATGGAAGAGACCCTTTTGCTGTCTCTTGTGGGAGACAGTCTCCATCTGGCTGCCTTGTCATCAAGATGTAGAAGTCTTGGTTCTTTCTTCCAGCACCATGCCTTTCTGGATGGTGCCATGCTTTCCACCATGCTGATAATGGACTGAACTCTGAAATTGTAAGCCAGCCCCAACTAAATGCTGTCCTTTATAAAAGTTGCCTTGGTGTTGGTGTCTCTTCATAGCATGGAAAACCCTAACTAGGACACAATCCAAATGTCTATTGATGAGCAAGTTGAAAAACACAATGTTCATACAAACAATGGGATATTAGTCAGCCTATAAAGGAAGGAAATTCTGACATATGTTGCAATGCATATAAAACTTGAAGGCACTGTGCTAAGTGAAGTGAGCCAGGTACAGGGTCTTACTTAAGGTTTCATTGCTGTGAAGAGACACCATGACCAAGGCAACTATTATAAAGGAAAACATTTCATTGGAGCTGCCTTACAGTTTCAGAGGTTCAGTCCATTATCATCATGGGAAGCTTGGCAGTGTGCAGGCAGACATGGTGGTGGAGGAGCCAAGTTTTACATCTTGATCCAAAGGCAGCAGGAGAGACTGGATGTGTTCCAGACTGGATGTTGCTTGAGCATTTAAGACCTCAAAGCCACACAGTGACACACTTCCTCTAAGAAGGTCACACCTCCTCCATTAAGGTCACATGTCCTAACAGTACCACTCCCTATAGCCAAACATTCAAACACATGACTCTATAAGGGCCATACCTATTCAACCACCACATGTAGCAACACAGATATGAGATGGTCCTATTTGTATCTGATACCTTGAATGGTTCATCTTCTAGAGACTGAAAACAGAAAACTGTTCGTTGGGAGCTGAGGGTGGGTGAGGGACAGAGAATCAGAAGTATTACTAAATGAGTATGGAGTTTTGAGTGTCGGAGAAGAACCATGGTCCGGAGACAGATGGTGCTGGCGGATGCACTGCAATGTGAATGCATTAAAGACCACCGATGCTCTCTTAACGTCAGGACGATGGTACATTTTATTTCATGAATATTTTACCAAGTTAATTCTAATTGTGTTTAGGAGAAGATGGCTTTCAAAACAGGAGAATGTGAACTATGGAAGTATCTAATTTGGGGGCAAATTAAAAAAGCTCAGCATCATTTGCATTATTTTGTACAAAACGTTGCATGGCTGACTGATTCATGCTTCATCTGTTTAGCTATCAAGCATGCAGACAATAATCTGTAGTATCACTGTAATTCAGTTTTGCCAGTTTTGCATCCTGTTCTGTCTGGAAGCAAAGTGGTCAGACCTGAAAAGGGTTTTTTTTCTTTCTTTTTTTTTAACAGTAGTCCAGTAAATCAAAATCTGTTACTCAGATGGAAGGATCTGTCTTTCTTCCACTTTGTATTCCACAATGAATTTTTAAAAAGTCCTAAACCTGAAACAGTTTGCCTCAGAACAAAAGAAATGAGTCATTTGCAGCAGGTGTTCTAATTGCTCCTATCAAACCTGTCACTTCACTGTGCAGACTGTGGAAAACCAATTAACAACTACAAGCCTAGGCGCTCAGAGTGACAGAGTCTGTAACTCAAACAGGACATTGGTAATGGAGGCAGAGATTCCCAAGGCTGTCCGTCAGAGCTCCTGGGTTTGAGAAACCTTCCCTCACATTGCTTATGTATCTCAGACAAGTCCTGCTGCAGAACATTCCAGCACTGATAACCACTTGGCTTCTTCCCTGATGGGGTCTAAATGAAATGAGGACCCACTTTCCTCAACCAGAGAGTCCCATGGTGGAGCCTCTGCTTTAGATGTGTTCTCGTTTGTGACGGCGAGTCCTGGTGCTGACTGACTGAGTGGAAGTCACATCGTTGGCCTCAGATCATCTCCACTAGAGACTGGGGGCATGCCAGCACAAGGTAACCTGGATGGGCCAACATGGCTTGTTGTGCTGGCTAAGTTTTATGGCAACTTGACATAAGCTAGAGTCATCTGGGAAGAGAGAACCTCAATTGAAAAAATGCCTCCAGAAGATGAGCTGTAAACAAAAAAGTCCGTAGGACATCTTCTTAACTGGAGATCAAGGAGGGAGGACCCAGCCCTTGTGGGTGGTGCTGTCCCTGGGCTGGTGGTCCTGGATGCTCTTAGAAAGCAGGCTGAGGAAGCCATGAGGAGTAAGCTAGTGTGCAGCTCTCCTCATGGCCTCTGCATCACCTCCTGCCTCCAGATTCCCACTCAGTTTGAGTTCCTGCCTTGGCATCCCTCAGTGAACTGTGATTCAAGACATTAAGCCAAGTAAACCCTTTCCTCCCTAGGTTGCTTTTGGTACTGGTGTTTTCTCATAGTAATATTATCCCAAACTAAGTAAGCCATGGCTAAAATTAACATAAAAAATTAAATTGTGTGATACTCTGCTTTAGAGTCAGACTGTACCTAAGTGTTGGCTGCTAAATATAGTTTGGGAAGAAAAAACAAATTTCTGGTATACAGTTTGGAGGAAATGAAACTCTGTAACAGTTGTATGAGGTAGATAGACTATGAGAGATCTGAATTCTAATAGGGTTTTGGGTTGGATTAGGGCCTGTTGACACTCTTAGCAATCTGCAAGGCTACATATATCCTTGCCCAGTTGTTCTGCTACTCCACCTCCTTGATTTGTTTCCTGTCTGTAATGTTTGGTCTCTTCAGTTCTATGCTGCAGAGGGCTCAGCCATGTCACCTGTGTTTCTTCAAATAGCACGTAGTGTTTAATAGGGTATCCTTTACAAAATTGGTAGTCAATAAGTAATTTTCTAATAAATTCTTGAATATATATGAAGACACACACACACACACACACACACACACACACACACACACGTAATGGCAGATAGATAACTGTGAAAAGTAATTAACACTGTATGAGAATGTGACTGTTTTGCACGACTGTCCCACCAACCAAGCAACTGCCATGTTGGGGAATTCAGCCAAGGAGCTATCCTACTGTGCTTCTTTACATCCACGGATAGAGGGGTGAGGAGGGTCACAAGATCCTTATCTGAATATTAGCTGTTCTATACTGCCTGATAATTTAGGTCTGGAAAGACTGAGGGGGAGGAGGCTCAGCAAGGCAGCTACCAGGGAGCTCTCTTCCCTGCTGGCCAAAGGATTTCCAGGTGTGGCCTGTTGGAGAAGGAATATTCCATGTTCCAGTAAATAACCTATGCTTTGTAAGAAAGCCAAATAAGCTCATTGGCTTCCCAGAGTGAACTTTAGCAGAATTGTGCCTCCATTTGTGACTGGGACTTCAGGAGGAGGGGTAGCCCTTGTTTACAACTCCCCAGGGGAGTAAACTTGTGTTACAGTGATAGACACTCAATGAATATTCAACAGAAAGAAAACTGAGATACTAAGAAGATGAAGCAATTAGAAATTATAGTTAACAAAGGAAGCTAGTCTCACTGAGCAGGCTCCTATAATGTCCAATGTTGGGTCTCTAACTGGAGACCTGTGACCCTAAGTGCTCTTGGAGCTTTGGGGAGCTGAGGAGAGAGAGGCTCCTTCTGTTTGGAGGCTGTGTCTGAGAGGGAAAGGGAGACCTAGAAATAGCACTGACATCTAGCAAGCTTTTGCTGTGCCCCAGTGAGGGCCGCTCAGCCTGCCAAACACCACCTCCAGTCCATCTTCTGTGTGTCTTCTTGTTTCCAAGTGTGACCGTATTCATAAGCACTGTATGGATGGAAGAAGGTGGGAGGGGAAAGACCATGATAACGGCTGTGAATGTGGACTTCCCAAGTAGGGAGAACAGGGTGTTTGTGCCTGTGTGTGCTTGTGCGTGTGTGCGTTTATTTTGAGACAGAGTCTCAAATGTAGCCCTGGCTAGCTTGGAATTCACTGTGTAGGCCAGGTTGGCCTTGAACTCACAGAAGTTGCCCACTTTGCTGGTACAGTTTCCCATGGAAGCACTGAAGAAGTCTACCCATGTTCTTAGGCATGGAAGAGTCAGTCTCCCAGCCCTCAGTGTCCTGGTACTGCTATGAAACATCTTTGTTATGAGATTTCTTACTCCCTTTACACATTTGTAATATGCTTCAAATTTTAAATAGGAAAAACAGGCATAGTGTCTCTGATCGTGTGAGGAAGACAACCCTGTACTGAGCAATCTAAGTTTAAATAAAAACCCCTAAGAAGCGTGTGCCTGCTCTTTCACTTTCCATCTATTTCCTCTTCTGTGAAACAAATCACAACTTCTAACCATCACACTTAAAAGTAATGCTCAATGACATTTTCTTCTCGTTACAAACAGAAGACAACCCCAAATATACCTGTTTGTATTAACCAAGCTAGATAACCAATAATGAACATTCTTGGAAAGTAAAAACTACCTTAAACTTTAGTGTTGGCCATTTTTTTTTAAATCAAGTTAGAAATAACACCAGATTTCAACTCTTCTCAATAAATATTCAAAATCAGTTAATATTCTACTGCACACATGCTTCAGATGTGGGAGAGCCCTGCGGACAGATGTTCACCATCGCACATTTCCTGCCAAGGCAGAGGCAGCATAGAGAGTTGGCACTTACCGGCTAGTGATGGTTAGAAGGGCAGGAGAGCAGTAATAACCATTTGAAGCCTCCTCAAAGCTTCTCAGGACTGTGTCGATTTTATAACAATATCTGCTATGTCTCTCCCAGCCCTTAGGGGAAAAAACAAACCAGGAAAACTAAGGACACAATGTGACTTAGATAAATGCCCAGAGATCCCCTCCTTCTCACTCGCTCGGCTTTCTTTTCTGACTTGGATTTTTTTGTTTTCACAGAGCTCTGTTTGTTCCGTCTGGAATTGCCACTGGTCACAGCCCCATTTACATTTAATTAATTACTCAGTTTATATTTCAAAAAATATAACCACCTTAAAAACAAACACAACTGAAAATAAAGGGGAAATACTGCAAAAACAAACACATCAATAAAGGGATACTCACGCAAGAGCCATCATTCTTTCTTAGGCTCACAGAATTTCTTTCAAATGGCTGTGATGTGTGGGTTAAAATATGGTATTGACCATGGAGGGAGGATGTTCATTGGTTTGAATTCTGGGTCCCCACTAAGCTATCTACTTTATTTATAAATAATGGATGCACTTTAAGAGACATAATTTCTCCACATCTAGTTTTCTCATCTGTGGACTGAGGGTAAGAATAATGTTCATGGCCGTCTCAAGAGCAAAGGAGAAAATGCAGGAGAGACCTTGAGTAGAAGAAGAAATCTTGGAGGAGCAGTGAAGCCAGGCCTCAGGTAGTTCGGGGTGTGACGGAGTTTTCAGTTTGATTTCACAACAGCTGATTTGGGTTCTGGGACTTAAGTAGAGTTACTAACTGGTTGATCATCTGGGCCTATACTGAAGTTCTACCTAGTTCTTCTGCAATCTGAGGTACTTCTTTGTTGCTGCCGCTGTTGTTTTAAATCATGGTAGCCCATGACTAATCTGGCATATCCTAAGTTGCTCAGGCTGTCCTCAAACTTGTGATTCTTCTGTCATAACCTCCTGGGAGTTAGAACTACAAGAGCCATTGAGTGCAGGTAAAGTAACTGTTTTTTTTTTTTTTTTTTTTTTTTTGTCTTATATCCCCTATGCTGTGGATGAACCCAGGGGTCTTTGCACACTTGGCAAGTCCTTTGCAACTGAACTACATCCCCAACCCCCAGGATGGTCTTGTTTGGATCATAATGCCTCCGAGTAAAAACTAGCTCCCTAATACAGACACACACAGATATATGGCTTAGATTTTTTTCCCCAAATTAAGTGGTTGTTCTTTGGGGGGAGTAAGAATGTAAGTTTGGGTACTTAGATGAAGATGACAATTTGTAGCTCTGTCAGTTAGCCGTTGGAGCGAGGTAGGGTGGTCTCTTCCTTAAAATCATATAGCGAAGTGGCTATTCTCATTCTAGCACACCTGACTTTACTTCTGCTTCCCACACTACCAAGTCACAGACTCCGTCTGTCCGTGTTTGCTGCCTTGACAGTTTAAATGCTCACCATTTTGTGCCCCACTAGTGATCACCAGCTTTTGATCAGACACAAGATGATTTCTAGTATATTTCTGTGGTTAATTGCAGAACACTTTAGATATTGGCCAATTCAGTTAAAAAAACACCTCAGGAAGCAAGCCAACCACAGAGCTCCTCCATTCACCCATGGTTTTCTCTGCTTTCTTCCTGTTGTTCTGTTCTGAGGCCTCAATGTAAAAGCTCCAGCCTGGGCCCCTCAGGTACCACTGGGCTGTCCTTGGAAGGACAGGAGGAAGAGTGACTGATAGTTAACCTTCCTGACAAAGTATTTCTTATTTAATAGTAGATTTTGGCTAATAAGATAGAAACATTGCTCACACCGCTCAAACCCCAAAATGACTCAGTGGGAAATAAAAATCACTGTTTTGCCTTTGAGGTAATCAATGTTTTGATTTTTATTGTTGTTCTCCTTTTAGACAGTATCTTATTATGTAGCTAGGCTGACCTGGAACATGCTATAGTGTTCAGGTTGGTCTCAAATTCAGCATCATCCCCAGCTTCTTGAGTATTAGGATTATAGTGCATGCCTGGCTTCTGGACTCATTTCATAAATTAATTATACACGTACCAATCACTTAGCAAGTTTTACTGGAGCAATGAGGGAAAAAAAAAACAAGCATGGGAAATTTCCCACAAAACTCCAGAATTATCTCTGGATGTGGAATCTATAAATACCAGTGGTGCTTGCCGGGTGAGGAAGCAGAAAAGAGTTCAAAGGGCACAGCAGCTGTTTGGACTGTGCTCTCATAAACCTGGCTTGTCATGGAAGGCACAGAAAGGTAGACTTTAGGTCTGTGTTCAGCTGGAACTAATTCATGAATCGCAGTCCTTAGATGGACTGTCTGGTGGCGTGTCGGCTATGGCATGAGTATTGTCCAGCTGGACTGTGCCCGGTTGCTCATGTGTATACACATTGATTAATGGGAAAAGTGCAGCTTCTGCTGAAATGGATCACTCCTTTAGTTGGACTACAAATAAGTGGATTAGGAAATGAGAGAGAGAGAGAGAGAGAGAGAGAGAGAGAAGAGAGAATGAGATCTAAGAGACTAAAACTGACAGAATTATAAACCTTTCCTGCAAAATATTAAAATGCATTAAAGAAACTTGAAACATTCTGGCTTTTAGATTTAAAGCTAAAGTGATGGTTTTTATCTAAAGTATGTGAAAAGACCTTGCCAGTTACACCAAACAGCCTTAACCATCCGTTTCCTGAGGAACATATACTTGGTGAGCACATTGCTGTACTCATTGCCAACATTTAAGACTGAGAAGGGGAGGCAGGATCCTGGCAGCAGAACCTCGAACTCTGCCTCTGAAGAATGCATCCAACTGCCAGGCGCCCCACCTGAGAACTGTGAGAACTGCGTGAGAGATGGGGCATCACGTGATGTGTGAGATGGGGCATCACGTGATCACCATTGTGTTTATAGAGGGAATGATAGGTTCGTTTACACCTTTACCTTTGTTAAAAAAAATAGTTTTGGGTCAAAGAGACATGTCCTTCTGAGGGCCAAAAAGCATTCTGATACCTCCAGAGGAAATCTGACTTGTGAGGGGAAGCGGGGCTGTTTTTACTCCATGGTGGGCACAGTTCTGTAGTGTTGGCGGCCCCACGGCAGTCCTCGCCATACTCACCGCAGGACATTCAGAGTCCTCATCTGCAAGGACTTGCCCTTCTTTCTTACAAATGTAAGAGAGTGTTTCTTTACAACCTTTCACTTTCCAGCGTCCGTCCTAAAGGGAAAAGTGTCACAGGATGAATGAGTGGACTCTGGACAGGATGTTGCTTAGTCACGAGCAGAGCTGAGAATAACAAGTGTTCCCAGTGGGGTGGTGTTACAGAACCCTTCGTGGTCACACAAAGGCCTGGTAGCTGCTTCCTGCCTGGGCAGCTTGAGTGTAGTCCAGAGCTGGGTAGACCCGAGTGAGGAAGGAATTTGGCTGGTGCTAAGAATACCCAGAAACTACCATGACTTGTCCTCAGGGTCAAAATTCATGTTCAACTCCAATGTCCTTCCTCATTAAGCTTCCTCTTTAATTAATCAAATATTTTTATTTTTTGAGAATAGGTATTACTATGCAGTTCCAGGCTAGCCTAGAACTCACTATACAGCCCAAATTTGCTTCAGCCTAGTAATCTTCCTGCCTTGGCTTCCTAAATGCTAGGGTTAGGACTACAGACACGCCTAGGGCATTCTTCTCTTCTTCACTCTCTCCCCTTCCCTCCTCCTTCCTTCCTTCCTTCCTTTCCTTCCTTCCTTCCTTCCTTCCTTCCTTCCTTCCTTCCTTCCTTCCTTCCTTCCTTCTTTCCTTCCTTTTCTTTCTTTCTTCCTTTCTTTGGTGTATATATGGTGAATATACATGTTTATGTGTATGCAGATATGTTTATGTTTGGGGGTGTGCATGCATGTGTGTAAGCCAGAAGTTGACATTGCATAGTATTCTTAATCGCTTTTCTTCTTATTTTTTGAGACATGGTCTCTCTTTGAATCTGAGTTGACCACTTGGCTATGCTGGTTTGCCAGTGAGCTCTAGGGAACTGCCAGTCTCCTTCCTCCCCACTTCTGGGGTTACAGACACGGCACCATGCCTATGTATGTATGTATGTAGGTAGGTAGGTAGGCTAGAGATCAGAACTTAGGTGCTCAATCTTGCTGAGAAAGTACTTTATACTCATGGAGGAATCTCCCAGCCCCAGCTTCCTCTCATATGTAGACCCCTTTAGGTCTTCTCTTATTTCTGCCTAAATCAGTGGTTCTCAACCTATGAGTCATGACCCCTTTGTGGAGTCACATATCAAATATCCTGCATATCAGATATTTACATTATGTTTTATATCAGTAGCCAAATGACAGTTATGAAGTAGCAGCAGCAAAAATAATATTATGGTTGGGAGTCACCTCAACATGAGGAACTGTATTAAAGAGGCACAGTATTAGGAAGGTTGAGAACCACTCGTCTAATGCTTTTCTCAGATCCTTTACTGATAACAATAAAATAGTGAACGGACCAAAACACTGTTTTCCCAGACGACCTTGAAATCCTAACACAAAACAGATCATTAGGTGAAAACTACGAAGTTCAAATTTCAGGTGTTGCTTTGGTGTTCAGAATGTTAGGGGGATATGGAGTCCTTTGATTGCCTTTAGGCAAATACTGCATCAGGGCTGACATCTTCACTAGTAAGCTAAGTGTCGGGTCTCTCCATGGAACCTACCAGAAAATCATTGCCTGCTCTTGGACAGTGTCAGGCATACCACAGGTGCTTCGTATCTGCTGGGGATGTGTGAATGAGTAGCTCTCACCTTTAAATTTAGGTGTTAGATAGATTTATGTGAAGTTTGTGGTAGTCATTACTTATTCATATAATAATAATAATATTCATACTGAGATCTACTTGATGGAAGTAAATGTTAATTTCTATGTTCCATCTACTTACTGGTTAAGGAGTTTGAAAGCTGCAAAAGAGAGGAGGGGCTGCAAAATCTCTCAGAGCGTGCTTGTTCTGACCCGTGCCATGGTATCGCCTTAGTGATGAAACACCGTGACTAAAGCAGTTTGAGGAGGAAAGGGTTTATTTGCCTTACACGTCCATGTCATCATCAAAGGAAGTCAGGACAGGAACTCAACGGGGCAGGAACCTGGAGGCAAGAACTGATGCAAAGGCCATGGGGTTGCTGCTCATGGCTTGCTCCTCATGTCTTGCACAGCCTGCTTTCGTATAGAACCCAGGACCACCAGCCCAGGGATGGCACCACCCACAATGGACTGGGTCCTACTCCATCAATCACTAATTAAGAAAACGCCCTACAACCTGATCTTACGGAGGCATTTTCCCAATTGAAGTTCCTTCATCTCAGATGACTCCAGCTTGTGTCAAGTTGACAAACAAAACAAAAACAGGCAGCACAAATATCAGTATCTGTCCTTGTTTTCTAAAAATTAACCCCTATTCAGGGATTAGAGAGCACAATTAAAATAACCCAGACATAAAGACAACTATCTCATGTTTCTTTCTTATGTGGAACTTAGGTTTTACACACACAACACACACACACACACACACACACCACTCATGCACACACTCAATTCTCATACACATTCACATATACACACACACTCACACACACATTCACACACAAACTCACATACATACTCACACTCACACACACATTCTCACACACAGTCACACACACTCACACACATATACTCACACTCTCATACCTTCACATACACTCACACACATTCACACACACTCACACACACATACTCACATGTACTCATACTCACACTCTCATACACATTCACACACACACTCCATGCACTCACACACTCAACCATACACTCACACATGCTCACTTTCACACACATTCACACACACTCACACACACATACTCACATGTACCATACTCACACTCTCATACACATTCACACACACACATTCTACGTGCACTCACATACACCCTCAACCATACATCAAACAACACACTCACACACATTCACTTTCACACAATTCACACACACTCTTACACACGCACATGTATTCACACTCACACACACACTCTCACATGCATTCACACACTCACACACATTCATTCACACACACTCATACTCACACACACTCACAAGATGGGGACTGTTGGGGGAAAGGGAGAGGAGAGTGTCAGGAGGAAAGAGACAACAGGGTAATGAGGTCTGACGTGGTCAAAGCACGTGATACGCTTGAACAAAAAGTCATGATAAACCCATTAAAGTGTACAATGAATATACACTAATTAAAACAACCCCTATCCAAATGTTAGCTTTCCTTCTATAAATATGGCAAGTGAAATAGTCACACCAGACAATAGGAAATGAGGCCATCTTAATTATCTCAGAACCCCTGACTCAAACACCATCAACTCTTGAAACTATGCTAGGTTTTAGCAGAGCTGCATCCATGACAGACATCTAAAGAGACTGCTGCTGCTTCCTCCTCAAATGCCACTCAGACACACACTGGTAGCATGTATAATTATGAGTGCACATGTTTCTGCACGTCTCAAAAGATACAAAAGTGAAAAGTGTCACAAAAGTAAGTGCTTTGAATTTTTCTGGTTGCTACAATTATTTTGTCAAGCTACCTAAGTAGCATTTAATGAGCTGTTTCTTGGCGGGGGGTCGGGGGAACTTGACACCACATCCTGTGGCTAGAAAGAATGAGGACACACATCAAGTTCTGGAGCCTTCTTACACTCAGCCAGGGCTCTCAACAGCTGTTTGAACAGAGAGGCTATTTGTTTAAAATGTTTAATAAACTGTTCAGATGGCTCGGACTAAAGTTACTTCTGCAAAAGCTGATGTCTTCAGATAAAGGGAAAATGGGAACACAGAAGAGTGCATAATGCTAAGGTCACTAGCTCCACTCCGGTCACGTGAGAGTGAGATTTGCCATTGCTCCATAGTCTTCGAAGAGGTGTTTATAAGCTAAGAGCGCCTTAAAACTATCACTCTCCAGTGGAACCCTCCAGCCTTCCTCTTCCTCATCTCTTCAGCAGGATGGTCTACACCACCACTGTCTACCAAAGTAGTGTCATTCAAGTAAAAAATAAACAAACAAATCCCTCCACATCCAATTTAGTTAGCAATGAAACTTGTTATTTGAGACATTTTGAATCTGTTCTCTTCTCGGCATAGTCACTAAGTCAGCCATGGAATAGCCGCCAAATGATTCCTCTACTTCTGTTCTGTCCTCTACAATACATTCTGTATGTTACGACCAAAGTTATTTTCAAGTCAGGTTTTCCCACTGTGTCCTTGTGATGGCTCATATACCTTGGTATATAAGCCAGTATTTTTGTACTCCCCTTGTCCCATGTCACATCACCGCCTTACTAACGGTCATGTGTTTGGCTATTGAAGATGTCAGATCTTCACCAACCTTCAGACCAAGGTGTGCCCATGTGGCATTAGGGAGGAAGCAGCAGTGGTCTCTTTAGGACTTTGCCTACCTTTGTGCTTTTCTAGAAATGATTTTCCTCTGTTGTGTAATGGATTTTTGCTTCTTTGAAGTCCTAACTTAAACACTATCTGTTCAGAGAGGTTTCCCAACCCTTTCCTGTTTGAAGCTCCCACTCTAATGCCAGCTGTGCCTTTCTTTCCTCAGAGTAATGGTGATATCTGTTATCATGTGCATTATAACAGGCATGAAGCCCCAGGAAGAGCAGGAACTGCCTCTCTTGGTCTCAACCATGACACAAGTCCCTAGTACAGGTGGATCACAAAACTGACCACTGATCAGATGAATCAACTTACAGAATGCTCTGCTGAGACACACTGTTCTCTTCTGTTTGGAAGAATCCGAGGCTCCAGAGGGTACCAGTTAGTGAAGGTGACAGAGGAGCCACTGGACCACACAAAGGAAACTGGGATTTTATTGCTACTCAAACCAATCCATGTTTCTGATGCATTTTCTGTAAGAAATAGAGGTTATAAGATATTTGCATATTTTTGTGCCACTTGCAGGTTATTAGTAAGTTATACCCTTTCACATGTGATCCTTTTTATTTCTTTACATGATAAATCTTGTTTGAAACTCACTATGAAATACCTGTCAGACCTTCCTCCTCCCCTAATATCCAGGTTTGCTCAGTATAGGTCTTCTAAGGGAGGCAGAATATTAGCTAAACCAAAAGCAAGCACTGGCTGGAGCGAGTCAGAGTTCTGGGAGTCCAGAATGTGAACTCTTCCACTCTGCAAATTGACCTGAAATATCTAGTTTTCCTTTTGCCTAGAGAAAAGGAAAGTTAAGAGGTTAATTGGATTTTGGGAGGGGAACATTAAAACTACCACCACACCAAAACTCTCTTAACGTGGTGTAACGTGTGTGTTTTTCTTCTCTCCCTCCCCCTCAGCCCCTTTCAATAAAACAAGCAGAAGCTCCCCCAGGCTTACACAGAACAGTGGAGTTGCCAGAAATACAAACAGAGCCTCACAGCCTCATGGATGCAGTGAGAAGCGTTAGGTAGCAGAGAGGCTTCAAGTGTCCTTGTTGATACAGCGGACACTGCAGGATTCTTTTAATCCCAAATGCAAAGGATTAGGGAAAATGACCTAGAAGTATTTGTGTTGCAAACTAAAACCTAAATTGCAAAGGTCGCCAACTAGAGCCTAGGGATATTTTTGGTTTTGGTATTTATTTATGCATTTATTTATGTATTTGTTTATTTGATTTTTAAAACACTGGCAAATGAAGCTATCATTTCAAGGATTTTTTTGGAAGACTCCATGTTTAATGTATGACATGGGGCCGGGGATGGGGGTGGGAGGGGCGGCTTGCTCTGAGGAACAGAAGAGTGAAGGCTCAGGAGCCTGAACCTCGAGTATGACACACAGTCCGAAACCACCAAGCCAAATGGAGTCAAATTATTTACCTAAGAAATTACCGTCAGGGGGGCACCGCACACTGGGTGTCCTGCAGCCATTCTGTGTTCCATTGTACTTCAAATTCACTATATATTAAAATCTACAGAGTCTGTGTTAGGGCTGACCATTTGGGATTGAATAACCTCTCATCCCTGAAGAAAGCGGATCCTTCCTTTCTCTGCAGCTATTAATTGACTATAGCTCTTTATCTAGGGCCCTGTGAGATTTCCCCTATCTTCGTTGGCATGTCAACTGGTGTTGCCATCACACAGATCTTGTTTAGCCAGCTATAATGTTAAGATTCCGTGCATGCCACTTCCCTATGAGCAACTAGAAGCAGCATCTCACAGCAGACATTCTGGCTCTCAGAATCTTTCTATTCCTTCTTCCATAAGTTTTCCTGAGTCTTAGGTATATGGGTTGGGTTGTGTAGGTTGGACCAAAAAAATATATGCACAATCTTTTTCTATTTGGCAAATGTAAATATTTTACATAGCTTCTGAATATATGACTTACAAAAATCCAGTGAATTGTGTTTCTGTAGTTTTAGAAACTTTGACTATATGTGTGAATATATATTCTGTATATATTAGTATATACATCATACATAATATATATGTCATAAATTATCACTTTAAAATAGTTTAACTTCTTTTCAACTCTGATTAAAAAGTAATTACTTATACTATTTCATAGGTCTTGAGGCAAAGGTCTTTGGTACTCACCATCCCTAAGAAAGTTTACAAGAAACTCCACCTCGGCTAATAAAACTATGTCCATCAACACACTGTCTTCAGATGGCAAGAGCGCAGAGCCCCGAGCCAGGTCTTTTTTTCTTTCTTAAGTTTGTAGCATTTACGATTGAAGGGAGTCCAGTCAGGATCACAGCGAGTGGCATGGTATTTCCAGGAGTCCTTTTCTTTATAAATCAACACAAAGAACAGCATTTGCACAATTACTTCCAGTGTTACTCAATATCCTTTATCTAGTTGTCAGTATGATTACTTTTAGTAAGTAAAACACAAAATTGATTCCTAGACCCACATAGTGGCTTACAACAACCTGTAACTCCAGTTCCAGAGGATTTGGAGCCCCTTTTTTTTTTTGGTTACATAAGCACTGGGCACACAGTACACATACATATGTAAATGCATCCATACAAACATACACATATATAAAAGAGAGGAAAGAGAGAGAAGATAGGGATGGAGAGAGAGAAGAGAGGAGGAGAGAGGAGGGAGGGAGAGAGAAGAAAAAGAAAGGAAGGGAGAGAGAGTAGAGGAAGGGAGAGAGAGGGAGAGAAAGAAAGAGTAGACATAGAGAGAAGAGACTGTAACTGGTTTGCCTAATTAAAAATGTTCTCATAGTATAAAAGGGCTGTTATGAAACATTATTTAAATACTATTCCAAGGATTTTATACAAGTTAGGTGTCCTTATCCCAGAGCTAAAAGAGCCTAAAATTCTGTTCACTTCCTTTAGAACACAGATGATGAAGTTTCATTTTATCGTTCTCTTGAGTCACTGTGGTATCTGTGCCATCACGCTGGATGGATTTGAACTCTGAATCAGGTTTCCCAGGGTCAACTGCCATGACACTTTAGACACTCGGGAGAGGGTGGTGGTGTGCAGGTCAGGTTTCAGTTCTCATCTTGTGGAGGAGCTTGTCCCTGGATGGTGCCTGCATTTGGGGGTATTATTAATTGATAGCAAGTGTCTCTCTCAGGGACTCGTTGGGTTAGGTATGATTTCATTACTTTTTGAGACACAATTCATTCTTTCAAAATGACTTTTGGACACTAACATCCATTGAATCATAGTCAGAAGATGTTAGAACATTTAGATATTATCAATGGTTACCAACCTAAACAAAACAAATGAACAGCAAGAAAAATGTTCTTCTAAACGTCTCTCTCAATGTAAGAAAGAAGTTGAACAAGGAGTTTCTGAGATGGGAGCAGGGTCATGACCTGCAAGGGACCCTGAGAAGCCCAGTGAGGTGCTGTTGGGGGCTGGTCGAACATACAGGCTGTAGTTCAATTCCCACTCTCCAGCAATAAAAAACAAAACTTCTCCTTTGATTTTCACCAGCCTTTCTTCAGAAGACCTAAGAATGGCAGACAGGATGCTTTAGTGGCCCCCTTTAGTATAACCAAATGGGAAGATGGTGAAGACAGCAGGAAGGAAAGGGGTTTGTGGTCAAGCCTTTGATCCCTTTCCGACCTCCAAGCCCCAGCACAGATTCCTCTTAGGGGAGGAAGACTGAATTCAGTGTAGTCTTAGATTTGAGACCCAGCACCAGGGCTTCCATGGTGAAACCCAGCTAGGCAGAGCTCTGCAACTCCTACCACAAAGCTATTAACTGTGGGCTAAGTCTTGCATTTGGCCAGAAAGCTGGCCTTCAGGAGGCAAGGCAGAGGTCAGGACACCATCTGCTAGAGAGCAGGGAGTGAAAGCTAGCACAGCTTCCTATTGCAGCACAGCCTGCTGGCCATAGCAATGACTTAGGTCTATTCTTGATGACTCTGTCTAGTACTGGGCAGAACCCTTCAGTGTCTGACAGTGAGTGATGCATCTGGGTTTACTTGGCTCCAGGGAAAGGCTCGTGGGGCCAGACTTCTCTCTTTAGATACTCTCTTAGTTCCTTGTGAACAACATACTAACTACATTGGGTAAAAGCTGACTTGGATTGCTGCCTAAGAAGAGTGACAGTGTACCAATACCAAGCTCTTAGCAAACTGGATTTGGCATTATCTGGTGACTAATGGCTTAGAGAAAACAAGCATCCAGGTTAGCATTTCTAGAAAGATTGGCACAAACGAAATTAGATTAGGAAATGAAAGATGAGGTGGCTAGGTACTACTGCATGACAATAAGTATTGGAAGTTTTCAAGAAACCATGCCTGCATCTGGTAGTCAAAAGAAGGTTCTAGAAGTGACTAGCTAGTCATCAGTCTGGAAGAACTTCCATGGAAATTAAAACAGATGCTAGTAGAAACTCATTAGGCTTAAAAAAAAAAAAACACATAAAGCAAATATTAGCAGACTTAAGGGAAGAGAGAGAGTCCAAAACAGTAGTAGTTGGGAATTTACACCTCATATTTAGTGATATACAGACTGTCCACACTGTAAGCCAGCCATGCAACTGCAAGTCAAACTGCACCCTGGCCAAATGGCCCCTACAGACCTCTACATTCCAACAGCTGCCTAATTCACAATTTTCCTCATTAGCATAAATTATTCTCCATGACAGATAATGTGGCTGGCCACAAGACAAGCCTTAACAAATTGACAAAAACTGAAATCACATCAACTATTTTTTTTCGACACAATGCAATAAAACTAGAATTCAAAAATGAGAAAGAGAAAGCTATCTTTTGAACAGGCAATAAATCAAAGAATAAGTTAGGAAGAAATTAAAAAAAAATTCATTTGAAACAGGTGCATGTAGAGATACATGTCAAAATGTATGGGGTCAAGCAAACCTGGGCTTAATGGGGAAGTGTATATCAATCCTCTGCTTACCTGTGAGAGGTAGAAACAGCTCAGGCAACCCAGAGCCACACCCATTCCCTTGGGAACCTCAAGGGGTTGGTCAGCAAAACAAGAACAAACCAAACTCCAAATTAGCAGAGGGAAAGAATAATAAAGACCAGAGAAGGAATGAATGACATGGATACTAAAAATTACAAAAGGTCACTGAAATAAGCTACTCGAATTCTCTAAATACAATAGATAAAGCCCTTAGCCAGACTAAGAAAAAAAAGTTCAGGTAAAACTGGGAAATGGAAAGGAAGACATTGGCATTTTTGGGTAACATGGTGGACTAAAGGCTACCTCTGTGAAAGCTGCAGTTTGACAGCTCTGAGCTCTGAAGCCACCATCTGTGAGTCACTGGGGCAGAGACATAGAATTCTGAAGTCCAGAAGGTGTGTGGATACCCACCACACCATCCCTCCAGCAGGCTCACTAACACTGTGGGGTTTGAATAAGAATGGCCCCCATAGAATTTATGCTTGGTCCCCAGTTGGTGGAACTGTTTGGGAAGGATCAGGAGGTGTGGCTTTGTTGGAGGAGGTGTGTCACTGGCGGGTGGGCTCTGACGTTTCAAATCTTATTATTCTCAGTATGCCCTCTCTGCTTCCTATTTGTGGATCAAGAACTCTCAGCTGTTTGCCACCAAAGGCTCTAACCCAATGACTGCAAGCCTAATTAATTGCTTTATTTTATAAGTTGCCTTGGTCATGGTATTTTATCACAGGGTAGAAAAGTAGCTGAGACATTACTCAAAAAGTAATGTGTGAGGATGGGTTTTCTGCCTGTACTCTTCCTAATGCTATGTATCTTCCCATTGCATTTGGGGGACAACCATCGGGTAAAAGATTAGCCCCTCCTCCCCCAGGGGATATCACCAGTAGTCTGAGGAGGGTGAGCACATTTATCCAAGTCATAGAATACAAAGGTAAGCCTGGCCAGCAGAGGCCACTGGTATTGCAGAGAAGGAACCCCTGCCCCATTATAAAGACAACTGGGCAGACATTAACACTTGTCCAATCCAGTTTCAGCAACAACAAAACCAAGGACAGCAAAAGTCCTCAGTTCAGCCATCCAACCCCTCCATGCTTGTAACTGGCAGTGGCCAGTTTCTGGGGAGCCGGAAAGAAGTGGCTCTGATGCTTCTCTTTTTCCCTCTGTGATTTAGTATTATCTCTTCCAAACTTCCCCTGTACCTTTATGCTTTTACTTTTTATTTCCCTTCATATATTCATCAAATCTTGTTCTTGAAGGTTTTTCTATGTTGAAGCAATATTTTTTTATACCCACTCTCGGTTTCTTCCCTCCAGCCTACATTCAGGAGTATTATGAAGTGTTATTATTGGTGGTGGTGTTAAATATAGGGTCTCATGTAGACTAGGCTGGTGTGGAGCTCCTGCCAAGGATGACCTGAAGCTCTGATCCTCCTGCTTCTACCTTCTGGTGTACATGGTGCTTAGGATTGAGCCCAGAAACCCTTTATTGCTTTTTTTAAAAATGCTTCATGTGTAAACTGGACAGAGAAAAGCTGAAAGCTTTCTCCTTGAGTTCCGTTACAAGGGGGCCACTTTTCACTACTTTTGTCCAGTAGTTCCTGAAGCGCTCACTCACTAAAGCAGTCAAGCAAAAGAAGGAAAAGCATTCAAATCAGAAACGAGGGTTCAAAATTGTCATTGTATGTAGAGGCCATCATCTTATTACATATGCAGAGATACCACCAAACCCACAGAAAACTATTAGAAATATAACTGAATTCTATATAACACAGCAAAAGTAAGGACTGTTTGGTCTGGTGTGGTGGCTCACACCTTTAATCCCACACTCAAGAGGTAGAGGTAGGAGGGTCTCTATGAGTTCAAGACCAGACTGGTTTACAAAGTGAGGAGAAGACAAGTGAAGTCCAGGACAGCCAGGGATGTTACACAGACAAACTGTGTCATGAAAAACTGAACAAAACAACAACAACAACAACAACAGTTAGGACTGTTGCTATATGCTGACGGCGAATTGTCTGATATAGAAGTAAAACCTATTTACAATAACTGAAAAATAGAACAAGAAAAAATTCCTAAAAACAAATGTAACCAATGAGTTGAAAAATCTCTGTAATGAAGTTTATAAAACAGTAAAAAAGTCAGGAGATTATAAAAATTGAAAGGCTATTCATTGTGCATGGATTGAAAAAAAATCATTATTGTCAAAGTGTTCACAGTATCCAAAGTGATTTGCAATATCAGTTCAATTCTTAACAAAATACTAATGATGTTTTTTACAGAACTGAAAAAGGCAAGCCTTAATTTTGTCTGGAATGGTAAATTGATTAAACAGCAAAAGCTGCTGTGGTGGTTTGAATAAGCTTGGCTCCTGGGAAGTGGCACTATTAGGAGGTATGATTTGTTAGAATAGAGGTGGCATTGTTGGAGGTAGTGTGTCACTGTATATGCAGGCTTTGGGGTCTCCTGGTGCTCAAGCTCTGCCCAGTACAGAAGAGAGATCCTCCTACTGTTTGCCTTCAGAAGACAGTCTCCTGGCTGCCTTCAGATGAAGATGTAGAACTCTTTGCTCCTCCAGCACTATGTCTGCTTGAATGCTGCCATGCTTCCCACCATGTACTGAGCTTCTGAAACTATAAGCCAGGCCCAATTAAATGTTTTTCCTTATAAGAGTTACACTGGTCATATTGTCTTTTTACAGCAACGAAACCCTAACTAAGACAGTAGCTGGTACCAAGGACTGTTGCTGATGTGATAGGTCTAACCATGGTTTTGTTTGGAGGAATTTGGATTTGGGGACTTTGGAAAGCAGTAGAATGCTTTAAGCAGGGCTTAATGGGCCATCCTAATAAAAAAATGGAAGACAGTGGTGCTGAGGGTGATTAGAATTTTGGGGGCTTGGTTCAAGAGGTTTCAGAGGAGAAGAATTTTAGTATGTTGCCTAGAAATCATTCTTGTGACATGTGTGAAGAATAAGTCTGCTGAAGCTAAAATGAAGAGATTTAGATTAATTGCATTGACACAGGAAATCTCAAAAAATCCTAGCATAGAGTCTGTACTGTGGTTCACTCTTGTGAAGAGCAGTTTTTGTTGTTGTTGTTGTTTGTTGTTGTTTTGTTTGCTTAAATATAAAAAGCTGATCAAGCATAACAAGCTTAGAAAGGAAAAACACAAAATGTGTGGTTCAAGAGTAAAGGGGTACCAGGAAGTGGAATTGAGCTAAATTCTGTATTCAAGGATATTGAATGGAATTAAGAGAGTGATGACCTCAGCACAAGATTCAACCCAGTTAAACTTATTGTTTGCAGTTGAACAAAGGATATTTATATCATGCTAGGTGTTATTATTACCTGCTTATTTTTTTCACTTGGGCATAAGGAGATATGATTATGTGTCAAATTGACAAGGGATGGATTGTGATGGAAATTCTCAGTTGTCAACTTGACTATATCTGGAATGAACTACAATACAGAAATTGTAAAGATCTTGTGAGAGGTAAAGAAAGGTTTAGGTCCAGGCATGGTGGTACATGCCTTTAATCCTCTAGAGTGGTGACATGGCATTATTTACAATAGTCAAGAACAGAAACAACCAAAGTGTCACTCGCCAACAATAGAAAGATGGGATATATTTACACCATGCACAATATATTTAATGAAATATTATTCAGTCATAGGAGTGAAATCCTGTCATTTGGACAGCACGGGTGGACCTAGATCATTATGTTAGGTAAATTAAGTCAGGCACAGAGAGCCATAAACCAAATGCTCTCATGTGGAAGGTAACGGCGTTTTCATGGATTTTGATGTTATCATTTAACTTGTCATCATTTTGTAGATTGTGAAGTAGGATGACAGAAGTGATAGGCTGGGAGAGCTGGGTGACGGTGAGCTGGAAGGGACAGTGATGGGCTGAACATTCAGAAACAGGGAACAAGCATGCAGGTTTTCACCAGTGATTAACATTTGAAGTCATAGGTATATTCAATCTGATTGAAATTAACAATGTGTACTCTTATATATTCATTAATTCTGTACCCTTTGAGCACATTAAAATTTTATTATTATTATTTTTAGTGTGTCATTTAGCAAAAAAGATTCCAGGCAGCTCAGAAACATAGTGTGACCCTACTAGAGTAAATTATTGGACCAATTCGTTGACTAGATCCACTGATGAGACCAGCAAGTCAAACAGAAGAAAATAAAGGTAATTGGGGTGGGGTGGCAGGAGAAAGAGAGAGAGAGAGTGTCTGAGAGAGAGAGAGAACAAAAAATGAAGAATGAAAGAAGAAATGAATAAATAAAGAAGGAAGAAACAAAACAGAAAGTAAACATCCATAACAGCCATAAGCAAGTCTAGCAAATGCTTGAAATGATAGAAAAATTGCTACATAAAATTATGAGTGAATGTTTTCCCCAGTCTCACACTATGCCTAGTTCTCCAGCACTGCTGGTGTCAGCTGCCATTGGAGGGAAAAACAGCTAGAACCCAAGTGGCAAAAGCAATGTTTACACTAAATTATGATTTAGTGTATTTTAAAATCTAGAGCTGTTTCTAATTATCCTTGTAATAATTCTTTAAAAATTGGCTTTGCTGTTATTTTCATTTTTAAGATTGTAGTTCCCACAGAAACTAAATGAGGTAATAGACATTAGAAATGGATATAATTAGGGCTGGGGAGATGACTCAGTGGGTAAGAGTGATTGCTGAGCAAGCCTGAGTATATGAGTTCAAATCCCCAGAACCCATGTAAAAAGTCAGGCATGTGTCTATAATCCTAGAATGGAAGGCAACTGCAGAGAGAGTAGGCTTGCTGCCTGCCAGTCTATCTCCAGGTTCAGTAAGAGACCCAGTCTCAGGGGAAAGGGGCAGAGAGTGAGAGAGCAGGATACCTGATGCCCTCTGGCCTCAGAATGTTCACATGGGTATGCACACCAATACACATGTGCATATATGCCACACGTATACATCTTGTACATACACTAGACACTGTTGACACATATGTCAGTACACACTCATACACACAGATGAATAACATGGGAATGATAGACTTGGACTATACTAGATTATAACTAGGTATTATTTGTTTTAATTATAACCCAAATTTTGTTCATTATTTTAGTGGGGAGAGCACATTACTAATATGAAATCTGAAATGTGGTAGACACACGAACACACTTCAGTAGAGGTCTGGAGTTCTGTTGCATACCATGTGACCAGAGTCTAAACGGTGCATTGTAAGATTGCAATAGCCTTAGGAGAGGCATTGGAATCGTCTCCCTGCAAAGAAATGCTAATGTTTGAAGCAGTGGGTATGCTGATCATTGCACAACACATATGGAGCAAAGCACAGTGCACTCCATAATTATGCACAATTATTATGTTAAAAAGCGAACAAAAAGAAAAAAATCAACATAATAAAAAGTACTGCTAAGTTATTTCCTTTTACCTTTAAGTTTGAGGAATCCCACAAATAAAACTCAAAACTATAAAAGAAAGCATACTTCAGTTTTCTCATGTGGAATGATAAAGGGTGAAAAATCTTTAAAAAGAAGAAAGGTCAGAAAATGTTGACTTGGCTTGTGTCCTTTTGCTCTGGTTTTGAGTAAATGCATTTGTGGTAGTCATGGTACTTTTGGATGACAGGGGTCACTTATACAGTTTTATTCATATAGCCATAACCCTCAGTTTTGCAAGGCCCAATTATGAATTATTTGTAAGAATAGAGAAATTTTAAGGGGTGGAGGGGACATGTCAACAACCGAAGGACGACTGAAGGAGCACGTACCGAGAATTTCCTGAGCAGTGTGGTTTAGATACCGTTTGCATATATAAGGCAAGGTAGACTCGCAGTCCCTGCTCCTCCAGGCAGCTGAGGCAAACTTCAGGGTTCCACAATGATACTCAACAAATGCCCCAGGAGTTACCTCTGAAAATCAGTACACAGAGAAATGCAGTTTCAGCACAGAAGGTAGCCTTTCTCTTTGCCTCAGTAGCGCCCCCTAAAGGACACTCACTATGATTGTGATTTTTGAAGTTCAAGTCTAGACCTGACTACAGGAGCCACTTTTGTTGTATCCAAGTAGCGGAAATATTTTACAATTTGTTGCTATTTTGAAAACAGCAGTCTATCTTTGACCCCCATAGACCTGCAATGTTAACTAAATAGATTATCTTTCTGGCTTTTGCCTTCTGCAAAGCTCGCCTTGTAGGAAGTCAGGAAGAATAAAACAATATTTATAAACCACTAGGTATGGTGGCATACACCCGAAATCTTAGCACTTGAGAGGTCAAGGCAGAAGGACTGAGAGGTCCAGCCTTGCTTGGGTAACCCAGGAGAACTTGACCCAAGGGGGTAAAAATTAACCACTCTCAGAATAAGATATTTTTTGTGGGACTGCTATGTCTAAGTCTGCAGCAAACTCCGCATGTTGAAGGTAAATAAGGTGCCGCAGGTACCTTGGCTCCAGTTCAGGTAGCTGAGTGGTGTTCCATCAGACCACTGCCAGCCAGCGTTATCATCCAGCTGATTCAAACCAATCCACACTTCTTTAGTTACCTGGCTCAACTGCTCTGAAAAGAAAATCACGGTGTTTCAACAGAAGAGCGAATAGACAACACAAAAAGAAAGCCAAATGCAAGGCTGCCACTGCTTTTTTGAACTGCTGTTTCTTCGTGCCTTAAAGCCATAGGTAATGCCAGACTACGATATAAACAGGTGTCATGCCCCCCATGCTGGAGCTTCGGTGAGACAAAGCAGGGTTCTGCCATCTGTAGTCACACAGCCAGCTCCTGAAGACCTGCAGACAGCAATAAGCAATGCCCCTCTCTGGTCTATCCGAAGGTGCGTTGTTCCAGAATATAAGGCTCTCCCATTTCCTACAGCTCACCCACTTCTGGTTTTAGATGGTGGAAGCAGAGGTGACCATGGCCACGCCCACAGAGTGAAGGGAAGCAAGTGCTCACACTGGGTGAACTGAAGCCAAGCAGAGATGCTGAAATCTGTCTGAAGAGAAGCATCATAGTGCAGTGTGGGAGCCCAGTGTTCTGAGGCCTCAGCAGGGGGGACCCAGCCTGGGGCCCACACACTTGAGAAGAGGATTTTGTGGTTCCGTGGTCCCTGCTTCTAAACATGGTACTGCAGCATCTCCCCAGTGAATCCGACCATGTCTCTTCAACGGATACTATAAATAAACAGGACTGGCATGCTTGCACAGAACAATGTGACCAAAGAAATTGTATAATTATGGTTTTTCTTGTAGTGTGCCTAAGTTGAAAAACAGGTTTTTTCTAGTATGAACGTGTACTACTTGTACAATAAAATTGGAGTAGGAGGAACAACCTATGTCAATGACTTTCAGTGAAAATGGCTAATTTTGTGACCCTCTCCGATACCGCTGTTTTGGCATGTCTTCTGTAAAGGAGGGCACCATTTTTTTTCTGATTCATGTGCTTCAAATAATTCACTCACTCCCTTGCTCTCCTCTTCCCTTTCTCTCTCCTTGCCTGTCTCTTTATCACTGTCTCTCCATGTGTCTCTCTGTCTCTCTCTCTGTTTCTCTCTTTGTGTTTCTCTGTGTGTGTCTGTCTCCCAAACTCTTTGTTTTTGTTTCTATTTATGTGTTTCTCTTCTCTCTCTCTCTCTCTCTCTCTCTCTCTCTCTCTCTCTCTCTCTCTCTCTCTCTCTCTGTGTGTGTGTGTATGTGTGTGTGTGTGTGTATGTGTTTGTCTGTCTGTCTATCTTCTTTGTAAATGCAGGGACCTAGCCTGAGGTTGCAGGCAGGTTATATCCAAGAGTGAGTGTCTGGGCTTGCCTCCTTCCTATCATTTCAGAACAGTAATTAATTGCAGCCCCCTTACTCTCCCGAGCTCCTCAGTTTGGACCATAGGTTATGTGGTTATCAGGGCAAGGACCGAGTGTATTCACATGTAAGTCTGCTGCTCCTCCTCAACAACTGGACATTTCAATACAACAGTGGAAGTTCAAGGAGTCTGGACACTTTTTAAAAAAAGATAAAAGGTGCTTTAAACACGAAATAGAACATATTGTATATGAACTCGATATCCAAATTTTTGTGGCATTATATCCAGTCTCTTCTTAAATCAGTTGACCTTCCCATAAGGTCAGGATGGATTGGAAGATTCACTGACAGGACATGGAGAAGTGATATTGTAAATAACATAATTCAAATATTAGTTATTCTTAGAATTATTCAATGTACTCAAAACCATGCAATTGTGCTTACTAAAATACATAAAAGGATCATATAACTTGTAATTATTGTTTAAAAGTACATACACAGAAACAAAAACAAAACAAAATCATCCATCCAAACAATCAGACAAAAAAACAAATAAAAACCAAAAGCCAAAAAACAAACCAACCCAACCCCTCTCCCTTAGTGTATTTACCTTTATAAGTAAGTTTACCCTTAACACATGAATACAAACTCAGGACTAAATCCTTTTGGATGTTTCTTTATCTCACAATTTGGTGACTAGCAAGAGATGTTATACTCACCACTAAAAATACTTTGGTTAGGATGGTTTCTGTCTTTATGAATAGACTTCTATTTTCCCAAACAATTCTGAAAGCCTAATTATAGAATTGAAATGTTTAAATAAAAGCCATTGACATATCTTATTTTTTTAAAATTGCTATTCAAGTTTGATGAATAGGTACAAATTCTCCCATGAGAAACCATGGCAGTTAAGATAGATAACAACTGTAATTCATGAACGGCGTGCAAGCTTTTGCACAAGACTCATTACACATTAGTAATGATTTGGGAAATTGTCATTTTACTCCAAGAAGATTCATTCAAATTAGTTTTGATGATAATTCCCCACTTGTGCAGAGCTGTGGAGGAAAGCTGAGCAGTGCCTGTGCATCCATTTAACTCAGTCAGTTCTGGAAGATGTCTCTGGCTTTGTAAAGCTGTGAGCCTGCCTCTTTCACCATCCAGTGAATCTCATTCCGTGAATACAGATAAAGTAGCTGGGATGCAGCACATATCTATGTGTGAGAATGGATGCAACAGTGATAAACAAATATCAAAGTAATTTTATCTGTCTACTCCAAAGGCAGATTGATATGTTACTACAAGCTACACTACTCGGTAATAATTAAAACGAGGTGTAGGCTGGGAAAGATGCCTTGGTGAATAAGAGTGCTAACTCTGCCAGCATGAGGGCCTTAAGTCACATTCTCATTACCCACATCAAAAGCTGGACATGACTAGTATGCTTGTGACCTCAACATTTTGGGGCAAATATAGGAAGACTCCAGGAGCTCACTGGTCAGCTAGCCTAGTGGAACCTGTGAAATGCTGGTTCAGAGAAAAGACTCTGTCTCAGGAGAATAGAGAGTAATACAGAAAGACACCTGCCATCTTGCTCTGCCCTCCAAGTGTGTGTGGAGGGGCATATGCATCTGCATACTCACGTACATATGCCACGCACATAATACACACACACACACACACACACACACACACACACACACACACACCACAATATAGAACTATATATCCACCTTTACAGACAGGAACACATACAGGTAAATTAAAGAAGCAGATTATAAAAATGTGTACACGGCCATTAAGTGGTCAGCCCGCACTGTTTGTTATGCATGTGCGACACTTTCCTAAGGCTTCCCCTGCATTATAAGATACATTGTATCCCACCAACTAGCTACTATTATTATATCCACTTCCTAAAGGGGAAAGCTGAAATGTCAAGAAGCTACATCGCTTCTTGAGTAACCCTGAAGTGGTGGTGGCAGGCTTTAGACACAGACAGGAGTCTCTCTCTTCCTTCTGTCTGTGTACTAGATAGGACCTTGGACTGCACGGGCATCTTGTGTTTTTATACTGTACCGATCTCTATAGATACTACTGGCTAGGTTTTGTTGTGGTTGTCAACCTTACACAAGCTAGAGTCATCTGGAAAGAGGAAGACCCCAAGTGAGAACATTCTTTCATCAGATTGTCCAGTAGGCAAGTCTGTAGGGTTTTTCTGGATTCATCATTATGTGGGAGGCTCCAGGCCACTGTGGGTGATAGCACCCTGGGCAAGATGGTCTTCAGTGGCATATGAAAGCAGGCTAAACAAAGCCAGGAAGCAGCACACCTCCATGTCATGTGCTTCAGTTCTGTCCTTGAGTCCCTGCAATGACTTCCCTCAGTGATGACTAGCTATTACCTGCAAGTATACAAGGAAGTAAACCCATAAACCTTCTCCTTTCCAAGTGACTCTTGGTCATGGTGTTTATCTCAGCAACCAGAGCATTATGTCTGCCCGCATATATACTGCGTTGGCAGAGCATGGTTATTCCTAAATTGTAGAACTATGGCAGATTTTTTTTCCCGTTTGCTTTTCTTTCTATATGATTGACTTTCAAATGCTAAAGTAACTACAGATGAAGTAAAATTTGAGGAAAAAAAATGTCTGAAGCTCAATCAAATGAACGAATTTGATAGTTCTTAATGTTTCCATTATTAATTATTATTAAAGAAATATTAATATGTGATTGGAAGCGCATGCATACAGTGGTGAGCGTGTCGGGGCACGGACAACTCTTAGGACTTGCTTCTTTCCTGCCACATCATGGGATCCAAGAATTGGGTTGAGGTCATCAGACCTGCGAACAAGCACCTCTACCCACTGAACTACCTTGTCAAGTGGAAGAAGCACACTTTCCAGCTCATTTTCACAATTTTGTTTGAGGCAGGAAGCAAAGATAAGAAAAATTATGGGCACGTGGGAGGGAAAGCATGGGGAAAAAAGCCTTTTATCCCAGGTCTGGTTTATCCATTCTACTGACGGAGACAGGGAGCCTCAGGTACCATTGACCACTGATAGGGCCAAAATTGTTTATGGAGTCGATATATTTTTTTTCTCAAGCTACCTAGTTAAAATATAAGAAACAAATTGTGTATACTTTAAAAAGTTATAAAATAGTATTTCTAAAGTTATGTAGAACTTTGAGTTCCCCACATTCTCCTCCCCTTCCTAAATCTAAACCATACCCTTCATAAATCACCTTATAACTTTAGTCAGAAGAATATTATTTTTTTGTAAAACCAAATATCAATTTCCTTTTTAAAAATATAATTATTTATTAATTTATTTTTGTACACTCGTGTTCTGTCTGCATGTATGTCTGTGTGAGGGTGTGAGATCCCCTGGAGCAAGAGTTGTAGACAGCTGTGAACTGCCATGTGGATGCTGGGAATTGAACCCAGGTCCTCTGGAAGAACAGCCAGTGTTCTTAACCACTGAGTCATCTCTCTAGCCTCAGAAGAAAATTCTTGAACTTTTAACATTGGTGTAAACTATGTCTCTGAGAAACGTTTCGAGATGGGGGAAGAATGATTTCTGAGCAATCTTTAGATATGTAACTTGAGTCCAGCAAAATTCTACAAATATTTATTGCAAAGATAACTAGATAGACTTTCTCTTGAGAAGCTGTTAGCAGTGTTTGGGTCTGCCTTATTTGTTTCCTGGGTGCTTCTCTATTAACCCCTGTGTTTAAGATCATGTTAAAAATGTCATTTACTAAATCTCTAATTCTGCTTCATATTGGGCCACCCATACTCACATATTCTTTTTTGTTCATTGAACAACAAACTCTGGGTTTGTCTGAATAGAGGTTCCTAACAGCCAGGCAACCCTTCAGGCTGATGTAGAGGATGGATGTACCTGTGCTTCCGTGCTTTTCACCATTGACTAAATGGGGACTCGTCTGGGACCCAACTAAATCATTGGTAGATTTCATTGGCAGTTCCTTAGCTGATCTGCCCTGATAGACATAGCTTATATTTCATCTTAGTTTCTTTGTTTCTGTTTTCTGGCCAAAGACCTATTTTATGTTTATTAAAATAAGTGTTATTAGAAATAAAGATAAAAATCTCCTAGCATTGACCACATCCCATTCTTGGATCAGATAAAACAGTGCATAGCTTATCTAGAAGGACATTTCCATGAGCTCTGATTTACCAGTGTCAAGGCATTCTGTTGCCTTAAGGGGATTGGTCTGAGACACCGTAGGAAAGCTGTCTCCCCAAACAGCACATTCCAGGCGGAAACATACTAGAAATGGCCACTTCTAAACTTTATTTTGGCCCTATATCTTAGATCTATCATATTATGTATCCATAAAATTATTTTCTTTGTCAAAGCTCAATTTTGCTTGAATGGAGGTTTCTAAGGGAAAGGGACCACATTAGCCTGATGTGGGAACAAAGTAAAGCTGTTTTCCATCCCCATCACTGCTGGCCCTGTGAAATACTACTGTCTTGTATGTGTAGGTGGTTATTTTAAAAAAATTTTTTCCACTAATATTAAAGTTTTGGAATTTACAAAAGGGTCTGTGATGGGCCTGGATACCATGATGGATAAGTTGGTAACAAGTAGACTATTTCATTATTTACCAATGGAATTGAAAGACGAAATTCTGGCAGTGATGAGAATTGGTACTTAAGTTGAGGAGCTCCTCTGATCCACCTGAGTCATATGCTATAGCTTCAAATTCTCTTCCTCAAGGGGAAAACTGAGGTATGAGTAGGTGTGAAAGAGAATGGTACAGTGTTCATAGAAAACACATTCAGGATTAGAGGAGTAGCAAAATGGCTCAGTGGGTAAGGGCACTTGCCACCAAACATGACAACTTGAGTTTGATTCCCAGAATCCATATGCTTGAGGAAGAGAACTGACTCTTAAAAAATTGTCCTCTGACAACTGTGTGCATGTACACCCACACGCTCTCAAAATTAAGGTTTTAAAATCAGAATTAGAATTTGGGCTATATTAAGAAAAGAAAAACACTTTTAGGGATATATTTTTTTGTGTCCAAGGACAGAATTGTCCACATGAGCCATTTTGTTGCATTATTATCAATGTGCAGCATTCTGTACTTACTCATTAGGAAAGCTTCTTCATCTTCATCTTTAATGCTTAACAAAGCACCTCCTTGCATTAGGCATGAAGAATGTGCCTCATTCCAAGAGAGAGACGAGAGCAGGTTGAATTGGTAGCAAATGTGTGAATCACCGTCCCTTTGCCACATAGCGTCACAGAACACCTTTGTAGACGCTGAAAACAAAGTTTGTTACAAACACTCATGGCAGTATTCTCTCTGCAGTGATATCTAAGATGCATTTAAAGAAAATGATTCCAGCTTGCGAGCCCTGAAACTTTAGTGCCTTGACTAGGTCTTTATGAGAAATCTGCATTGTTGTTCCATTAATATCTTATGGTTAAGTGTGTTCTAAATTTACCTCAGGAAGCTCAAGAAATGATCATTAAAGAATCTCTGATACTTCCAAGGGAATAAGAGAAGTTAGTTTTAAGAGAAAGAAATGGAAATGAAGTAATTTTTGGAAATAATATTTGATTCTTTAATAAGCAAGCATTTAGAGCTCCATGTTAAACATGGGAATTGAATATTTTCTTAGGATAATCCTTAATGTTGTTCCCAAAACCCTTTCTCTTCTAATACCAAACTGACAAGATGAGGTGAACATGATGGAGTAGCTATGTGTGTCAAGCATGAACAGTTTCACCCAGCATAGGGATAATGATATCAACATTAAGTAGTTCTTTCAGACAAATAGAAACACAATCCACTTGTAAGGCACTGGTCAAGATTTCCTAGGATGTAAATTAAAAGTAAATTTAATAGAGTATGAAGCATAGATTTGAAATCTGGACTTTATTGAAATGATAGAAAACAAAGTCTTAGTTGTGTGCTTGTGCTAAAATTCTAAACCAACCCCTGAGGTGAACTAACTCTCAAACTCAAACTCAGTCACACAATTACAAAGCATAGAAAACGTTAACTGTATTTTGGCATATGTATAACTGATGGACACGCAACATGCTACAGTCTAGAGTGTTCTTTCCCCAAGTATAGTTCTTAAAGTAAAGTGACGTCAGGACATTTCCCATGACAGTTTGGTACATTATGCCTATAGGGTTCTTCTACAAATACATCATGTATACTACCGTATTGAAGACGCCTAGATTCCTGTGCTTAAGAAACCTGCTTAATACTAATTTGATATATGTCAAACTGACTTGACAATGAATCTTTTTGTGTGTGTTCTTTCTTTTTTTTCTTAACCTAGAATACTTAGATAACTCCCTGAGAAATGTTGAAGTTTGATTTCATGTCTAGTTACTGCATACTTTTTCAAGAACCAAATTAGTTAATTGGAAGTTAGTAAATAATTTACAACTAAAGACACCTACATTATTTCCTGCCTGATACATGTATTTATAAATGAGTTCAATATTAAAGAAAAACAGAAAAAAATGATTGTCACCAAACATTGTTCAAGCGAGGAGAGGGAAGAGGAGGTGGGGGGAAAGGGGAAAATTTAGAAACCACTTTGCTGGGATGGCTAAAATGCTCTCATTGAATCCATCATTGGCTTTAGGTGGGATGGTAGGCCTGCCCCTGGAATGGACAATACACTGGGTTTAGATTTTAGATTGGCTATGTTCCCCTGGCATGGCTGCTGAGATCCTGAAAGTTGATTAACAACTTTCAAAAGAGATGTGGAGAGTAACACAGCTCATGGAGAGAAGCAGCCCATGGAGAGAAGCAGCCCTTTGGAGATTAGCACCTGGGGCTGCCTGCACAGAACTATAAATTCTAACATCTGAGTTAAACAAATGTGAATGGTAAGCGAGCTGACTTGTTAGTGTCTACTGCAAATACTTGACTGAAGTTTCTCTATTATATAATCTTAGACATCATCATAGACAGTATAACCCAAGTCAAATCTAACATACCCCGGCTATGCATACACAGCCCACATGTATCACTTGCAAAACCCTTATGGCAACTATTTAATATGGAGAATTTGAGGAAGTCCTGAAATAAGATCATATTGAAAGGGCAGGACCAGCTCTTGACAAAAACAGAACCCAGGCAACGGCTTTTCTTATCATGTGTATAACTGTGGTCTGTATTATAGTTCAGACTTACTGTCAGGTCTTTCTCCATGTCAGGAGTGAGCGGCAGGTGTCCTGTCCCCAGGACTATCCTCTGCTTGTTACCACCCTCAAGTAACCATAGGTCACTCAGACACACCTACTTTATGGAAGGACTTTGAAATTTTCCCTTAAAGACAGTCTTTCCTAGTGCTTGTTTCAGGAAACATCTGCTTTTTAAATGTATGTCCTTGATCCCCATATCATACCTGATCCGGAAACTGAGAGCGAATCACCTTGCTTTTTTTTTTTTTAATTCTGCTACAGAACTTGTTACAGTGTCTCATTGGTCATTCCGGATGAACATGGCCAGTCTAGGGTCTACACTACTCTGTATTAGCCATCTCAGGCCATTTGACCTAAAGACAACAATGACGGATTTCATCTTAATGATGAAGGATTCCATCTCAATGAGGATAGTCTAGGTACCCAAGCAATGTGATTCCTAAAAAATTTTTCCTTTCTCTTCCTCCTTTTCCCCCCCTTAAATATTATTTGGTGACAACCTTGTTTTTTTTTTATTTTAATATTGAATCATAAATACATGTACCAGCCAGGAAATACTGTAGACGTCTTTAGACATACAAGGTCTCAGCCTTTGGATACATTTCTTCTCGTTTTCTCCCACCACGAACTCTATGATCTTCCTTGGAGCTTTTCTATTGAGAATTTCCCTTCTGTGCAAACAGGTTAATCCTCATATAGAGATCTTCCCTTATGTCTAAAACAGCTTAATTGGTGAATGTAGGCCAGAACCCTACTTTTGCTTTCTGAGAAACCACACTGAAGCCATCAAGTGATTTCACTTCCTTGAATCTTGTGCCTCAGTTACCCCATTTCCAGATGCATTTCAAGATGGCTGAGTATCTTTTGTCTTTAAAAAAAGAGTAAAAAAAAAAAAATCTCCCTAATTTATTCTCCCTATCCTAGCTATTTCCTTCTCTCTGTTTCAGTAATTATATACTTTTATGCACATACTGTCTGTAATTCCTCATCTCCTAAAGTTTTTATTGCAACATAAGTCATACACCATGTAATTCAGCTATTGAAATTCTATAATTCAATCTTTAGTATAGTCAGAAGAGTGTGGAAGCATCATAATTATTTTAAAATGGTTAAATTATATAAAGAAGAAACACAGGACTCTTGAGGGCTGACTCCCCACTTCCCTTTTGGTCCTCATTCCTACCCACCTCCAGCTCATTTATCTTTACTGTATTATAATGGCAGCCATTAATGTAGTTTCTGTATCTATATGTTTGCTTTCTATACATTTCATATAACTGAAATTATATAATATGTGCTATTTTGTGCCTGGTTTTGTTCTCTTCAAATTATGTTTCTAAGAGTTATTTATGTTATGGCATGTATCAGTATTTCATTTTTCTTTTACTTCTTAATAGTATGTATTATTATGATATGCTACTTAGCAGTTTGTCCATTTGACATAACTAGAGTCATGCTGGAGGAGGAGACATTAATTGAGGAATTGTCTCCATAAAGTTGGCCTGTGAACATGTCTGTGGTGCATTTTCTTGATTAATGGTTGATGTGGGAGGGCTGTGGTGGATTGAGTAAGCTCCCATATTTGAATGTTTGGTTCCTGGAGTATTTGAGGGGTCACAGTAAAGAAACTTCTGACATGACTGCTCCATGTCATGGTTAAAGAGAAAGTTTTTATTATAGATGAGAGAGAGAGAGAACAGAGAGAAAGAGAAGCAGACTGAACATGGCCAGAGCTCTCTGTGGGGGAAAATAGACAGAGAATGGAGGCATATGGTGAGAATAGACAGGTTCTAAGGGGGGTGAGTAGCTGGGGGAGGGAAACCCATTATCTGGAGGGACTGAGGGCACAGGAGGAGGTGAGGGGAGCTAGGACGCTAGTGTGGATGGACTTTGAAATCTGTAACAGGTATTTTATGATCCTGGGGATTCTGGAAGCTAGTATGGGCTTTGATATACAATGTCAATGGAGCCATCCATCTCTTCTGCCCAGAGGTAAGGGAAAAGTCATGTCTCCATTTGACAGATGGAAACTGGTTTTACAAGTTCTGAGGAACACTGGCTAACCTCCAGAAATCTTCCTACAGTTCAGGTTGAGCTCCTTTTTGGATATTTGTAGAACCTTTTGTAGATTGGGGAACTGAAAGTGCCTTTGGATCCAAAACCCAGATGGTGAACTATTGAGGAGGGATTAGGAGGTATGGCCTGTTTGGAAAAGGTATGTCCCTGAGGATGGAATTTGAGGTTTCAAAGCCCACTTGTGCATGTAAGATATAAGCTTTGAGGGACTGCTCTACTGTCACAGATGCCTGACTGCACACATCCTGCCATGATGGTCACAAGTGTACCCTCTGAAATTGTAAGCAATTGCCCAACTAAATGCTTTCTTTTATAAGTTTCCACATTCATTGTGTCTCTTCACAGCAATAGAAGAGTAACTAAGACAAGGCTTGCTCACCGGGGGTGGTGCCACCTCTGGGGACCTTTGGATTGCATAAAATCAGGATTCCTTTTATATTCTAGCTACAATGTCCCTACAACGCAAGTGACTTGTGAATATTTTCTCCCATTTGAGGGAGATTTTTTGGTGGTGAGTATTCTGGGAATAGAATGTGGGGCATTAATCACACAGGGCAAGGACTAATAACCTAACTGCTCTTCTCAGTGTCTTGATGGATTCTTTGAAGCACACATTTTCTTGGTTTTGTTTTGCTTTTTAAGTTATTATTGATAAAGAGAGATATAACACATTGTTGATCCATTTTAGGGACTCTGGTGAGTGTAGCGATTATGATTGGTGCCAATCTATCCCGTTTCATCATTCAAATTACTGGTCAAAACCATATTAACTGAGCAAAGCCCAGGGGTGAATTGGATCATCCCAGAGGATAGAATTCCAAAAATATCTCCAAATGTAATTCTCTCTGTGTGTGGCAGCACACAACCCAGACAGCGCTGGCATGGCCCATACTTGCCTCTAAACAAGCCAGAGTTGAACCCTGTTTATTATGATTATTTCCTAACAGAGTTTAACTCTCTTAGAGTTAGTATGTTTGTCAATGTGTTAAGTTTAAATCTTGCTCCTTTATAATCAACTTTTTAGTAACAGCAGCCATCATTTTACACATAGATATTTTAAAGATATTCCTTGTAAAATTAAATGAGACACAGGAGTGTGAATCTTTGTTTCGTTTCTCTCTGTGTCCTGTCTACTTGTTGACTCATGGAAAGGGCTCTCAGCCAACTCGGATTGCATTCCTTGACCCGTCATTTTGAATTATGTTGGCCACCAGAAACCAAAAACAATAAGGAAGGGAGAATGACTGCTCTAATGTACACCATATCAACATGTTCTCTGCTGCTGTGGGGAGGTCAGGGAGTAGGAAGCCAGTGGGCTGAGGAAGTGCCCCTCCCCATCACCTCCTGGCACTCTCCTCCCTCCCCCATCCCATTCCCCCAATCAGCTGAACAAATAGCCTGGGGAAATAAAAAAAGCCCTGAGCTCAAGAAAACCAAGCTCCAAGGGGAAAAACTGAAATTGGCTACAAATGACAGGGGTAGGAGGTGGGGGTTGGGTGACAAAATTCTTCTCAGGAATTTAAGAAAACTGTGCTGGTCAGTTTGTCAACTTGACACAAGCTTTGGTCATCTGGGAAGAGGGAACTGCAATTGAGAAAAATGCCTCCATTAGTATAGACAAGTCTGTGGAGCAGTTTCTTGATTAATGTGTGGGCACCCTGGGCAGGGGCTCCTAGGTTGTATAAAAAAGCAAACTGAGGAAGCCATGAGGAGCAAACCAGTAAGCAGTGTTCCTCCCTGGCCTCTGCTTCAGTTATGCCTCCAGCTTCCTGCCTTGACTTCTCTTCATTGTAGATGTGTTTGAGACTAGGAGCCAAATAAACCCTTTTGGCCCCTAATTGCTTTGTTTATGTTTTATGGAGATGCCATAAGAAGTAAACTAATTTATGGCTGTTAAGTTTCTTCGCATCATTCTGGTGTGTAGATAGAGTGAGCCTGAAATAACTTGCATATTGGGGATTCCTGGTGAAGAACTACATGTACCAGGTTCACCTTAGCACTTGTCAAAAATGCAGATGCCTGGGTCCTGCATCTTGGACCATGGGGCCTCTTCTCCCAGGTAATTCTAGTGTATCACCTCCAATATTGTCTGTACTTTCTGGCACAAAGCAAGACTGTCCATCTTTGAGGGGAACATCCAAAGCTTTAAAACTCTTAACATTCACCACTATCTATGCCCAGTCTAGTGGTAGGACCAGCTATGATGAGGCTAGATCCTACATTCATAAGTAAAGGAATTCATGCTGCAAGGACAGGGCAACCTCAGTGGCAGAGTGCTTGCCTTGGAATGATAAAGCCTTCAGGCTCAGGACCCAGTACTGAAAAAAATACGTGTGCTGAATAGTGATACCCTGTTCCCATGAGTGATTACTGAGCGCCCGCTGCTCTCCGTGTCTTCAATGCACTGTCGGATTAAACATACACAATAACCCTAATAGGCAACGCTAAGGTCTTCATTTTGTCAGAGGCACTTGCTAAAGATTCACTGCTGAGAGGAAGTTAGACTCATCTTGGTTTGTCTAAATTAAAAACCACCACTCTTTCCTATTTACCGAACCCTGTGGCTCTTACACTGGAAAATAACTCTGCAGATAATTTATAAATCACACTGTTGGGACTTAGATCTTTAATTTACATTTTTTTAAAAAAATTAAGTGTTGCATCTTATTGTATGCATGGAGGGGAGGCAGGTATGGAGGAAGAGGAGGTGACATATTCTCTGGTTCTCAGGAGCCAATGTAAGAGAAACAGAATACAGAAAGCAGAAGCTATAAGTACCCCTCAAAACTTAGAAACAACAGGAAATCTTTTAGTAAAAAGAAAAATAATCAAGAACTACCTGAAAAATACAAGTAGCTGTTATATTGTGTGTGTGATATTATATATATAATATATATTATATATATATGAATAATAGCTGTCACTGGACCTTTAAAAATAGGCTAAGAATTTGAGAAAATATTTTAAGACTACACGGAAGGGTTGGAAAAGTCAGAATTGAAGATGAGACTCGTGGTTGATGAGTAAAGAGGGTAACTATGATGCTCTAGAAAGATCAAGGGACAGCTGATGTCTGGACTTGACAGTGGGCAAGACAAGCCATCTGGATGTAGAGACATTATGGCGGCTCATAGGGGTGCTGGATTGGAAGGATGGGTGGCTTTTGTCTGCATTCTTGTTTGGAAGTACCCTGATGGGAAGTTGGCATTGGCAAGCTCACAGACTATTACAATTTCATTCCAACTAAATCATCTTTATGTACGTAATGAAGAGGAGCTAGTTAGCATCTTTTGAATGTAGAGGGGGAAAGGATTATGAATTAGAATTGCCTCTTCAAGTCAAAAACAAACCTCAAATCAAAATCTAGACTGGTGGGGATCAGAAGGCTCACTCAGACATCAACCCGTCAGCCCTGGTGTTTTTCCTTCACTACAGGTAAGTTTCCAGTCATCCTTGATTCATTCATGACATATTATTCTTACTGGGATCTGGGCAGAATCCCCATTTCTCGTCTTCGTCATAGCGGCTTGTGGTGGCACACCACAGCAGCTGGTCTTTGTGTCCTTCTCGGATACATTCATGGTGCCAACGATGTTTGAACTGGAAAGGAAACATGCAAGGCATCCCATGGGCATTCCCTTTTAACGTATATAAATCTAGGAGAGAGAAAGAGTTACAGTCACATACGGTGTCACTTTTTTCTGGGGAAAGAGGCATCTGTTAGTGCATGTTTACTGGTTGTAAGCCTCCCCCCAGGCAGGCACTTGTTAAAAACTCCGTGAGCCCTTGGAGCCTCACCAGGTAGCTTGCACAGACAGGCCAGGCCTTCAGAAGCAGTGGCAAATGGTTTGTCCCTATGTTTATCTAGCTTTCTGTTTAGGATGGCTATTGCTCACAGCAGCATGCAAATTTGTGAATGAAATAAAAAAGAAAACGCAGTGGAAGTTTTCTCTTAAAGTATTTGCCAGCCCTCACTGTCTGACTCCAACAGTTTTGTAGCCATCAATCCGTGCATTTGGTTGATATTGTAGATGACCGTTCTGTAAGCAAAACAGCTGTCTTCTTCACCACTGTCCTCTTTGGGCCTGTTGATGTTCCCAGGTAGAAGGAAGGGCTGGGAAAGGTCATAGGACTCTTACCTGAGTATCTAGCCATGCTACCCTCCCACCATTTGCATACAAACTTGTATAACTGGTCTGAGAGACTCACAGAGGCATTTGAGTATATAGGTTGGGGAAGGATATAGGAAGAGGAATTAATTTATGTAGCCTTGAGAGACTGTCCTTCACGTTAGGCACAGACCTTCCAGTGTGGACTCCCAGAAGCAGTTTCTCAGATTGCTGTTACATGCTTCCATCTTTATTCTGAGGGTGGTGGGAAGTCACCGAGGTTTCAGATGAGAAAGTGACAAAACCAGACTTCCATTCTTAAAAAGAAAGAAAGAAAGAAAGAAAGAAAGAAAGAAAGAAAGAAGAAAGAAAGAAAAAAAGAAAACCACTGGATACACTGTGACAGTCGGAATGGAGAAAGTGAAGTGGGCTAACCAGTGAGTCAGCTTCTATCCATAGCAATACTCTGGTTTCCTTGGTAACAGGAGTGTCCTTCTAGGGTTGCTAGAGTCTTGGACATGGCCAGCAAAGTGCTTTCACCTAGTGCTCTCTCAGACAGTGTTTGTCTCCCGAATTCAAAGAACGGAAATTCATGGATCACAGAGGGAGAGTTTTAGAAACCTATTTTAGATTCACAAATGAGGGCTTAAGAGGTGGTGGTGGTCAGCCTAAAGCAGGAAGGCTCCTGGAAATCAGGTACCATCCTGCTGCCAGTCTGGGCCTTTGAAAGGTCTTGTGGAAGAAACTGGGCTGAGGTAAGAGGAGGAAGGTGAACTGGTCAGTCCAGTTGCCCAATCACAAGGTGTTCAGGCGTTTCCTCTTCGTCTTCGTCAGGAAGATAACATAGCCTTATCTGTGCTTTTAGGAGATGAAAGAGAAGCGGAAATCAACATTCCTCTGGCGTTCCAGGTCTCCAGCAAAGACATTCTCAGAGCCTCAACCCACATGACCAGTTTCTAGTTCCTGTTTTCATCAAGATGGCTATGCAGAGCAGATCTGTTGACTGCTTGCTTTGAGTACTGCAAAAACCCATCATCCTTGGCCATAGTGATAATTAAAGCCACTTGGGATTCAGCTGGTGAGTTCTAGGATGGGGGAAGGGCATGGGGGGAGGGGCGAGTATCTAAACTATAGTCAATGAAGTCATCCAGTCTTCATCTATACAAGAGGGTCAGCAATGGAGATTTCTACACTGTCTCAGAACTGACAAGGGCCTGACTGAGTTTGCAACACATTGCCAAGTTTTATAGGAATTCGAGATATTTCAGATTATTATTTTTTAATCTCTTTCAGTATCCTGTTTTTCACTCAACAGCATGGGTGTTGTCAGTATGGGCAGAGGGCTAAAATGCTAAAATAAAGCAAGCATCAAGCTCTTCCTGAGAATCATGTGGTTGTCAGCATGCTGATAAAACTCTTGCTTTATTGCAGTATGCAAGCCCAGGAAAATGTCTTAGTCTTGGGCCTGACTCTTCACTCACATCAGCGACAGAAGGTCCTGCCTCAGGACTTAGGACTTCCTTGCTACACTTCTAACCCTGAGGAGAAGGACCGCGTCTGTCTTGGCCTCTGTACAAGTGCTTCACACTGTGTCTGATCCATAGTCAGTGCTCAAGAAAAAAACCTTGGGTGCCAGAAGGATGGATGAGTGTACAAATGACTAGATCTATGGAGGGACAGAACATGGGAGTCAGCGTTTTACCATGTAGCTTTATTTCTGTATCTTCCATTCTTTTTCCATTTAAAAAAATGCCAAAAAGTAACAGAACTGTAGAAACTGAAAGTCCCCCTATAAATCATGCCTCCCCACAATCCATGCTTGGTGCGCAACAAGTAACCCTTGACAATGGTGTCTCATTTATCTTCCAGCACCTTGTAGCATGACTGTCATATGGATGACAGCCAGGCTTAGAAGGCATCTGAATGCCCCAGAGACACGCCCCCAGGGTAGAGCTGAACTTCTTCAGTCAGAGAAGCGGTGCCAAATGTGGGTGCTTTATACCTGTCAGTGCTTAAACCTTCCTTTTTAATGTGTTCCCTTCTGTTTTCCCTCCTCTCTCTTTCTTGTTGGTTCTTCTTTGTATTGATTCCCAAAGCAAGTTAAGTATTTTCCTTTGATATCTTTAAATTCTGAGATTGTCATCTCTGTAGTGCATCCATTCTGAGAGTCCAATAATCCTTCTACTATCAGCAAGGAAGCTACTAAAATTTTCCAGAAGCCTCAACATGACATGCCCAATGTGTTTCTTTTACATAAGATTATACTTCATATATATGTATGCACATATATATGCACACATATATATTTACCTATAGATAATATATAGTTATACTTTTTCACAGATATTTATATATAAATATATATATGTATTTTTATATATGAAACACTACACATTCTATACATCGACAACTGCATTTACCTCTGTGAAGATGCTCGCAAATGTCTCCACCACTGGACATGTAGGAGATCCACTTATGGAGCTGTTGGCTTGCCACCACTGTGTTACTACCATGCTTCGCCTGGACCTTGTACTGGAGCGGGCCCACGATCATCTTCCTGTCACAGTACCATCTCAGGAAACGAGGGTGGAATCACATTCATAGAGCCTTAACGGTTGTTCCAGATCGGATATGTTCAGGCCTAGGCAGCCACTGGCTCCCACATTAAAGAGGTGGTTGTCAGAAACCCATTTCCACAGCATGTACTCATTTGGCTGCTTGCAGTTCTCCAGGGTCAGTACAGATTTACCTGCCTGAATGCATGTCTTTAGGCTCTCGCTCTGGATAATGAAAATTCCTTTATCTGTAACAGAATAAATGAAAGATGTGGTATGCAATTTTCATATATAATTAGCTAGGGCTGTGATGATCCCAGTGTGCGTATCTAAGCCGTGAGAAGTCACAGCTGCCAGTCATTTTGTACTTGAGGGATAAGAGTCCACCAGAAAGTCTTCATTTGCATAAAATAGTTTCCTAGCAAGCAGAAGGAGTCCTTATTGACAATGATGGGAGATCACTGATCAGAGAGGCTCCTGGGAATGGAACAGCAGGGTTTCCTGACAGTCAGACTTCTTATAACACTTAAAGAGAAAGCAATGATACACAAGAGGGACATTGGGTGTCCAGGGTGTGGCCATAATTTATTAATTTTTTCAGAAAAATTCCTTAGTGTTTGGAACATGACAGTTTACTCAAGAGCCATTGAGGTGAAAATCTCTCGCCTCATGTTCCTGCAGAGAACCACAAGGTAATGACTTCAACAGAAGTGCCTCTCTGCAGCCCTTTGAGAGAGGATTCAATGCTGGTAAGAACTTAACACGTCTGCAAGCTGTTTTCAGTCTAGATCCATCGGGAGTGAATGTGGACCCTCTGATATTCTTATCAGGAGTAGCCTAACAAGCATGCCGCCAGTGGTATCAAGAGCATGCCTGATATCTAGATACAAATGAGGCGTGGAGCACAGAGACAGAAGTAGAAAATGACACAGGATATGACAGGTTGTTCCCTTGAGTCTCTTTACTTTGGATCAGTCTCCTGTGAAAAAGCTGGTAGGATCCAGCCAGAGAACCCTTGCCTGCTGGCTGAGCAATCATCTACGTCATAACTATGCACACATTTCGTCACAGGTATTCTAAAGACAATAATGCTATGTTAGTTATGTGATCTAAATTCAGTGAGTGCCTGGTGCTGATCGGACATGTCAGCATCCTAAAGTTCATGGCAGCTGGGCTTTAGGATGGCCTTACCTCAGGACACCTGTTCACATCCACGAGTTCCTTTGTCCTTCCCTAAGTCAGGCTCCCATACTCCATTCTACTTCCCATTTATTCTTTAAACCTCTGAGGGGACCTTATTAGTTTCCCTTAAATGACTGGGTTCAGGACAGCAAGAGTCATAGCAAAGGCACATCAGAGACAGGTAGAGCCATAGAATGGTTTGGAACAGTGCAGATGAGCCTAACACACGGAGCTGATGGGTTAGTGTCTCATTTGGGGGAAATTCTTTTGGTTTCCTCCAAAACTGATCAGACTAACTGGGAGCTGATTTATAGCAGCCTAAATCACTTAAAACTCTGTTAAAAAAAGCAAAAACAAAACAAAACAAAAAAAACATTGTCAGTGGGCTGGAGAGATGGCTCAGTGGTTAAGAGCACTGACTGCTCTTCCAGAGGTCCTGAGTTCAATTCCCAGCAACCACATGGTGGCTCACAACCATCTGTAATGGGATCTGATGCCCTCTTCTGGTGTGTCTGAAGATAGCTACAGTGTACTCATATATACATTAAATAAATAATATTTAAGAAAAAACATTGTCAATGTATCAGTGAAAGCCATGCCTCATTTAAAAACTGATAACCTTTCTTAAAACCATTTGCTTGAGGAGTTGTTAGGGGTCAGAAAATGCTTTGATTAACATACACTGGAGCAGAAGAGAAGGGAGAGCCCATGGCGTGGGTGGAGAATGAATGGTTCTAGGGGAGATTTCATTTAGATCAGGAAATTTGTTTTTCTAATGGAAGCCATCTCAGGGTGGCTATTAGTAACAGTCATTCAAAATCAAATCCATCCCTTGTCAGTGTGATGTGGATTTCAATCATTAACCTTCCCTCCCACCCTTCCTTTCACCTTTTCATGCCTGGGCAGAATGCTAGTCTTAATTCCTGCTGTAATCTGCTAATTGCTTTCTAGCTAGCTCAGAGTCCCATTAATTTTTCAATAAAGGATAATTATTCTACTGCTATCATCCTGTAGCTCAGCTTCTATCTGATGTACATATTCAAATGTATCCAGCTCTGGTTTCTACTGACTGGGCCTCAATTTATGCATCTGGGATGAAAACAGAGTCACTGGGTAAGAACTCTGGACACAGGTGGATCCACCACAGACCGGCTGTGTATCCCTGGATTGATGACTTGATCTCTGACAGTCTCTCACTTTCCCTATTTAACTGGAACTCTGTACACTATGAATCTCAGACAAAGGGACCCTGAGAGATTACGGAGGAAACACACTCTTCAAAGCACCAGGTTTTAAAAAATCCTTGTCTCATATTTTCAATTACATAAACAATTATTATTAAGACCCTTTATGTTTTGTTCTTCCACACTTCCTGCCTGTAAATTGTATACTGAAACTTAAAAACAAAACAAAACAAAAACTAGCTCTTCTGGAGACGGTGCTTAGAGGCAGTCAGGATGGTCAGGTGTTTGATATACCGTAGACTTTCCTACAGTACAGCCTCTAACAAAACCAGGCTGTCTCAAACTCCTGGCGACAGGATTGTTTACCTTTACACCAAGAAGGTTGGGAAAGCACCTATATCTGCTGTGGTGTGTGCCCAGGCAGACTGCAAGGTGTTCATGCTGTGAGACCCAAAGTCCTTGTAAGATTGTCTAAGACAAAGAAGCCTGTCAGCAGGGCCTACGGTGGGTCCATGTGTGCCAAGTGTGTTCCTTACTGAGGAGCAGAAAATCGTTGTCAAAGTGTTGAAGGTGCAAGCACAGAAAGCAAAATAAATATGCAACTTTTTTAAGCAATAAAAATCAAGACCTGGAAAAAAAAACCCTAAGAAAAAAAATGTGTGACATGAACAAGCAGTATATTGGTGGCAGAATGAATAAGTGGACAGAAAAATTGCACATCACCAGGATTTGAGGTGAAAAAATAATGTTTTATATTTCCAAATTGTGATGGTTTGTGTATGTTGGGCCCAGGGAGTGGCACTATTCAGAGCTGGAGTAGGTGTGGCCTTGTTGGAGGAGGTGTGGCTTTGTTGGGGTACCTGTGCCACTCTGGGCATGGACTTTAATACCCTTATCCTAGCTGCCTGGAAGTCAGTCTTTTCCTAGCAGCCTTCAGATGAAGATGTAGAACTCTCAGCTCCTCCTGCACCATGCCTTACTGGACACTGCCATGCTCCCACCTTGATGAAAATGGACTGAACCTCTGAACCTGTAAGCCAACCCCAATGAAATGTTGTCTTTCTAAGAGTCGCCTTGGTGATGGTGTCTGTTCACAGCAGTAAAACCCTAACTAAGACACAAGTCAATACACATTTAAGGGGAAAGAGTTGTAGACTTAGGGATGGTGGAATCACACCAGTAATCACCAAAATCCTTTCTAAGGCATAAAAATACTACAAGATTAGTGTGTGCTACGCTGCTGATTTCTGGGAGCCATGACAGCTCCATGGCATGTAGTTTCAGGAAATCGAATCTGTGCATATTTTAAAGTAGGTATGGCTGACCTACCTGAACAGACGTGCTGCCTCTCAATAAGCCAAGCTAACAAAGAACCCAAGCCAGTCTCCCATTAAGTCACATCAGAATCTGATCCTAATATTTCATGTCTCTGTGACTGTCCAACTAGCTCTCTACTTATTAGAGGCCAGAGTCTTGCTGTCTCACAGGCTGGTGCTGAACTCCCGCCTGCCCTAGCCTGGAAAGCACAGGGATCACGGCAGGGAGCTACCACACCTGGCTTCCAGCACCATCAATCTCCTCCAATTCACTAACAACAAAACAGTCTTCCAGTGGACCACGAAGAGACCGAAGAGACCGACTGTAAGCATCGCTGTTCTGGTTGCTACTGTGCACACATCATAGTTGCCCCTAACAACACCGTAATGTGGAAAGATGGCACTAATCCTTAGTACGTGCAGTTGTTGGGTTTAAAAAAGGATGGAAATCGAGTGTGGGAGGAATCAAGATTGATTATATATGTCAAGGATATCAGTTCTGCTTGAACAGTGATTAAGTGATTAATGAAGTACTGCCAGAATTACTAAATCTCTTTGCAGGCGAGTGTTATGTTCTTCCCTTCCTAATTATAAATTTGGGTGCGGAAGAGGTATGGATTACTTGCTAATTTACATCCTTTTAAAACACAGGCCGACTAGTCCGCTCTTTCTGCTTCTGAGTTTCTGAGAAGTGAGAGGGGTGCTCTGTCTTGATCAACTGTTCTGCTAAAACTAAGGTACTGTTCTCATGACCGCAGCTGGAACATTCAGACACTCATTCATTCAGCAAGCACTCTTTGGTTCTAGCAGTGTGGGAGGGACAGGCCTGGAGGCCAAGGAATTGTTAATCTAACTCTCTGTCGGCGGAAACTCTCAACCTGTGTGTTCTGGAAGAACTTCCCTAGTTAATGTGATGAAGGAAGTTAAGTCCTGTCAGTGCTGAAGAAACGTTACTACAGTTACACTCCAAATGAGCCTGTGAAAAATAAGTAATTAAAATAAAGCCAGGATCAAGAAAACAGATCACATAAAAAGACACTTAACTCGGCCTTCAACTGACATCAGTAGGAAGTAGATGGGCCTCCCATGTAGGGAGCATATGTGGACATGTGCTTGCCCGTATCCCAGAGAGGATAAGCTGAACAGCACCGAGTAGAACCTGAGTTCAGCAGGGAGACAAGCTTTGCCCAGACAGGCCTGGAGAAGCTATTTAACTGAATCATTCATTCATCACTTTTTTTCCCCCAAACCCATTTTCTCTTAGGACACGAGTTCGAAGTTTACTGAGGACTGTACTCTACTGTGAATTTATTTTCATATATCCTGTCAAAACATTTAGAAAGAAGAACCGGTAGTGAGCAACTTGAAATTCTCAACAACAAACATGTTGTGAGTGTTGTGTTGGGAACCAGCAGATGGAAGGCTATCTAAGCCACAGTGCTGCCCTCAGGAGTAAGTGACTTATAACTCAAGGCCAGGTTTATATTTTACCTCACAGAAGTCCAACATGGTAGAAACCAGGGATAAAGGGCATCAATCTTGAATATTAGAGAATCACAGTCCACATATTTTCCGCCAAGAAATACTGACCAGGTGCCTAATATTTGTAACCACAAGTATGCACTGGTCCCTGAGAGGAGAGCTGCCTCTGCTTGTCAGATAGTGTCAGAATAGCAGGGGCATGAGTCAATAGATACACTGTTGGCCAACTGAGGAAGCTTGCAAATGGGATACCCAGGACACAGAGAGTGTCACGAAAGCTCAGAGACGATGAAGTCAGTCAGCTTTGAATGATGACAGCATAGTTGTATAGACAATTCTGGCAGCAGGAGAATGTGAAGTTAGCATGACTTCCTTGTGTTTTGGTGTCATCCTATGAGGATCTTGAATTTTATTTAAAAAATTATTAAGTGTATTATATGAAAGGAAGCTTTTGGAACAAGAAACAGATGAGGCTGTGGCTTAAAAGATGATCTAGGGTCAAATAGACATCAGTGAAAATATTTGTTGTGTACCTTCTGTGTGCCCAGACCAATAACCAAGCTCCTGCCTCAGAGGCTCTGATTCAGGTGGAGCCAGGTGGTACATGAATGGGTTTGAGGAACAGTCTTGAAATTATAACTGTGGTCTAGAAATGGAGATTGGAGACATACATGCAAGTCAGGGAGTACCACCAGGGGGGAGGAAATGGCAGGATTGGGTTATCAATGGAAGGTAGGTGCTATGACGTGGATATGGGATGAGTGTGTCTTCCAAGGGCTCACGTGATTTCCTGTCTTGCCAGTGTCCCTCCTTCTGCCATTGTGAAGCCATCTGTAGTGACCTAGTGATCTCCTCACTACAACGAGAGCACATGCTGGTGCTGCGCTGGTTGTTAGCATTTTGTCTAGCCTCTGCCCCACAGTTACCTGGTAACAGCCAAGTATGCCTGACTCACTATAAAAGAGGATGCTTGCCCCCCTCCTCTCTGTCTTGTCTTTTTGCTCTCGCTCTGTCCTCTTCTTCCATTCCTCCTATCTCCCCATTCCCCTCCTCCCTCTCTCTTCATGTGCTCATGGCTGGCCTTTACTCTTCTACTCTCTCTCTCTGCCTTTCTCTGTCTCTACTACCCTTTCAACTCCCCTCCCCGTGGCCTGAATAAACTCTATTCTATACTATACTGTAGTATGGCTGGTTCCTCAGGGGGAAGGGAGGCCTTAGCATGGGCCTGCAGAGGCACTGCCTGCCCCCACACCTGACTACACATCCACCAAACATATTCCTTTTCTCTTTATTTTTATAAAACACAACACTGGTGAACCTCTAGAGCTGTGAACTTCATGAGGTAAGTTGCTTTCTAACTGTACAGCCTTGGCTATTTTATTACAGCAACAAAATGCTGTAAATGAACAGAGATTCCTGAGAAGAAGCTGTGTCTGGCTGTGAACAAAACAGCTCCTGGGAGTAGGTCTCGGTTTCTGCATAGACTGATAGATGGGATGGAAGTTTGTAGTTCAGAGGCTAATTATTTTATCTTGGGCTACTTTTAGCCTTCTGGAACAGCCATTCCTTGCTCCACTCTGTATCTGAATTAACACCTCAGATATTAAGTAAATACCTCTTAGAAACCAGTGATTTAGCAGAACACTAGCATTCACCAATCCAAGAGCTAAGGATGTGTCTTGGGCCTATAGAATAGTGTCCCTCATCTCTCTGGTGTATCCACCAATGTATTTTAAACCTTCCCTGATATGTGACTTTCTTTGTCCTTGTAAAACTATTAAAAAAAAAAAAAAAAACAACCTGTGAAACCATTTCCACATTGGAAGATGGAATTTGCAGTAATCTAAATCTGTGTTCCTGGGGCCATGGTCACACAAAATATCTCGTAGACCCTTTTAATCTGTAGTCCAGGCTGGCCTCGAACTCCAGATCCTCCTGCCTCTGCCTCCTTCAGCAAATCCTACCGGCGTGCACCACCAGTACCAGTAATCATAGATCCTTTAAGATGAGAATGTTTACATCCACAGGTACTTACTCTGGCTAAGTTTTTGGCTTCATGTACTCAAATGTCTATCTGATTTCTCCTAACTCTCTTCAAGTCAGCTTGAGAAGCTAGGAGTTAGACAGATTCCCTGAGAGGTAGACAGATAGGGAGAGGAATCAGGACTATATAATAAAGATGGTCAACTTCCAACATAGCTAGCTTCTCCATAGCTTGGCACTATGAAACAAAAGCCTTTGCTCCCAGCCAGGAGGGCCTCTGTTATGGACTGGCCCGTCAAGTTCAAAGCGAATGAGGACATGTTTACATAACAGTGTCTTTTTTCAAACTGACCAACCCTAAATCAAGGGAGGAAGATTCTTCAAAGACTTAGATAAGCTTCAGCCTTCGAGGAGGACTCTGCTTTGAGGAGGGTCTTGGTGTACTTGCTTTGAGGGGCCCTCTCACCCCTGATAGAAGTCTTTCTTCACCAACTGACAAGCTGTTTGAGATTTTCTCAGCTGTTACTTATCACACAAGAGATTATACCTGGCTTTTAATTCTTTAACCACCAGAGAAAATGAACCCAGTCCAGACCACTGTGCAGTAACAAGAGTTAAAGTACAGCTGTGATCCCTCTACTGCCTAGAGTCACCTGTAGGAAGTGTTGCATGAGGCTCTTCCATTGGAACCTCGTGGTTTTCTCTACCTGTCTTTAGTGTCTCCTACTTTAGACAGCTCTTCCCTCAGAAGCAACCTCATGAAGATATAGAGTGGCTAGGCGAGTTTTGAACTGTTAATTCTCTGTCTCTCAACTACCTCTTAGCACTTTTAATAAACATGACTTGTAGCAAGTAACCAAACAGAATTCTAAAGCAGTCCTATGCCCTGGTAGCACTGTAGGCACGTACAGAGTATTCAACAGGTCACACCGTGAGGAAGTTGGCCTCTGTGGTGCTCAGTATCAATGTGTGTGTGTGTGTACATGTGCACTTGTGTGTGCAGGTACTCATGAAGGCCAAAGGAATTGGGTGTCCTACTCTGTCATTCTCAAGTGTATTCCCTTGAGACAGAGTCTCTCACTGACCTGGAGCTAGGTTGGAAACCAACAAACCCCAGTGATCCTTTTGCTGTTCCTGTCCACCCCACTTCCCTGGTGCTGGAGTTACAAGAGCACATGCAACCACACCGGATTCTTTTCAGGTGGGGATTTGAACTCAGGCCCTCATGCTTGCTCATCAAGTGTTCTTACCAGTCAACCTTTCTCTCCAGCCCCTCTAACACGATTCCTGTTTGAGTACAGAAGAGTGCAGGGGTTTAGTGGGGACTGCATCTCCCTGTAACTAGTCTGAAGGTGGGAAGCTTCTCTCTGGAGATGTAATCCCTTTATCAACTTCCTGGATTTGGATTTGTCCGCAGCCTGTTTAGTAAACACAGGAATTCAGATGCAGCTGCATGATTCTGACTCTGTAGCACAAAGGGGTGTTGTAAGGTGTTGAAGCAACCCCCCCCCGCCCCCTCAGTGAGAGAAAATCTGGTTCTCTTCCTTAGGAAGCCAGAAGTGAGAAACTGCCCATGCTCACAGCAAGGGCCTCTACCTGGTCCTCCAAAGAACAGATACACAAAAGAAGAGGGAGGGAGACCTTCCTGTCTAAGGCCCTCTGTTGAAAGTGTACATTTTATCTCAAACCATTTGGGTACCTTTAACAGTCCTTAGGTTCCTCTCTATTGTCTCTTATTAATGAACTTTTATTAAAAAGTTAAAGTACAAAAACACATCACATACATACATACATACATACATACGTACATAAAATAAAACCAAAAACCTCAAGCCACAAAACTCCTCCTGTCTCAGCACTTCCTTCTCTTTTCCATCGTCCTTGATTCTGAGGTGTCTTTAGTTCCTGCTGCTTGTGAACCTGAATGATCTCCCTCCCCAGGCCCATGGGTCCCCTCCTGCTAAATCTTTTACTTGTTCCTGTTCCCTTTCTCTCTAATCTCCCCAAATCACTGCTTCAGGTTCTAGGAGGCACAGAATACCCTTTGTCACAAGTGGGGAAAAATGAAACCCGGCTTAATCAGCCCCACTGGGCACACTTGTGTGAGGCTTTAAATTGCCTCTTACCAACCCCTGCAGGTGCATTAACCATTTAGACTGCTTTTGAGGATCTCAGCCATCCAGGTCCATTCTCACCCCCCACCCCCAACCCCTCAGCCAGGGTCTTTGCCATAATTTTGTATCTTACTAAGAAGATTTAAACGGAGCAAGGAACATGTTTTGTCCTTTTCGTTCTCAGTCTCTCCCTGCATCGTTTTGCTTTCATTTTAACTAGAAAGTGCACAGCAGACATCACTGGGGTAAAAACTCACTATCCACTCTGATTCTGTTCTTTTCTTATGGGCCCGTGTGTGTTGAACTATACTACTCAGTCACGAGGGAGCAAGTTACGGCAGGACACGGTAAGACTGCATGTTAAACTTCTCACCCAAATGCCTGCCATGGTAAAGCCCTGGGGGAAATGACACAGACTGAACTTAGTAAGCAGACAGAAAAAAGCTCCACCATCAATTGGAAATGCCATGTGGCCTCTCTAAAGGCAAACGTGTTTACACTGAGCTGTCTATCCCGAACTGTGTTAGGAATGTGGCTGTTTAAAAATCAATGTAAACTTGAGGTACGTGTTATGGAAAGCAAATACAACACGATGTTTAAGGTGGGCTATTTAGTTATATCTTTATTAGTCCCCACAAATAGAGTGGCCTAAACAACAGAAATTTATTTAATTTTTCCTGATTCTGGAGGCTGAAGGGTGAGGCCAAGCTGGGGAGGGTGGGCCTTCCTAAGTCTCAGAGGGAAGGAGCCTCTCCCATTTGCTTTAGGTCACCTTCCTGACTATCTTCATATCTCTATTTTTTATGCATATTTCACCCAAATTCCCCTTACTATGAGAACACCACTGTATAAAGTTAGAGCCAGACTAACCAAATCTCTTGAACTTGTTTCCCTTTGCGGGGGGGGGGGAACTTTTTTTTTCCTGAATAAGTTCTCATTTTGAGGTGCTGGGGGATTAGGGTTTTACCATATGATTGGGGGTTGAGAACAAATTTTAAAATTAACAGTCCCCATCTGTGAAGGTTGAATAAAAAATGTCCCCCCCCAGACTCAGGTATTAGAACACTTGGTGACACTATTGGGGGAGAAGGGTGCAGTGGCTGGAGAAGACATGTTACTGGGGACCAGTTTTGAGGGGTTGTAGCTTTGTCCTGCTTCCAGGACTCTCTCCTTTGTTTAAAAGTTGAAGATGTGATCTCGTGGCTTCCTGCTCTGGTCTCTTGCTGCCATGTCTTTCTCACCATTGAGACCATAAAACCAAATAAACTCATTTTTCCTTAAGTTGCCATTGGCCATAGTATTATATCACAACAATAGAAAAGTAACTAGTACATTGTCCTTCATAGTACACGATTTGCAGACTCTAGTGCAAAATGAAAACGTGTGTCCCCAGCTAGCCACAGAGAAACAGTTCTCCTTCCCACAGGCCCACAAGAATCACACTCCAATCCCATAATATCTTGGCACACACTTAGTATCTAGATTAGACATAGGTGATCAGCTCTCAGTCTTAGCGTATGAGGTGAGTTTGCTGGCCAGTGGGCAGTCCACTCTCAGGACCCAGGCAGTGTGCTTGCTACCCCAAGTGGTAGCAGCAGTGGTCACGTGGATGTACCAGGGAGGGAGTGGTCAGAAGCCTGTCCCAGAGAGAAAAAGCCAGGAGAACTGAGTCCGAGCCCCTGCTTTGTTCTCCCCTGTCCATCAGACTTCATAATGCACATAAACTCAAAGATAAAAATTAAGACCTCAGACCATAGAACTAAACTCTATGTTGGAGGTCTTTCTGAATGTGGAACTTCAAGAAACTATGCTGGGTTCATGCCCATGAATCCTTCCCTGATCTTTGATTTAAGTTAGTGCTGTGGGGAAAAAAAATCCATCAGGCTATAGAACACATGCTTGAGACTCAGAGAGAATCTGCCTTGGATTCCCCAACTGCAGAATAGGGTTCATTCTAGTGGTAGCATCATAGGCTCCTGATGGGGATACCCTTAGGCATGTGGATCACTTTGACAACATTAATAAAACTGAAAACAAAATCTTAACTTTTGGATGTAAGGGCAGTGAGAAAGACAGTGCTCACGCTGAATTTCCATTCCTGTTTATTTTCGTCCTTGCAATTTCTCAACAACTAATAACATACTTCTTTGGAACGACAGTAGTCTGGAAAGTATCATAAATTAATAAGTCATGTGACCACTCACAAACATAGAAAGCTCTTGCTTTATTTAGTGGCCTACCACGGAGCTCATTTCTCTTGAGTGGCTTTACTTCATAGAAATACTGTAGTTAATCTAGTATTTATAAGGTGCTCTTTGGTTTGTTTCATTTTTTTTAAGTATAATATTTCTTTTCATTTCCATCAATTCAAGCCATGATTTATGCCATGTTCTCAGCTATGTGCGAGAACATCTAAAAAGCTTTCAAGGACAGTTTCTGAAAGCTATTGGAAGGAACAGTACAGAGATATCTCAAATCTGCTTCTCTGATAGATTGAATGAGGATTTGCTAGCTAGGGGTGAGCTCAGAAGAGAGCACAAAGGCACTGTTGTTTTAGGACACCCAAGATAAATAAATGAATTGTCAGGTCAAAGAAGAGGAACTGAGAGAACAACTGGGCTCCCTAAGTGACTTAGCCTTTCTGGTCACTGGCTTAGAACCTGTTTTGGGTGACACTTGTTACTATGACAATGACAGATGGGAAATAAGACGAGAAGCTAAATGATGAAGAGTTGAAAGGACCAGGCAAACCAGAAAGCTATGCTAATGTGCAAAGTAAATGAGTGCAGTAAAGAGCCAATCAGAGGAGGCAAACAAGAAAAACAGAAGGGAGAGATGCTGAGAGACCACGGACAGAGATGAGAGGGATGGAGTCCAGAGGGTTGGAGTGAATTGTGGTCAGGGAAACAGCTAAAACCAGACTGGCCATGCTTTTGTTTAAATTCCCAATCTCCAGATTAGAAGCATGGCGTATTGCCTATGGACATAGGAGTTGCCTAGAAGAGTGTGTAAACCATTACATTAGACATTTTTGCTTTATAAAAATATTCACTTGTACATGTGAGATTTGAGAGCAAGGAGCACAGACAGTAAGAAGACCTATTGATCATCCTAGGGCTAAATGGAACTTCATGTTTCATGTATGGCATAGGTGAAACGTATATCTTGCCAATTACTACCTCGGTGTGATGATATTCACTGTGGGCGCATGTAAACTGGCACAGAGTCCTCTCCAGTCTTGGGAACCACGAGGATCGGGAAAGTAGACATTTCAACTTCTGTATCAGAAATGGTGCAATGGGAGAACATCAGAGCTCCAACCCTTTCCCCAGCTCGCCCTCCAGATTCTCAGTCTCCCAGAAAGGCAATCTCTCTTCTCTTCCTCCACTGGGGCCTACTGCCCTGAACCACTTTTCCTCACCAGATGATTCTGGCAGCAGCAGGCTCCTCTTTGTTCTCTTCATCTGAAAAATCTTTAACTTCTAAATTGATACTTCAATACTCTAGCCTAGTGCTTTGTCTACTGATGGCTGTGCCTATTAACATAGCTCATGGAATGAATTTAGTATCATAACCACTATGATAAAAAAAAGAGTATAGAGTAGGGAATAAAAACCACTGTGATATATTGGGCAAGGGCATCTTTTAAATGAAACATTTAGTTAAACATATACCCCATATATACTGTGCATTGTGGTGTGAAATAGTTCTGTGAACATTAGATTCATGGCTCTGGCTCCTAGGATGGCTCTAGCCAGTTGGCTTCTTGACTTGTGCTTCAAGTATCCTTTCTCACTTCCTGTCCAACTTCATGACCACTCCTGCGACTACATAGTCCCAGGAAGCCCTGAGAGCTATCACGTTTGGCACCACTATCCAGAATGGTTAAATCTCCCCAATTGCCGATTCCCTTTGTCTTTTATCCAAACTTTGCTTGTCTCCTTTTGCTTACTCATTTTAAAAGAAAAAAAAAATAACCATATTTTAAAATTCACACTTGATGCTTCTTGCTAGGACTGACTTAGCTCAACCTTAACTTTCTAGATGATGTCTTTACTGAGCGGGTATGGGGTGGGGGGCAGGTGTTGCTTCATCCCAGTGGCCAGTATTTTTGAGTCTCCACAAGATGCTTGTAGAGCTTACAATGTGCCCCACACTTGCCCCAGTGACCTTAACAGGCCCTTTCCTTGCACATAAAAGAGACTCATCGGGAACTTTCAGCTTATTGAACTTTGACAGTGGCTGATGCTTTGTTCCATGTGCCAATTCCCTACTTATCCTTTAGGACAGTGAGAGCTCTTGGGCGGGCCTCCAGCTCCTCAGGCCAGTCCCTTCTCTGCAGCCTCTCAGTCTTCCACTCATTGCTCGCTGTCTTAACACCTACTCTTCTGTTTTGCAGTTGTTTGCATTTCTGTGTCTGTCTCCCTTGGCTTTTTGGAGACAGTGTCATTTAGTACTCTTGTTTTTTATATTCGAAGTATAGGGGTATGTAGCTGATGCTGCTGGCTCTGAGCTCACATCCTCTAATCCAGTGCTTCTTCACCTGCAGACAAGTTCTACTCACCCGACAGATTCTGTTTCTACCCAGGTTTCAGGCAGGCCAGAAGCACCCAAGAGTGAATGTCTCAGGAATGACAATAAATAAGGGGAGGGAGGTTGATGGAAAACAGCACGGCTTTCTGTCCGTCTGTGGGCCCACTGAGAATTCACGGGGACCTGTGAAGTTGAGCCTCAGTTGCCCATAGTGACCGCCTTCTGTTCTCCGCTCATTTCCTTTCTTCCTTACCATGCTTTCCTAGGACTGCCTCCTAAATAAACAATGTGAACTGCAATAGACATCTCAGGGATTGCTTTCTGATGAGCCCAAAACTGCACAGGGAAAGAGCACATACCATTATCAGAGAGAGACCAGGCAGGCCTTCAGCCATTGCTCACCGCTCTTCCCTTCACTGCTTTCTCTTAGGTAGGAGCCATAGTCAAGGTATTGACCTCACAGACACTTAAGACCTTCATTTTCTTTGTGCTACTTATCCAGGAGAGCCACCTCAGTCCCATGGAGCACACTACACTTGTGCGACCCCACGGGAGGAAACTCTCACCCTGCCTTGATCAAAGCCACTTTACAGTTATGGCTTTTAGCCTTCAATGTACTTGCACATGTGTTTATTCTCAGTTAACTTCCTTTAGCACAAATGTTGCCTTTCTCTCCCCAGGATGCCCTGCTCCCTCTTCATTTTCCCTTTGCCCTCCCAGTATCTGGAGTCTGTGAGTGGTCAATTTGACAACTCGACACAGCCTAGAGTCACTTGAAAAGAGAGTCTCGGTGGAGTAACTGTGTTTATTGCGTTGGTCTGTGGGCATATCCATGAGGCATTTTCTTGATGGATAATTAGATAACTGTGGGCCTAGCCCATAATGGGAGATACCATTTCCTGGACAGATGGTCCTGGACCACATAAGGAAGTAGGCTTGAGAATGAGCCTGAGTCGGTCAGCAAGCAGTGTTCCTCCATGGTTCATGCATTGGGCTCCTGCCTTGACTTCCCTCAGTGATGGATTGTGACCTGGGTAGATTCCAGATAAACCTTTTCCTTCACAAGGCACTTTTGGTCAAAGTCTCATATCACAGCAACAGAGAACTAACCAGAACAGTGGTATTAGCACATTTTAGCACATGCCAGAAGACTCAGTGAGGGAAAGTCAACCACAAAAAGCCTTTGGTTGAGTCAACATGGAAGTGGAGGACAGGATCCACCAAGATAGTGCTGAGGATGAGAAATGATGGACACAGGGTTGTCAAAATAGTCATGGCCAGAGGGATAAGATGCCATGAAGATCATACAGCTAACGGACAACACAGCCATTATAAGGCTCGATGTTTTACAAATGAGGCACAGAGACTAGGTAACTCATTCAAGGTCTTGTAAATATCATATCCAGGCTGTCCCTGAAGCTCACTGATCTCTCCAGCCATATGACACAACATGTACTGATTTCCCCATAAAGATTACTGATGTATGATTAAAAACAACAGAACATGTTTGCCTCCCAGGGCTGCACTTGAATTCACAGAACAATATCGCATTGTTATGCATTGCTATAAATCTACTCTTAGTGGGTATGCAACTAAAGTGATTTTATTATCCTCTTAAGGGATGCCAATCACGGCTAAAGGTAAATCAGTGGTGCTGAGGCGGTGAGAGAGAAATGGAGGTATCACAAAACACAGCCACACACATTGTAGGTGTCCCCTGGTTCCTGCACTTGAATATAGAAACTACACTTCTGCTGGCCATTTTTGTGTCAACTTGACCCAAACTAGAGTCATTTATGAAGCGGTTACTTCAGTTGAGAAAATGCACCTATAAGACTGACTCGTGGGCAAACCCACAGTACATTTTCTTAACTGATAATGATGTGGGAGAGCCCAGTTTCTTACTGATGGTGCCTCCCTTGTCTGGGCTGTCCAGTTCCTACTGCTGGTGCTTTAAGAAAGCAGGCCAAGGGTTCCTTCTGGTCTGGGCATGAGCAATGAGCAGATCCTGGGTGGCAACTCTGCACCCAGTCTCACAAATCCCAGAGGAAGCAGGCCTCCCAGGAGCTCTAACCTGGGCAGTATCTTAGGTAAGGAGACAGCAACAACCCCCATCCCCCCAAACAGGGAGTAACTGGGACCCACTGGGACTCAGGAATTCACTTCTGGCCCAGAGCACTGGTTCCTTCTGGTCTGGGTCCGAGCACTGAACAAATCTTGGGTCCCAGCTCTAACCCCAGTAGTAACACCCACCCCACACAGTTCTGAAACAACCAAGATAATAGGAAAGACAGGCTCCAGTCAGAGAGAAGGCAGGTAGCACTAAGGAGATCCAGATGGCAAAAGGCAAGTGCAAGAACATAAGCATCAGCACCTAGGGTACTTGGCATCATTAGAACCTAGTTCTCTCACACTAGAAAATCCTGAATTCCCCATATCACCAGGAAAATGAGATTCAAATTTAAAATCACTTCTAATGATGATGATAGAGGACTTTAAGGAGGACATAAATAACACTCTCAAAGAATTTGAGGAGAACACAGGTAAACAGATAGAAGCCCTTAAAGAGGAAACACAAAAATCCCTTAAAGAATTACAAGAGAACACAACCAAACAGGTGAAGGAATTGAACAAAACCATCCAGGACAATGGAAGTACAAACAATAAAGAAATCACAAAGGGAGACTACCCTGGAGATAGAAAACCTAGGAAAAAAATCAGGAGTCATAGATGCAAGTATCACCAACAGAATACAAGAGATAGAAGAGAGAATCTCAGGTGCAGAAGATACCATAGAAAATATTGACACAACTGTCAAAGAAAACACAAAATGCAAAAGTTCTTAACACAATACATCCAGGAAATCCAGGACACAATGAGAAGACCAAACCTAAGCATAATAGGTATAGATGAGAGTGAAGATTCCCAACTTAAAGGGCCAATAAATATCTTCAACAAAATTATAGAAGAAAACTTCCCTAACCTAAAGAATGAGATGCCCATAAACATACAAGAAGCCCACAGAACGCCAAATGGACTAGACCAGAAAAGAAATACTTCCCATCACATAATAATCAAAACACCAAATGCACAAAACAAAGAAAGAATATTAAATGCAGTAAGGGAAAATGGCCAAGTAACACATAAAGGCAGACCTATCAGAATTACACCAGACTTCTCAACAGATACTATAAAAGTGAGAAGATCCTGGACAGATGTCATACAGACCCTAAGAGAACACAAATGCCAGCCCAGGCTACTATACCCAGCAAAACTCTCAATTACCATAGATGGAGAAACCAAGATATTCCATGACAAATCCAAATTTACACAATATCTTTCTACAAACCCAGCATTACAAAGGATAATAGCGGGAAAGCTCCAATACAAGGAGGGAAATTATACCCTAGAAAGAGCAAGAAAGTAATCCTCTTCCAACAAATCCAAAAGAAGATAGCCACACAAAGATAATTCTACCTCTAATAATAAAAATAACAGGAAGCAACAATCACTGTTCCTTAATATCTCTTAACATCAATGGACTCAATTCCCCAATAAAAAGACATAGGCTAACAAACTGGATATGTAAGCAGGACCCAGCATTTTGCTGAATATAGGAAACCTACCTCAGTGACAAAGTAAAAGGCTTAGAGTAAAAGGCTGTAAAACAATTTTTCAAGCAAATGGTCCTAAGAAACAAGCTGGAGTAGCCATTCTAAAACCTCCAGCCCGAGAACACAAAGGGAGGGACTCATGGATCCACCTGTATAGGTAGTTGAGGGAAGCCTTGTCAGGCATCAGTGGAAGTAGAGGGCCTTGATGCCTGAAAATTTGGATTCCCTAGTGTTGGGGAATTTGAGAGCAGGGAGGTGGGAATGGGAGGATGGTGGGAGCACACCCTCATAGAAACTCCCAGAATTATATGGATTAGACATGATAGAGGCAGGCCTCCAGAAGACTAGATTCCAGAATTCAAACAAAAAATTATCTTGATGCTACAATTTGTTTTGAGAATTGCATATTGCAGAATACACAGCCTTGGTGTATCTACTCATCAAGCAAGCTGAGCAGACCTGCTCGAACCTCTGATGTCCTGGAGTTTCAGCTGAATGCAGTGAAGACACAGATGTCAGAGGCTTATCAATTTACTCTTCCCCCCACTCTTCTTCTAATATCTCAACGCCTGCAATCAGCTTGAAGAAGTTAATGAAGAGTCAGTGCCCCTATTCCCTAGGCTTGGAGAGTGAGGTGGTTAATATTGGGCTGTCTTTCTAGGGAAAAGTAGTGGTTTTGTCAGAACAGGGAGGAATAGCTAGGATTTATTGCATAGCCATAACCTATTGGTAGAAATCTGTATAATTGTTATTAAGCTGAAGTTATAAATTCTTAAATGGTACAAAATTTACTTTGATTTCAAATTTAAGATTTTCATTGGTACGAGTTTCTTATTGATATAAAAATGAGATTAATATTGTTACTCTCATAGGCATTGTGCCTATATAACACATTTAGGAATACAAGGCTTAGACCCAGTACTTCTTTAACTCTTTTAACTGATTCAAGATGGTTAGCCTGTGAGTTAAGGGCCTATAGCAAATTCATGGCTCTGAGTTTATTGTTTAGGGTGTTTTCTATATTTTACTTAGAAATAGCTGAGAGGAGTTAACAGAAAACAGTCCAGATTGCCTTACATGGATAGTTGGTTTTCAAAATGTCAGAAGTCCACAGAATTGACCTTACAAACATTTCTGTATTAATGTTCATTTTGATTAGAGACCTGTCTGCTCCTGACAGCTTCCTGTCTTGGATTCTAAGAAGAAACTGAGTATTTTTGGAGTTATTCCAGTTGTGGTGAGACAGCCACTAGGCAAGAATTGCCTCTTTTCATCTACAGACAAATTACTGTCCAGAAAAGGACACACTTGCACAATAGTCAACTGATTATATCTGCCAAGACAGAGTAATCAGCCCTTAATAATTTTGTATCACTAGGTCTGTCAGATGATCCTGGGCCAGAAGGCTGAAGATCGGATGCTCCAACGTTTTGTAGTATAGGGACTGTCCAGGTGTTCAGCGGTCTCTATAAATTGGCTAAGTTTTAGAAGCTATGCTTTGTGTTTCCCATAATTTCAGTTAATTCAGTCATTCTGGATTTCTGACGGGGTCTTATAGCCAATCCAGGGTATTTACTTTAGAGAAAAGACTTGAGAGGATGATTTTTAGCTGATATTCATTCTAAAGCCAAGAAAAAAAAAAAAAAACAGGTTCAGAACTAAGTCTTTTAGTTAGGAGAGATGACAGAGGTTCTGGTTAGTCAATAAAATGTTGGATTGGGTATTAGGTCTATCTTGTACCTTACTGATACAAATTGATATAGTTATGCTCTAATTGTATTTTGAGAGAAAAGTTTTATTTTAACAGGAAGGGTGATACGTAGGAGGAGCTAAGGTGGGAGGAGTAAGGAGAGGAAGAGGAGGAGCTAGGAGATGAGAGGGGTGGAACATGGAGGCAGATGTTTGCGTGTCTCCACCAGTCAAAGATAGTTGGTATATCTAGGTTGGGTATTGGGTTATACTTCTGATTGTATGGGCATCTTGTTATTGAGCATTACCAAACTTATAAAGCCTTTGATTAACATTTTTTTTAAAAAGTTACTAGTTAAAAAAAGAAGGATGAGGAGGGAGGGTGATGGAATACATGTGACAGGAAATCAGATGAGAAACCATCTGGAGGAAGAAAGGGAAGGGGCAGAGGGAAACTAATCAAAGCCTAATGACACATGTATGAGGATGCTGTAATAAAACCCAGTACTTTGTATGTTAACTTAAAATACTAATAAAGAAAAAAACAGCAAGAAGGAAGATGGGGGATAGGATAGGGAGTTCCTGGGGAAGGATGGTGAAAGGGGATGACATCTGAAATGTAAATAAAATATTCAATAAAAAAAAATAAAAAAAGAAAGCAGGCCAAGCAAACAATGGGGAGCAATCCAGAAAGCACCCCTTCTTCCCCAGCCTCTGCATCAGCTCCTGTCCCCAGGTTCCTGTCTTGTGTGAGATCCTCTCCTGACTTCTCTCAGTGTTGGACTGTAATCTGTGAGGTGAATGAAATAAGCCCTTTCGTCCCCATTTGCTTTTGCTCATAGTGTTTACCACAATCTTAGAAGGCCTAAGACTGAGAAGTACCGTCTACTTCTCTGCCATTCCAGGGCCCGTTCCTGGGTGTGAGTCAAATCTTGGGCACTGCCCTGGTGAATCCCCAGCAGTAGCAGTAGCTGCAGCCAGAGCAGCTGCAGCATCGCTAACCATTGCACTATTAGGCATGCTAGGTGACCTCCCCAGGAGAACTACAACCGTGTCCTCTGCTCTGGCCTAGGGTGCAGAAAACAAGAGAAGCCTCCACTCTTTTCCCCAATACTAATATTTTATTTTCCCTTCTTCGCTAATAAAAACTTGATTTCATGCCTTTCTACAATTCACTTGTAGTTGCACTGGTGTAGGTGATGGGGTCAGGAAGAGAGCCTGTGTGGTAGTTAGTGCAGAAGGTCTATACTTTGAGCGCATAAACCGCAGTGCCTGCATTTGAAGAATCTCTGATTCTTAGCCACCTTCTTAGCCACCTTCTGCTCCTCGGGAAGCACCTCCTCGGGAAGCTCCTTGGGACACACCTTTAATGTCTCAGAGACTCGTTCCTGCGTTGCTCTTTCTGGACACTGATTTTTCTTTGGGTTTCCTTACGTGCTCACTTTGGACCTCACTGTGTGTGGATTGATGCTCAAATCTATGCTGAATTCATCAGTTTGTACACGTGTCTGGGGCTGTGGAACTTAATTTTCGGTGATTCCATGAATATTATAGATCCATTGTTCAGCATAGAGAAACCGAGGAGCAGAAGGTGGCTAAGAATGTGGCTAAGAATCAGCCTTCTTAGCCACAATGTTGAACTCTGGATTTGCGGGCTGTACCTGGAGAGTACAGCAGGGAGCTGGTGATTTTAATTTTCAAAGTGCCCTTGATTATGGAAAAGAAAGCCTCATTAGCCACTATCTCAGGCTAGGATCTGGGTCTGCCAAATATAGAAAGGATTAGCTCACAGTGGGTGCTGACCCTGACTGGGAGGATCATGCTTCCGGTGGTGGCTGAGTCCCAGCTAGCCTCACAAGCTGCTACCTTTTTGTAACACTTAAGCCCAGGCAAGACCTCCATGCTAAGATACAAAGTGGCAAACTGCAGGATGTGTATGCTTGCCCATGTGTACTTAGAGTGAGTTTTACTTAACTGAAAAATACCTAAGAGCGTATTCTGGCTGCTCCCACAATAAGAAGAGCCAGTGTGGTTTTAGCCTTGGGGAACATAAAGCCCCTGGAAAGTGCTCCGAAGTACAACTGTGAAATAAATAAATAAATAAATAAATATCTTAAAAATGTGTGCATATGTTGAAGGGAAAATAAAAGAACAAAGAACCGGATTACATCTTGTTTTATGCCTCTTCTCCAAACATATTCCTAGGACAGAGAGCATGGGAGCTGCCAGCAGGCTCCTTCTGGTTTAAGGTCACCTGCTTGCCTTTTATCACGTCATAGTCATGCTGTCTGGGACACACCTTTTATGTCTCAGAGACTCGTTCCTGCGTTGCTCTTTCCGGACACTGATTTTTCTTTGGGTTTCCTTACATGCTCACTTTGGACCTCACTGTGTGTGGATTGATGCTCAAATCTATGCTGAATTCATCAGTTTGTACACGTGTCTGGGGCTGTGGAACTTAATTTTCGGTGATTCCATGAATATTATAGATCCATTGTTCAGCATAGAGAAACCGAGGAGCAGAAGGTGGCTAATGTCTGTACAAATCCCATCGCTGTCCACCCCACTGAGAGATTGGCCTCAGTGCCCCGCCTCCCCAAGAGGCGTAGCAGACAGGCCTATTTGGGGGGGTTATCTGTAGAGTGTTGTACACACGATGAGCCAAGTTCTCTCTTTGGAAGGGAATGAAATGAAATGAGACATCTTCTTGTCAGCTTTATCTGAGAGGTGATCCTCTTAATCAACCCTTGTAAAGTTTGCATTTTGAAGCTATTCCTACTCTCCTAGGCCCCATACGTTCCGAAAGCCTGGAAAGGAAGACCCTGCCCCTCACCCGTCCTAATTTGGAGGCCAAGAGGATGTGGCGGAAGGGACTGTACCGACTGGATCTGTCTCATCTGCCCCGGGACAGGGCACAAGCAACCACAATACAAACTCGGCCTTGTTCTTATTTGTCTTGCTCAATCCCTACCGGTTTCCCGCCCCGAATCCCGGGTGCCAATCTGCCCCCACCTCGGCGCTGGGGACACTCACCACGCCACTCGAGGGCCGGTTCCTGGGTGTGAGTCAAATCTTGGGCGCTGCCCTGGTGAACCCCCAGCAGCAGCAGCTGCAGCAGAGCAGTGCAGCATCGTAACCATTGCACCATCAGGCACGCTAGGTGACGCCCACGGGGACCACAACCGTGTCCTCTGCTCTGGACTAGGGTGCAGCAGGCAAGAGAAGCTACCACTCTTCTCGAGGACCACGCCACCCCGGAGCCCTGGAGATGAACTCGCTTCCCTTGTCACCACAGTGTGTACACTTGGGGCTCTGGGCGTGGAGACACAAATAGCGGAGTTTTCCCCGCCCCGCCCACACTGCCTTGGGGAGGGAGCAGGAAGAGGGGCCGGGCCCTGTGCTGCTTAAACTCTGCCACCTTTTGGGGTTAGGAGAAAGCAGGGCTAAGGAGGCAGCGTGGCTCCTCCGCTTCAAACTTCTCTCTCGGGTTTGCTGCAATACCTGCTGACGACGGTGCAGCCGTCAGCAGCCTGGGTGAGCAAGGTAATCCTCTCCATGAGAAGAAACCTGCCTACTGGATTTGCAAGGATTTGGCTGCCGGCAGCAGAGGAGTCAAAAGGGTTGCCGAGTGAACTCAGGCCTGGGACGCCTCTGGAATGCAGAGCACAGGAGACACCTAGGGGCTCAACCTGGTCTCCAACTTTGCTCCAGAGTAACTAGAAGTCATCGTCAGTATCCAGCTTTATCCTCATTTAAAATAACCCCAGCCTTCCGTTTTCTTAGATCATCTTCATCTAATCAAATATCCCACACTGTAGAGTTGAAGAACCCAGTCAGAAAGGCGTGTGACTGGATCTCGGTTACTCCTTAACGCAACAAAACTTACTCCCTAAATTCGTAGACAACAAATGAATACAAAACATCAAGCTGCCCAAACCGTGACCAGTCGCAGTCTTTCTAACTGCCTACCTTCCCCACCAAATAACGAGCATTAACTATACCAGAAGCATTCGATACATACGGGAGCAGTCTGATACATGGTCCTTGCCCAAGCACCACCTTGGCATAGCCTGTAAAACAGAAGAAGAGAGGGAAGACAACAAAAAGGAACCTGGGGGAAAGGAAGACAGGTGACGGGATCTTGAAGGACCTGTCTTTCATAGGCATTTTGCCAAACAACAAAACCAACAATTACAGGTACTACAGTGCCAGACTCCGGAAATGTGCCTCTGCCTACAAGACATAGCCAGGAGTGAAGGTCGGAGGTGGAGAGGGGCGTAGTCTTGAACCTGGGCTGGTGGAGGATTAATGAGCTCTGTGAGTTAGCAAGATGTGCATACTTCAGCCACAGTGAGAGCCTTGAGATGTCCTGGGATTGGAGGCATCAGGTGCATGGCTTAAGGAAAGATGTCTGGTTGTCCTCTAAGAAAGAAATTGAAGGACCAAGGCTGGAGCGGAAGATGAGAGAAGACTCTGTGTACTTCTCGAGTCTACAGCATAGTGGTGCATTGCAGAAGTCAGCATCTTTCCTGACAATAGTCAGAAAAGGCATGTTGTGAGCACCGCAGATCACGCGGTCTGTACTCATCAACCCCGACTTTCTCTCTGTTGGTCTCGAACCACAGTACTGTGGGAATGTCGCCCGTAGTGGGAAGATTCAGCCCTGATTAAGGTGACTGGCATCAGTTGTGGCAGGCAGGTGCAATCCATGTGGCCTAATTAGATAACAGACTTGGTTGCCGATATTAATCTCTGGAGAGAATCAGGGCAGTAAGACCAAAGGGGAAGGAGATGGGAGGAACTGGAGAGGGCTCTGACGGTCACGCCACGGTCACACCACGGTCACGCCATGACTGGGTGATGGGCAGTGGGAAGGAGGAACTGGCTGAAATGGGAAGTGGTGAGAGACAAAGGTTAGGATGAAGCACTTAGCTGAAGAGGATGTGTGACATGCTGGAACAGTGTATCCACCAGGAACCCTAGGACAGCAGGCAACATGGCTAAGTCTTTTACTTGCTAGGGCCTCAATGTTAGCTTCTGTATAATGAGGCAGGGAGGCTTTCCTGATCCATGCAAAAAATATTCTGAAGTGGTGGAGCCCTGACTAGGAGGAGGATAAGAGAGGGAAATAAGTCATATTTCATCCTCAGAGCAATTAGTATAATGAAGAGGGCTGAGGAGAGTTTCCTGGCCTATGGCACTGCATATCATACTCAACACTAAAGACTCAAAAAGAGCTTCTCTGTTCATGTCTTCCCAGAACATTACGGCTTCAAGGCAGAGATCCGTGGTGGGGTTTTTTAGTCTTTGAGAAGAACAATCACTATGTTTATTCTGGATTCCATTTCAGGTTTCTGAGGCAATGAGAGAGCAACTTGTCAGCGCTGTGACTAACTTTCCCTAAACCTTTGTCTTGAATGGGCAGAGAAACATTAGCTCATTGTGGGATGGTGTTCGGAATGATGTATTAAATGAGTAATGGATGCAAAGCACTTAGCACAGTCTACCCTGTTGTATACATCCACTCTAGGAGCTGTGAGTGTTTGGGGCGGGAGGATGCAGGCCATCAGGGCAGGCTCCAAGCAGGACTCAGAGCGAGGCTACAGTGCACTGTGTCCCCGAGAATGTCTCCTGCCCTAACCAAGAACACCCCGGGTAGGATTCTACACCTGTGACCTGTGTACATCTTTCTTATCCTTTTAACTTTGGGCAATCATCTGTTAACTTGTATGTCTCACCTGACCGTGAGTACCTTAAAGAACTGGCTGTGGTTTACTTCTCTGAGTCTCTGGGACATCACACTTTTGGGCACTTCAAGAGTTCCTGCTGAGGAAAGCATACATAGAGAGTAAGCTTAGCATCCTGGCACCTCACTTTATTTGGGTAGACGCATCCACCCCTTTATAATAAAAAGCACTTGGCAGCTTGAGACTTTACTTGCACACAATATGCATACACATACAATGAAAAAGGCTTCTCCCTTAACAACAGCAAACGTAGACCAGTTCTGGTGCCCAGTCCTTTGTCCAGTCAGGAGACCAGAAAACCTAATTGGATTTGAGTTAATAAGGCAAAACTGTCTTCAGGTAAAATGTTTAGGGAGAATCTCCCATTTACCATCTCATGACTATGTACAATTGAGTGTGCAAATAATTAAAACAAAATGAATTATGAGAAGGGACATGGACATTGAAAAAAATTTCTATGTAGTAAGCTATGTGTCTAGGATCATTCAGGTTCACCAGTCTGATGTGAGGTTTAATTTTAGTAAAATAGAGGCTTTTTATTGAAACAAAACCAAAACTGTCCAGGACCAAACCAGAGAGTTCTCTAGGTAAGTCCTTGACTATTAGTCTAAGTAATTTAAAAGTGAAACTCACAAAGTTATAATTTTTGGGAGCAGATTAACTCTACCCTGGTTAGGTGCAGATAAACCTTGATTTTGTAACAGTTGTCCGGCAGATGCCTCAGTCATTCAGACAAACAAGTGGTTGATATGTGAGAGTAAGACTTAGCAGGAAGCCCCTGAATCTTGTGACTCATTATTTTGTAAGAATAGCCAAGGCAGTGAAAGCATTTACAGCAATCATCAGTTTTTAAGAATAGCACAGCTGCACTGGGAAGCCATCTATCTTAGCTAACATGTAACTTCCTCGTGGCTTACAAGCTAAAAACATTTTGTTCTTACAAGTCTTTTCAAACAGTAAATTATCATCTAAACATAATGCTCACCATCACACTAACTAGCCCCACCCTGTTTTGTAACTTCGCCCTAGAGTGTCTTCAGTGGATGGCTTACTGTCAGTTACTGTGCTGCATTTCTTTTAAATCTGTACCATTGCTTTGCTTTGAGGAAAGCTTCCTTTCTGATTTTCAATCTGCATGAGCTTCTATTTCAATCTTGGTTGAGTCCCAGAACCTGGAAACACCATTTTAGACCCTGACCACCATTAACACTGTCAAAGAGTGATAAATGAGAAGGAGAAAAGAAAGAAAAAGAAGGAGAGAGTGTGGTCTGGGGGGAGGGGTAGGGAAGAAAGAAGGAAGGGAGACAATAAGGGAAGAAGGGATGGACTTAAAAGGCATATAGTATTTGAAGTCATTTGAAAATTGAGAAAACCATTTGGAACCCGAATTGTGTTAATAAAAATGGGTTAAGAAAATGAGGGTATTCAAAACTCACTTAATGAACAGGCTGTGGTCAGGGACAAAAATAATGAGCTGTTTTCAGCACTGAAGGAATTAAGAACTCAGCAAGAAAGGATGAGAGAAGTCAGAATAAAAATTAACTAAAGTGTCACATTTCTGGCTGGACCTTGTGTCATTTCTACAGCTCAGCCTCAGAGAACAAGGGTTGAAAAGTGTGAGAGGAGTCTACTGAGAGCTGAATCCTTGGGATAGGGACTCTGAAGGATAGCAGACCAAGCTAAAAACAACTGACCCAGCCAGGGAAGAAACTAACTGAATAAAGAGCTTCTATTGTCTGCCTACTCTGATGGCTTCCCGCTGGCCAAACCCCACAGGAATTCAGCAATCAAGCAGGTCCACAGAAGTCAGCTCCCTATATCACTGAGCAGAGTGCAATGCTGTAGACAGCAAGTCTGGGGAGGCAGACAAACAAGTTGCTGCACCACAGAGAGCAGACAGAGCAGGAGTCCTTGATCATAGTTCATAGGGGCAGGAGTTAGGGAGAAGCCATAGCTAATGATAGCAGAGGCTAATCTATGACACTGGAATTCATTTGAAGTACAAGGACTGAAAGGCTTGAACCTCAGGGGTTGGAGGTAGCTGCTGACAGCCACTATCGTCACTTGCTTATAGCTGTAAATGACAATCTCTGCATTTGTTGTCACATAGCCTTCTCCCCTGGGACTCTGCATTTTTCACTTGGCATTTCTATAACGTACCAGTCATTTGGGCTAGTATGCACCTGACATGATGTGGTTCCATCCTGAGTGATTCTATCTGCAAAGACTCTTGCTGCCAAAACCCCCACACCCTGAAGCTATATGGACAGATTTGGTGACATAATTCAATCAGTTCAGCTACTGTATAATCAAGTTGATGTGCTCCTGGATATTTGCTCAAAGATATGAGAGCATGTATTCATGCAAGCTTTGTGCATTAGTCTTTTTTAGTAGCTTTATTAGAAATAATCAAATAATAAAAAACAATACAAAATTGTATCAACAAATGAATAAAGAAATAGACACCGGTATTGCCATACTTCGCTGAACCATGGAGTATGCCCTGAGAAACGTGTCATTAGTCAGTTTTATCATTATGTGAACATTATAGAGTATAGTCAAGCTAAATGTCAGTTATCACTAGGAGACATTTTATGGGGCTTGTTTTAGTTTTCTTTCCATTTTCTGTGACAAAATTCCCTGACAAAAGCAACTTAATATAGAAAGAGCTTATTTTAGCTTGCAATTCCAGCTATCATCCATCATTGTGGGGAAGTCCAGACAGCAGGAACTTGAAGCAGCTCATCACATTCACAGTCACAAGTCGGTGAGAGAACACTTGCATTCTCACTTTATAAGTCCAGGATCCAAATACAAGGAACAGCACTGCCCATGTTAATGAATACAATCAAGAAAATCATCATGAACATGTCCATAGGCCATCATGATCTAGACATTTCCTCACTGAAACATCCCTTCTCAGATGATACCATATTTTGTCAAGCAATAAAAATTAGCATCACAGGGCTACTATCACACATGTGGTCTGTCAATGATTTGTGTGACACTTGACTATATATCCACACAAGGCAATATTTCTCTTCAATAAAAAAGAATGAACTCTTGGAGCTGGCAAATTGGATCAGAGGGGGGGGGGCACTTGCCACCAAGCCTGATGACCTCAGTTCTATCCCTGGAATCCAAGGATAAAAGGAGATAACCAAATCCTGCAAATTGTCCACTGACTTCAATATGTGTACTATGTGTGTCCAAACACACACACACACACATACACACACACACACTCACACACACACACTCACACCACACACACAAAATAATGAACTTTCAATATATGCAGTAATATGGTTAAAACTAAAAAAAAATTTAGGCTGAGTGAATGACACATGACACTAGACAAAAGAAGACAGCATACTTTATAACCTGTTATATTAGTCACAGAGGATGTAAGTTAATGTATAATGACATAAATCAGATATAAGATGACCAATTGCCTAGGTTTGGGAATGGGGTCCTAGCAGCAAAGATGAAACTGAGCTGGAAGGGACTGGACAAGTCCACTCCCAGTCCTGTTTGAGTTTGATTAGAATTGAGTTAGGCTTGTAATGACCATGGGGACAATTAACAACATCTCCACTGGTTGCTAGGTCTTCTGTAATAACCACAAACTCCAGTTGAGGGAGCAGAGGGGAGAATGTACGCCATGCATTTGAGGAACTCACACAGCAGTCAGGGTGAGTATTGCACAGAGGTTAAATACAAGGGCTGCACCAATGCCACCAGAAAGCCACTCTATGGTTTCATCGTGACCAGATTTATTTTAAATTTTACTCAATAGATAGATAAATTGACATCTTTTAGAAGCAGACTGGGGTGAAGTTAGAGTCACAGGAGAGTAGATATAGAGCACTCTGCACTCTGGAGGTAGGTACTTCAAAGCAAATTTCATAACCTTTGTAAAGGCCAATGAATCCATGCATTGAATTTAGAGACAAGGTAACATATGACTCGGGGAAGATTTGCTTGACTTTTTGGTGCTGGAGATGCAACAGAGGGCCTCACAGATGCCAGGCAAATACTCAACCACTGAACTACACCCCAATCCCATATTATATTATGTTTATTATTTAGTTGTGTGTTTGTTTAGGTGTTTGGGAGTGAACCCAGAGTCTTGTGCACGTGAAGCAAGCACTGTACCACTGAGCTATCTCCTCACGTTATGTTGTTTCTGGACAAGCCTGTTGACCATGTCTAAATGATAGAAAGGATCCAGGGAGGAAGAAACAACAAAAACTCAGAATAAGGTTCTTGAGAAGTCACAAACTTTCGTCACAAAAAAAGTAAAGGGTTTGCCTCCTAGGAAAATAATGACATGCCCCATATAGGAAGGACTGGAGAGTCAGTCACGGGACCAAGTGTGTACGCTGCAAGCGTAGTTGAGACTTACCATCTAGCTTCTGTTTGGCATATGTTGTGAAGTACCTGGGACCTTCATATCCTCCTCCTGAGGAGGGGAGGGCACAGTGGGTGACGTTGGCTTCAATAGGAGCAGAGAACACAGCCAGGGAAATCAGCTGGGGATAAGGAGAGATGTGGTGTCTGGAATTTACAGTGGCTCAGGTGTTTCCTCACCCCTGTTCTGCGCCCAGATACAGGCAGAGGAAAAAGTAGACAGCAGCCTTCTCCGACTGACATCACCAAGTCAGGAAAAGCATGTGGCTGGATGAAGGAGTTCCCAAGAAAGAGGTTGCGTTAGGATGTTGAAACACTCGTCTCTATGACCACAAATAGACTAGTGGTGACAGAGAGAGGGGACTCTGGGGAAAAGATAACAAGTTTGGGGTTCTGGCTTTATTGCTTACTAGTCTAGTGACCTGGGAAAGTTATTAAGCTCTGTGTTAATTGCCTGTAAAGTCAGAGTAACAATAGCTGTGCCCATGTCCTTGGCTTGCCTTGGAGACTAATACCCGAACAGTGACTACAGTAACAGGCACACTGCGGTTCTAGAGGTAGTTTTTATTGTAAGTTGCCGAATAATTTAAAGTTAACAAAGGCATCTTTGGGAAATTAAAGAATGAGCATGATTGGATGTCTTATTGGGTGGAGAGGAAAAGCCATCAGACAAAATCCTTCTTCTTCTCAGCAGCAGTCCTTCACGGAGGGCTCACAGGAGTCAGGCTTTGTGTGTTTTGTGCCTGCAGTATAGTGGTTGGAAGTTCAGGCAGCTAAGTGGAAATCTGTTCCGTGAGCAGTCTTTGCACCTTGCCCAGCCTCAGTATCCCTCCTTTAAAATAGTAGTCACAGGGTATCTAACGTCTACGACAGTCACTGGAAGTCACCTCACTCCCTGGTGAGTGCTTAGCGCTGGTGAAAAGGAACTGTGATTATTAAGGAATAGCAAATGTTACGTTCATTATATTCTGATAAGGACCCTGGAAGAGGTCACATGGCATATGGTTGAAGCCCTACCCTGAACCACCCACTAACTTCGTATAATGAGCTCCCATTAAGAGAAAATTCTACATAAATGAAAGAAAATATTCATTTATATAAGACACAAGTTTTCGAACCTATTTAATATGTATACTTAACAGATCTCTCCCAGTATTTATTAAACACTTACAAGTGTGTTCAAAATATTATTTTATGTTATGATTTAGCAACACTGCGGTACTTTCATAATGCCCACAGTTGCTGAAGTACTTAGAGGTGAAAATTTACTGGGCAGAAGGCCAGTTTTAGCAGCAAAATTAATAAATGAGCTTTTTTTTTTTTAACCATAGTCCAAACAGCAATTTGTATCAATTCAACTCAATTAACAGCATTCCCAGCATGTGGTGCTCAGCCAGAAAAAAGTTCCAGAATCGGTTGTGCACGGGGTATCTTGGGTGCTTATCATGCCCTCATCCCCACCTCTACCTGCAACTTCCTGTACTCAGCTTGGCAGTGTGAGTGAAAAAGCTGAACTCACCCAGACAGTGCTCTCTCTTCCAGCCTCATGTGTTTCTGAAGCTCATACAGGTGCAGTAGAGCTTAGTTCTACCAGTGACCAGAAATGGTGCAGAGCTTCTAGAGCCACCAGCAGTCACTCAGCCCCTCAGCCCCAGGAATTCCAATTCAGGAAGCAATCCAACAGCATCAGGCATATCGATATCTTCAGTATCTTTTTCTAAGCTCTGAAGGTGATGGATGCTATGGGCAGGCTAGGTGGATCGTGTTGGGTTCTCAATAGCGAAGGGTAGAGCTCATGCTTAGGGCATGGAAAAGAAATGGAATCAGCAGGAAACCTTCCAGAGTTTAGGGTGGGGCGATGCATAGGAAGTCAGTGCAGATGTGTGGCCACTGCGGAGGAGGCTGCTGGCTGGCTCCAGGAACCCCACTTTAGGAAGCAATGCTTTCAGGACATCTTGGGCTGTTGTGGCAGGGAACGGGATGCCAAACTATCTTCTTAGAATTATATCTTACCTGTACTTCTTGGGCCAATCACATGACTAAGATGGGGAAAGGTCTGAGCCAAATGCCAGACACAAGGTGGTCCCTTTGAAGTGCAGTCACAGCCTTTCACTGGATGGAGACTTGCCTTTGGTATTGAAGCTAAAGAGACTGTGATGTGTCTACCTTTGTCCCATCTTGCTTCAGAAGGTTGGTGACTCGGTGAAGTTTTATTGCAAACAGTTCAGGACACTAAGGTTCAGAGTCAGGGAGATGGAGTGGATTAGACATCGATCATTTTGGGACTATGACAAGAGATTTGGACATAAAAGGTCTTCATGTGTCCTGGTTAAACATCAAAGTTAAGTGCATCTTTCAGAGATCTTCAAAGCTAGGTGAAAAGAGAATTAAGGACTCTGCAAACCTGTTTTATGTAGCTAGGATACAAGGTGCAAGGTGTGTCCTCTGTGTGTGTGTGTGTGTATGTGTGTATGTGTGTATGTGTGTATGCATGTACATATATATACATATATGCATATATATGTATGCCTCCCCCCAGTAGGAATCACAGTGTTGTCAAATGTGTAGATTTTGTAAGAAAATGTGTGGATGTTTAGGGACCAGGAGCCATGAATATGACTTAATTTTTCCCTTCATGACCAGCCAATATAGTACAGCCACTCTGCATCAGGACATTATATTTGATCAGAAAAAAAACAGTTTGCTAATAGAAACGCAGTAAATCTTCATTTTTAAAAGAAGACTGACCTATTAAGCAGGAAAAAATAAACCCACATCTTTAGTGAAATTTAAAAGTGCACTGGCCCTCTGTTTGTAGCATTATTGATGACAAACAATAAACAACACATTTAAAGCATAGGTTCTCATTTAAACTATAAATTCTTGGTCTGCAAATTTGTGACATGCATTTACATCCATGAAATCATTATCACCATCAAGATAGTAGCACGCCCAGCATCCCTGCAAGTTCCTGTATTCTTGGGTAAGCCTTTTCTCACACCCCTCCCCACCACAGTGGCCTCCAGCTAATTATCCAGCTATTTCACCATATAGACTAGCTTGTCATTTCGGGAATTTTATGTGAATACATTCATTTAGTAATACACTTATCTGGCTTGCTTCTGTCACTGTATTTTCAGACACAGCCATGCTGTTACACACATCAATGATTTGTTCTTAGGTGGGTGGTATACGCCTATGACCTCACCTACTTGGGACATTAAGAAAGACAGATTACTGGCTCAAGGTTCGACTGGGCTACAGAGAATGGAAAGCCTAGTGAAGCCTGCCTCAAAAAGAAAAAAAAAAAAAGGAAATTTTAAAAAAGGGCTGAGGACATAGGCCAGTAAGAACCTAGCATTTGCAAGATTCTAGGTTCAATCCATAAATAGCAGCTCACTTGTGAGCTATGACTCCCATTGGGTTTTATGGTTAGGGCTCACCACACCATGAAAAACTGTAGTCAGGGGTCCCAGCATTAGGAAGGTTGAGAACCACTGCCTAAGAGTATAGGCACAGAGGGTAGACAGAAAAAGTTCGTTAGTTAATAATTTTTATTGCTGAGTTGTATGAGTGCACTACAGATGTTTTATGCATTCTTCCTCTGCTGATGGCCATTTGGAGTGCTGCTTAGCTTTGGGTGATTACAAACACAGTGGCTATGAACATTCTTGTGCAAAAATCCTCATGTGGAAAACTGTTTCGGCAGCAAATTGCAAGTCGGTGCCAGGAACAGGATCATATAGTTTAACTTTTTGAGAGTAAATTGCTGAATCGTATAACAAGAGTAGTACCATTTTACATTCCTGCCAATAGTGTATGAAAATTCCTGCCTCTCCTCCCTTTACTTCTACGGGTTGAACTGTGTCCCTCCAAAGATGTTGAAGTCCTAGCACTGAGAACCCATTAATGCAAGTTTATAAATATGATCTATTCTCAAGTTACAGTGAAGTCACTCAAAGATCCATAATCCAGTAGGACTGATATCCTATACAAAGGGCAAATTGGGAGGCAGCTGAGGTGGCACAGTTGGCAAGTGCTTGCTGTGTACCCATGAGGATCTGAGCTCAATCCTAAACATCCACACAAAGCCAGAATCCATACCATACATCATTCACCCAGAATCCCTGGAGGTCTAGGGTCACTGAGGGACTCAACTCAAAGCTAGGATTGAGGTAGACACCTAACCCTTAGCACACAACACAGAGACAGACTTGCAAAAAGGGGACCATCAAGTTTACATGAAGTAAGAGATTGAGACTGACTAAGCTATAAGCCACAGGAAACCAACAGCCACCCACAACTCACTAGAAAGAAGCTGGGAGATGCTCAGAGCAGGCTCCCCCATAGCTCTCAGGGGACCTTCAGCATGACATCTCCTGTCCTTGCATTGCCGTCTTCCAGAACTGTGAGACAATTCAATGCGATTGTTTGAGCCCTTCTTTGACATGGGTTGTGAGAGGTGGCCTAGAAAATTAATATACATGCCAGCAGGAGTGTGGCTCGTGCTCTCAATTTTAACCATTCTGCTAGGAGCATAGTGATATTTCCCTGGGGTCTGCATGCGCACTTCTTTAGCGATTAATGATTTTGAAGATCATTTCATGTAGTCATTTGTTATGTATTTATCTTCTTTGTTAGAGTTATCTGTTCAAAATCCTCCTTTTGCCTGTTGGGTTGTTTCACTGAGTTCTGAAGGGATTTACTTTTTAGTATTTATTCTGGATATAAGTTCCTTACTTGATATATAATTTGAAAGTATTTCCCATGGTCTGTAGCTTTATAGTCTCTTCTCTTTATATCTTTTGAAAAGCGCAAGTTTGTTTGTTTTTGGTGAAGTTTATGCATTCCTTCTTTTATCATTTATACCTTTGAATTTAAGGACTCTTCAGTCCAAGGATGTAAAGATTTCCCGCTATGGCTTTTTTAAACTACTTTACTGTTAGGTTTGTGGTTTATTTGGGGCTGATATTTGTATATATAGTGACATTCCATTTTTCACATGACTCCCCAAAGTTTGTGACACATGTACTGAACAGACAGACCATCCTGCCTCTACTTAATGGCCTTTGAACTCTGATTAACAGTGAACAGTCTTGAGCCCTGCAGCCTAGCTGAGGAGTAATAGTTGATGGTTCCTAGGGGAGAGAGTCAGTTTTCTCTAAGGGCCGTGTCTTATAGGTTCACCATGAACACTGGGCAGCTGCATGCTCAACTAAGTGTAGAAAATAGAAGCTGACATCCACATCAGCGTCTACCTTTGGTGACTGCACATGGGATGGGTACCCAGGTGGAATGGTCTCCAGACCATTCAGTTTCTGTCCCATACTTTGTCTCCATATTTACTCCCTTGAGTATTTTGTTACTCCTTCTAAGAAGGACCGAAGCACCCCCACTTGGTCTTCATTCTTCATGATATTTATGTGGTCTGTGAGTTGAATCTTGTGGATGTCAGAAAGTGCATACTGACAGGAGCCTGATATAGCTGTCTCCTTAGAGGTCTGCAAGAGTCTGACATATTCAGAGGCAGATGCTCACAGCTAACCATTGGACTGATCACAGGGTTCCCAGTGGAGGAGTTAGAGTGAAGACTGAAGGAGTTGAAAGAGTTTGTGACCCCATGAGGAGAGCAACAATACCAACCAACCAGAGCCCCAGGGTCTAAACCACCAGCCTGGGAGCGCTTAGGGAGGGACCCATGGCTCCAGCTGTATATGCAAGGGAGGATGGTCCTGTCAGGCATAGGTGGGAGAGGAGATCCTTGGTCCCATGAAGGCTGGACGCTGTGTGTGGAGGAATTCGAGGGTGGGGAGGTGGGAGTGGGGGAGGTAAGTGGGGGCACATCCTCATAGAAGCAGGAGGGGGGGAATGGGATAGGGAGTTCCTGGGTGGGAGGGGGAAATGGGGTAAGGGGATAACATCTGAAATGCAAATAAAATATCCAATTAAAAAAAGAATTAAAAAATAAAAAAAAATAAAATTAAAAAAAAAGAAAATACAAGCTGGACTCAGCAGGCTTAAAAAAATAAAACCAACATGAAGTTGTGTGTGAGGGTCTAGAAAGAGAAGCGAGGAGTAAATATGGCCAAACTACATTATGTGCATGTATGGAATTCTCAGAGTAAATAAAATATCATATTAAAAATCAGCCATCTAAAGCTGAGCAGTGGTGGCACATGCCTTAATTCCAGCACTGGGGAGGCAGAGGCCGAGGCCGAGAGGCTGAGAGAGAGAGAGGCAGAGAGAGAGGCAGAGAGAGAGAGAGAGGCAGGAGGCAGAGAGAGAGGCAGGAGGCAGAGAGAGAGGCAGGAGGCAGAGAGAGAGGCAGAGAGAGAAGGCAGAGGAGAGAGGCAGAGAGAGAGCAGGAGGAGCGGAGCAGGAGGCAGGAGGCAGGAGGCAGGAGGCAGGAGGCAGGAGGCAGGAGGCAGGAGGCAGGAGGCAGGAGGCAGGAGGCAGGAGGCAGGAGGCAGGAGGCAGAGACAGATCTCTGTGAGTTCGAGGCCAGCCTAGCTTACAGAGCGAGTTCCAGGACAGCCAGGGCTACACAGAGAAACCCTGTCACAAAAAAAACAAAAAACAAAAAACCAAACCAAAACAAAAAAACAAATGAGAGAAGGAGGGGAAGGGGGAGGTGGGAGGGGGGAAAGGGGAGGGGAAAGGAGAACTGTTTATGTATGGTGTATGTCTATTTCTAGATGGTGCCCTCCACACTCATCTCTTTGTTTAGTGAAATCAGGTCATGTTAATCCTCCAATTTTGTTCCCTTTTTGAAGTGTTTAGCTATTCTAGGTTGTTTGTGTTCTTGTTTGAATTTTAGAATTAGTTTGTTAGTTTCTACCCAAAGCTTGTTGGGATTTTTAATTGAGATTTCATTGGGTTATAGATCAATCTGAGATAAAAGGGTGTCTTAACACTATTAAAACTTCTGTTCCAATGAGTAAGGGATATCTATCCATTTATTTAGATTTATTTAATTCTTCTCTGCAGTGTTTCACAGGTTGTTTTCTATGTTTTTGTTTGTTTTGTTGCTTTTATTTGAGAAGGCTCTTATCATGTACCCAAGGCTGTCCCCAGTTTTTGATCTGTGTTCTTCAGCCCCACAAGTGCTGGGATATCAAGGCATCTCTTGGTTTATTTAGCATTTTTATGTCCAGCCTTTTTATATCTTCAGTCTGAATTATTTCTAGATTTTACCTCCAGTGTTGTGGATAGCTTTGTTTTTCAAAATTTCAGTCTTCAATTATTTGTCTCCGGTACATAGAAACACAATTGATTTTTGTATATTAATCTTATATGCAATCTTGCTAAATTTACTCATTTTTCCCCTTATGGCAATTTTGTAGACTTCATTGAATTCTCTGCTTGATCACATTGGCTAGAACCTATAGTATAGAAACTACTCTGAGAGGAAGTAGTTAAACATGGATATTCATTGTCCTATTCGAGACTTGATAACACAGGCACCTGACCTTTCATCACTAACTTAACACCCCTCCCCTGCACCCCTCTACCCTATTTCTAGTTTGCTGAGAGATTTTATCCTGAATGGATGTTGCATTTTTCCAAATAATGCTTCTGCATCTGTAAGGTGTTCAAATGTTTTTTGCCAATATGGCAGCATGTTCTTAATTAATTTTTGTATAACCAATGAAGTCTTGATTCCTGTACTAAATTTCAGTCCCAAGTCTTGCCTTTGGCTTCTTTCCCTTTCCTAGACACAATGAAGACCACTGGTTCTCCACCGATCCCCTCTCCTCAGCCTAGTCAGCCAATGAACATCAATAGCATCTTTGAATGATAATATCTCAGCCTATTCCTAGTCGCCTTCCTTCTGTTTGTGGGGTTCCAGATGTTCAGCCATTTGTTCAAAGATGGCCACTTGCATCATGTCAACCTGCACTTCAGTTGGCTTTTCATGTGCTAATCAATTCTATTTCCACATCTAAGTGTGTCTCCATTTTATGGGCTTAAATTAGGTCACAAGCACAGCTGTATCACCTAAGCCATCCCACTCCATGGATGTGATGAAAATGGTCCACCTGCTGGGACTTCCCCTGGCCCTTGGCCTATAACTGAATTCCTTGTGGGAATTGTGTGACCTTTTTTGTTAAATCTTTCTGTGTTTTGACTTGTGAATTCTGTTCAGGTGAGTCCCTGTTTGTTAGTAAAAGCTATATTTTCTAGAAGGTCTAAACACAACTCTAAACTGGGCCTGACTCCTGTGCATGAACTTTAGATATTTAAAAAAACAAATTTGAACTCTGTCCCTTTTATTCTATATTTCCATAGCTGTGGCTATCTGCTTTCCATCAGTATTATCAGTTTTGCCTGTGGGTCTTTATGACCTACATTCCTTTACTCTGTCCCCCACAATTTTCTCAGCACTGTCCCATTTCTCAGAAGAGTCTGTTATTTGTTTTATGGGCTGTCCCTCTGGGAAGACTAGCCAGATAAAGAACTGAGTAAGATGCATTGTTGCACAATTATTCTTAGAACTGAGCAATGGCCTCCAAGAGTCTATAAATGCTCATTTGAGAAACATCACTTAAAGTTGTTTTTCCTTTGTCATAGCCAATATGTCCACACTTGAAGTCCCAAAACTTTCTGAGCATTAGTAGCCAGTGATATAAATAAGGTATTTTATACATTCGACCTAGATTGTGTAGACAACATCCACTATATGATACTTAGAGGGCTTGAAGCCTCTTGCAGTATTCAAGAGCTTTCTAGCTAGTGCTTTTCACATGCTTCATGATTTTTGTTTTTGTCTTTTTCCTGATTCTTGTTTTTTGCTTTACCTCCCCTCTTCCTCTTTTGCCCAATCCCCCAAACTTAGGTATTCTGCCCTTTTCCTAACAGGGTGACCACAGGGTGTGTTTAGATAATGAATGCAGCTAACATTTTGAGTCTATTATGCCAAAGGTTTTAATACCCCCATATAATTCACAGTGACTCTAAGGAGTGGCTGGAGACAGAACACAGAGCCAGGTATCCATTGAGTTGCTATTTTTCCCTTGTGTGTGACACTAAGAAACAATCAGTATTCACAACCAGATGCCAGTTCCTTTTAGGCCTAGGATATTAAATGATCCTCTGTATGATGAGAAAGTTGACTTACAACTACAGCATAAAAATTATATGTGTGCTTGCTTTTCTCTGTTGCTCTGCAACTGAGGCCTTTGGGTTTTGAATGAATCACAGACTTTTTATTAAAGTATGGGTTGGTTATCTCTTAAATGAATATTAGATTTGATTATATCAAGCAGAGACTGAACACAATATAACTAAAACCAAAGAAGCTTCAGAGAAAAACATTGCATATTTTCTTTTTGTCTAGATAACAAGTTCATATCTTTTATTATGCCCAATGTTTCCAATCTTCTGCTGTTTATATCTATTTTCTCAAATTTTATCTTCTTCATAAAAAAAGGTTCTAAAATATGACACATTTCTTGAATTGATGAGATGGTTTTTTAATATATTGAAAGTAAGCAAAAAAATACATTTAACATCCTACTTAATTTAAACTTTCATTATCCCACTATAATGTTTAGAAAGCCAATAGCTGTGGGGAGATAGTCATTTGTTGCAGAAGGAAATGAATAAACAAGAAACATGAAAAAAATTAATAAAATATTTGTTAATCATGGAGATGATAAAAATAACTATTAAGTTTATTGATAGTATAAAATGCTCCCAAAAAATCTTGTAAGGCATTTCATAAAGGTAGTTACACCTGAATTCATGCATTTTACACAACACAGACTAAAAAGATCTTTTATTTTAATTTCATTCTATGTATACAGTGTGTGTGTGTGTGTGTGTGTGTGTGTGTGTGTGTGTGTGTGTTGATATGTTTGGGCACATGGAGGCCTGAAGCTGATGTCATATTTGATTGCTCTCTGTCTTATATACTGAAGCAGAATCTCTCACTGAACTCAACTCAGCTTGGCATTTCTGTCTAGTCAGCTTCCAATGGAGGAGCCCCAGCTCTGTCTCTAGACTGCTGGGATTACAGATGGCGTCCACCCTCACCTAGCCTTCAAGTGGGAATTGGAACCTGATTCTCATGCTTGTATGGCAAGTGTTTTACCCACGGAGCCATTTCTCAGTGAGTAAAACCCCAATCTCTCTCTCTCTCCCTACCCCCTACCCTGATCAAAGTCTTTTTTTTTTTTTTATTTTATTTTAATGACTAATGCACATGATCTATCATTGAGGCCACTGTGTACAGACATGAGAAGAGAGCTTTCATTTCTTCTTCTATTCCTTCGTGGGCAGAGTCTTGATGATCTCCTCTCTCTTGGCCAGGAAACATTCTTCATGGGTTTGCATCCTTTCTTAGTCTTAGAGTAAAGGCTTTTGTGTTTAGTCAGCTTGCAATGGTCAACCAAGAGTTTCTTGCAATGCCTGTCTGCCTTCTATGTGTGGCTGTGTTTATGAGAATCTGCTTGTTTTGAACACAGTCTGCTTCCCCTTTGGGTACAGGTTATGTATGATGCTCGTGGCAGTCAATCTCTTAGATTCACCATGTCTCCTCATACACAAGATCTATCTGTGCCCTTCTCATCTGAGTCACCTTAGCAGGTATTGGAGCATTGGCCATGTCTTATGCCCTTCTTATGGGCATATGCTTTCCCTTCTATGGACCCAAGGTGTTTTCTGCCACTGAGCCATGGAATGGACAGTCTTAGGCCTATGGATGGCCAACTGGTCTTTGATCAGTTTCTAGCTCTGCTGAGGAGAGTTGCCTTGGCAATTTCACTGATGTCACTGGGTACAACAAGACCTTCTTCTCACCATAGCAGAGGACACTAGAGGCAATCCACTCCCAAAGCCTGAGCATACTCATGGCTTTGTCCACAGCAGCAAAAGGAAAGCAAGAGGATCTTTTAAAAGAAATTAGCACATAGTAATTAAAAATCTTAAAAAGATCCATTTCCATTTCTGTCTCCAGTAGTCTTGGGAAGACAGAACAAGAGAAAGTAAAGATAGGGGCTTCAGAACAACTTGTATTGAAGAGCTTAATATGTAATTCCTATCATTTTCCTGGTTATATTTACTATGAACCCCCATGCATGTTTGTCTCTTCCAGTCCATCAACCAGCAAAGAGGAACATCTTGGCTTGGGCACATTGCTCACTCTTCCCTTTAGCTTCTCATGTGAAGCAGGACAGGTTCTCAGAGCATGTTTCCACTGGCACCAGGTCCTGAAGCAGAGCTACAAAGGTCTTAGGGTAGCAGCATAGGAACTCAGGCATGATGAGATAGGTAGAGACTATCTCCTCCGACAACCAGTTCCATCCATTTGAACATAAAACAGTATGCAGATGTCCTGTCTTTCACATGCAGCTCAGAATAGATTCTTGACTTGTGTGCTGGTTGAATGAGCAAGCCCTCCTTAGTCTCTGGTATTTGAACACTTGGTCCCCAGTTGGTGGCGCTGTTTGGGGGAGTATAGGAAATATGGCTTTTCTACTGGAAGAATGTTACTGGAGGTGATATTTGAGATGAAAAGCCTCCAGGTACATAAAGCTTGTTCTCTTGGCTTCCCACTTGTATTTGAAGAGATGTGCCCTCAGCTTCCAACTCCTGCTGACATGCCTGCATACCACGATAGACTCTTACCCTTCAAAGATAAACTCCTTCTAGAAGTTACTGTGGTCACAGTAGTTTATCACAGCAACAGAAAAGTAACTCACATACTATAGAAAATCCCTGCCTCCAAAACAATCTGAGCCTCCCTCTATACTGAAATAAAACTTGATAGGCAAGTGTAAGTTCAGAGTGGAGGTCCTGTCCTTGTCTGATTTAAGAGTGGAAAGCAGGGTTATAAAATGAGAACTGGGAAGGACACTCCCACACCCCATTTCCTTAACATGATGACCAGAGATCAACTCCCTGAAAAGGCCTTTATTTCTTAGTTGGATTTCATGATCATCCTATGGTTAGGTCTACATCGACCAATGTGAATCCATTATTGCACCCAGAAGAGCTAAAAGATAAATCCCACAGAGCAGCTAAAGAGTAACACCTTCCTCATGTACCAAAGGGCCAAAGAAGGAGAGAGAGGGAAGAAAAGAAGAGAGAGAGAGAGAGAGAGAGAGAGAGAGAGAGGAGAGAGAGACTCCCATTTTCATGGTATCAGAATAACATGGCAGACTAAGACTAAGGAGTCTGCAGCCATATTCAGGTCCTGGTCCCACCTTTGCTATTTATAGACTCAGTAACTCTGGGAAAATCTCTCTAACTTTCTTAGCTTCTACTTCCATACAAGTCTATTTCTATGTACACACTCCCATTGCAAAGTCAATGGATAAAAGAAATAGGTATGACTTTTCAACTAGTCAGTTATTGACAAACAATAGAGTTTCATTATAGTAATTTGCAGCTATTGACCTGGAATACAATCAACTGGCATGCAAACCACAAATGTCAACACGTTTTAGGATTAACCCAATAAATATCTGAGCAATACATTTCTTCACATAACTCATTCTTGCAAACTGCAAAGGTTACATCGCAAGTTCAAAGGTACCAAGATCCTCTGTGGGATTTGTTAAATCTTACCCTTATCAATGACACCTTATCAAGAATGTGAGGTGTCCAAACCTGTGTCCTTGTTTTCCCAGTACACTGAGTACATAGCTACAGGAAAGCTTATGGGATGGAAGACTTAGGAATTACAGTTTCTTCCTTGCTGGTTGTGCAACTCAGTGAGAAGGAGTAAAACAGATCAGGTTGCCTAGGCTTTTCTCAGTGCAGAGTGATTTTGCATGGGAGGTCACCAGCACAAAGGCAGCTCTGTGTAGTCTGCAACACAAAAGAACCAACGTATTGGTCCATGGTCCACTCAACCACTAACACCCTTCTAGTATGAGCCGAATACAGAATTGCTGCATTTAGTGTCAGAAGTTCTCCGGCCAACTGAGTTGTCAAGGGAGCCACGGTGAAACCACAAACACTCTTTCTTCCTTTTGAGTTGTGTTGACCTGAATCTGTTGTAGCAGTGTAATGAAAGTATTCTTACTTATTACATTTTGTTTACAACTTGTTTTTCCTCTCTAGGTGTATTTTCCTATCTAGATTTATAAGAATGATATGGAATATTTATGAATCATCAACATTTTGGGGAAGAAATTGATTAGAGATGGAGCCCAGGGCCTTGGTCATGCTAAACAAATATTTTATCACTGAGCTAAAACCCCACCGGTATTAATATTTAAGTAAAGGCTTTGAAGGTCATCCTTCTTTAGTAGTTAAACATTACTGTTAGTGGTATAGCTTTTGTTGTACCATGAGCCTGAAAGACGTTCTAGAAGAAATAGGCAATTGAGAGATGAAAAAATATCAAAGGACTTTCATTTAATGGGGAGGTTATTCTGGGTCAGACATGTTATTTGTGGGTGAGAGGTTCAGAAGAATATTTCAGGAAACACTTGTTTCTGGTGTTAAAGAGGAGCTAAGAGTCATCACATGGACCGAGATCCCCAGAGAGCTGGCTTTCTTGTTCTTATCACAGAGCTAGACTTGCTGGCTGGACTGGCAAAGCTACTCTGAACATAGACTAAGAATTGCTGCAGCTGGGTTTTACTACCAAGAGGACAGTGGTCCTATGAGTAGGGTCTTTGGGAGATAACTGTCTCAAAAGAATGAGTGTACTAAAAGTAAGTGACCAGCCACCTTTTTTCCCCATACTTCCTTCTCATGTGTAAGATTTTTTTCTTTTCTTTTCCTAAATTTACCACCACTTCTCCAACCCCCACCAAACAAGCTCTTCTCTTGTCATTGGCTCAGTGATATACTATTCATATTGGCCTAGCACTGCATTCTTCTTTTGAAACTTTGATTTCCTCATTAGCTAGATCCTTTACAAGAGCCTCTGAAAGTTACCAAGGCCATTACTCCCTAGCACTAAAACAACGACAAATCCCCAATAAACCACAATCACTACTTCTCTAGAAAGTAAAAGAAAGATAGCTGAATACTTGGCCATTTTTGAGGTTATTATGTAGCCTTTGGTAGTCAATTCCTAGGTCCAATAGTGAGTAGGGACTAGGTTACCTTGCGTGGTAAGTATTTTGCTTAAATAATAACAGTGGACTGTTTTCAATCTGGCATTTGATTTGAACTGTGTTCTTGTGACTGCAATCACTGAGCAATAGTACTGGGGAATTTTAAAGCTTAAAAAAAGCATCACATCCAAAAAATAGTAGTTTTGGTTTAATGGTCCATCTAAATCATCTGGTTCCATTTTTTTTTCAGCACATAGTGGCTTTTCTCTCTCCCCCAATTCACCTGGTTCTTTCTTATGTATGACGGTGTTGACCCCTGGGGCCTTTGTATTTGGTCACTCTCTTCTTACACAGGTCCTTGCTCAAAAATTTGAACTGTGGCTGATGGTGCCTCCTCCTACATCTTGGGATGCTTTATGTCCTGTCTTATGTTCTGCCTTGCTTTCAGCACTGCTAGGCTATCTTAGTTCAGGTTCTCCATAAAAAAAAGGGCCTGCAGCAAAGTTCTATGTTAATGTTTTATTTGGAGATGCTATGCCAGGGAAAAAGGTAAGTGTGGGAAGGGATAAGAGATAGCAAGCACACAATGCTGCTGTAGGATGCTGGTGACCTTGGTCCCAGACATTGTTGCTGGTGGCTGAGCTCCAATGTGTCTTCTGATTCCTTCTCATCTCTACTTCTGGGGTATCTTCATGCTTCCTTTGGGTGCTAGCTTTCCTGCATTGTCCTCTTGTGTTATGTGGTCCATTAGCACAGCATCTGGCAAAGCTACTCTGAACATGTCATAGAAACTGTCGCAGCTGGGTTTTACTACCAAAAGGATGGTGGCACTTGGGACCTGGGAGGCTGGTGAGGCCTAGTAGATTTGAGATAAGCAGAAATCTATCTATCGTCCCAATACTACATTCTTACTTGTGTATTATTATCTCCCCCATTGGTATAGAGATTGTTTTGTTCAGTGCCCACAATATGTCCATAGCCATAGGGAGAATAATGGACATATACCAGGCATAAAATAAATATTTGTTGAATTAATTTACTGTGTGTCAGAGTTAGTTAAAGGGAACTAGAAGGAGCAAATATTGTTACCATCTTATAGATGGAAAAACTAAGAAGAAAAAAATACTTTCTAAGTGGTATTCAAAATAACAGCGGGTATTCGTTTCTAGCATTTGGAGCTTTAGTCTCTAAGAAAGAGTTCTGCAGAGGTGGAAGATAAATCCCTAGTAAGGAAGACACCATGTACTTCAGTCACAGGACTCAGAGGCCCTTGAGCTTGTACTGACTGGAAAGCCTCCTCTCTGAAGACTATTTTTCATGGTACCAGAAAGCACTATGCCAGCTTCAAAAGGAGGGAAGAACCCAACAGTCCTACCGAGAAATGATTCCTATGAGTTACAATGACTAACGTGGCATGCTAACCCTGAGGGTGCAGTAATGGCACACATACATTGGTGGTAACCAACAACTTTCTAATTGGACTTATGACCCTCTCAGCAAGAAGGAAATCATGGCTGGCACCTAACCAGAGCTCTCAAACTCATGGATCTTTGAGGAGAAACTACAACTGCCTCTTTACTAAAACACCACAATCCCTAATTATAGACTAAATATTTATCATTATACACAAAGATAAGTTTAGTCTTCACCCTTCATCAAGGAAACTTCTCTTTGCAACAGACAAAGGCCATTATAGCAAACTACAACCAATCAAAATACAAAGTTGTGGATTCCTGTTGCTACTGATATATTTCCTGCACCTAAGAATCAGGGATCACTGTCGAATAGGAGGCAAAAAGATTGTAAGAGCCAGAGGAACAGGGAGCGCACTGTGGACTTTTGTCTCCTAGAAATGTCAGAAGCTACACCCATAAAGTCTCAACATGGCTGCCTTAACAAGACCTGAATAAGGATGACACCAATAGGCATGTGATGGGGGAAAGCTCATGAGACCTCAAACCTGTAGATCTAGACAAAGATTACAGGCAACTAAGGAATCCGGGAGAAGGAGAAATAGTCTTCCTCATGGAAGAGCGCATCAATTTAATATATCATACCAAATGGTGAGCTCTGAAAATACAGGCATACAAGTGACATTATATAGACTGATCAGGTTGTACATATATATATATATATATATATATATATATATATATATATATATATTATTTATACATATATACACACATATATACATATATATGTATAGAGCAACAATTAAAGAAAAAAGAGGCCATGAATTTGAAGGAGAACAAAGAAGAACATATGGGAAACTTTGGAGGGAGAAAAGGAAAAGAAAAAAATGATATAATTATGTTATAATCTCAAAAAAATTAAAAAAGAAATAGTATGTCTCAGAAATAACTACTGCTGATTGATTTCATCTGCTTTTTTTAAGGAATGGAGAGAGATTAATCTTGACTTTGTGAGCATTTTGTCTTTTTCTTAATTCTCTGTACTCATGGATTCATAAATCTGGTATGTTTATTTACCAATAATGACCATTCTGAGAAGAGAATCAGGAAAACAATTGCATTTGTAATTGCATTAAAAACCTAGTAATAAACTTAACCAAGAAACTGAAAGACTTCTAACAGTGAAAATTTTAAAACATTGAAGGAAATTGAAAAAAAAAAAACAAAACAAACCTAGAAGATGTACTTTCCATGCTCATGGGTTGGCAGAATTAATGTAGGGGAAAAAGGTGACTTACCAAGTGCAATCACAACACACTGCTAATGACCATCTACATAAACAATAAAATCAATTTCTAAATTCACAGGAAAACATAAAAGACCCTAGATAAACACAGCAAACCTGAGCAAAAGGAAACGACTGGAGTTATGACCACACATGATTTCAAGTTACACTGCAGAGTCCCAGTAACAAATCCACATGGCACTGTCACAGCAGACATAAAGACCAAGGAAGGAGAGTAGAGCATACAGGAATAACCCCTATAGGGACAGCCACCTGATTTTTTTTTACAAAGATGCCAAAAACACATGGTGGGAGAAAGACAGCCTCTTCCACACATAATCATGGAAAATCTTGATATCCACATGTATAAGAATGAAGCCTCAATCTTATCTGTACAAGAATCAATTCAAGATGTATCAAAGATTTTAATCTAAGAAAAGAAAGTCTGAAAGTAATAAAGGAAAATGCAGCCAAACACTTGAACTAGTCATTCTGAAAGGGACTCCAAGAACTCAAGAAACAACACTAAGAATTGACAAATGTGACTGCAAGAAATTTAAAAACGACTTTCTCATAGCAAAGGAAATAGTTGTCAAGTAATGAGACATCTTACAGAATGGGAGAAAGTCTTAGTTAGCTCTTCATCTGACACAAAATTAATATCTAGAATATATAAGAACTCAAAAAATTAGATTAAAAGAACCCAAACTGGGAGGATGGCTCAGTTAGTATAGTGTTTGCTGTGTGTTATCAAGACCCAAATTCAGATTCCCAGAACCTATATAAAAGCCAGACATAGTGGTGTATCTGTAAGCACAGTGCTGGGTAGGATATGGGGAAAGACTATGGTAGAAGGATCTCAGGGCTAGCTGGACGATTTGTTCAGCCAACTGGTGTACTCCAGGTTCAGTGAACAATCTTGTCTCAAAAAACAAGGTGAAGATTGACTGAAGAGGATACCCAATGTAGACCTCTGGCTTTATGTGCACATACATGCATACATACATTACATGCACATACATCACACACAAGTATACATCATATGCACACATATACATCCATCACACACACATATCACATACTACACACACACACACACACACACACACACACACACACACACACACATGTCCATCATACACACACATACAGAGAGAGAGAGAGAAAGAGAAAACAACATCCTATCATCTAAACCAATAAATGAAAGAATAAAGTGAATAGACAATTCTAAAAAATATGTAAATGACTAATAAATATATGAAAAACTGTTCAATATCCTTAGTCACCATGAAAATATAAACTAAGGGAAGGGAGCGGTTCTGATGTTAAAGTCCTGTTTCCCAATTGGTTCTTGATTTGTCAGTAAAGAAGACTGGGGACCAATGGCTGGGTGGAAGATACAGGTGGGACTTCTGGGTTCCAAGAGGAAAAAGGCAGACACAGGGAAGGAGAAAGGGGCTTTTCTGCCATGCTTTAGAGGAAGAAGAATGCAGCAACCATGTAAGATCTCAGGGGTTGCTGGGGCCCATGACCTCTGCCACAGGCGGGTAGCCAAGGATGTTTGGCAGGGGCTATGTGGGACTAGCCACTGAAGTTTAGGGCATGTGGAGAGACAGAGATAATAAAATGGCAAGGGCATGTTTTCCAGGCAGGAGATGGTAACGCCCAGCCATTATCCCTAGAAGGCAAGTTGTAAAATAACAAACTGTGTGTGTATGTCAAGGGTCACAGGAGGGGGCTGGTAGTGCAACCTCCTCCCAGACCAAAGGCCAGTAGTACAAAAGGAAAGCCTGGTAGGAGCTCCAGAGTGCAGAGTAAAAGGCAGGTAGCTTAAAACTACAAGCAACAACTAAGACTACCCTACTATAGTCATGTTAGCTATCATAAGGAAAAAATAACACCAAACTCTGGTGTGAATGTGGCAGAAAGGGAACAGATGATGGTGAGAATATAAGTTTTACAGCAAGATAGAAATGAATGTGGACATTCCTCAAAACACTTGAGGATGGAACTGCCATGTCACCCATATGTGACATTTATCAGTACAATATAAAAGGACCATAAGTAAGCAATGAGGTCCCCGTCCTTGGTTTATGGATGAAGTCTTCTCCCTGTGCCATGGAATGCTTATCTTTGTCCTCTCCCCTCTTCTTCAAAAGGACATTGGTCGCCTGGATTAGGGTCTCTCACTGTCACCCCATTTAAACTTATGTGCCTCTTTAAAGATTCTATCTGTAATTTTACAGTCTAGGGTTTAAGACACAGTTCTTTAAGGGCAGTATTCAGGGGAACTACTTAAACCCATAACACCAATCCTAAAGAACTTGGTCTTATCAAATGTGGCATAATAGTCTGTTCTTCTCCTTGGTTCTTGACTGAAATCACCAAAGCAAGTCAGAGTAATTTACAGAAAGATCCAGAAATGTAAGAAAGGGTTTGCACCAAGTAAATAAAAGGCATTATCATCCAACCAATGTTCATTGTTTAAATTACATTTATTTATGCCAACACAAAACACAATAAAACCACTTTAAAAAAACACAACCATTTCATCTTCATGTAACATAATTCTTCAGTGAATAGAAGCACTACTGTTAATGTTTTGGCCCTTTCAAGGTCCTGCCTTGGGTCAAAACAGTAATTAGAGAAAGAACAAATTCTTCCTGATATACATATGAGAGAAACTTCTATTTTTAAATCCCATTTCAGCAATAACAGAAAACAGCACAAACACCCTGTGTAGCGGTGGCAGTGCCACCATATCACTGAGAGTGCATCTATTGGTTGCTCCAGACTCCCAGGTCTTGAGCTATTCAGGGATCCAAAGGAGATTCATTGAGATTTTTTCTTTTAAATTTACCTGTGTACTCCCTAACTGACTAATTTACCTGAGTTACTTGAAAACCAGAAGAGAAAGAATCTAGATGATGTGAAAACGTACACATCCCTATCTGGCAGGAGTGAAGAAGGTTTGAGACCAAGCTGACAATTCAACGGACAGCGCCGAAGCCTCCACTAACATGGAGTCATGCACCTAGGGAGTGACTTTACCTTAATATCCAGTTAAGGCAATACACACTGCACAAAAATACAGCAACCGGCCCACATTCCAGGGACCTACCTGCTATTTGTTTCGTGTCAGTATACTTTCAAACTAAGATAGTTATACCATAACTAATACAATCCTTCTATCATTTTACTGACAAAAGAGTCTCGTGCAGGAGAGAGAAGAAAGATTGAGAGTCTGTACCCAGCTCCCCTGCCCATCCTCTCAGCTTCTCTGTGGAGATGCAGTGAGATCAAAAGTGCTTTGTAATGCAGCAGTAACCATAAGAAATGAAACTCTCCAGAGACTATCCCTCCAATCTGCTACTGGCTTGTTCGTTGCCTGCGTAGATTTTGTAAGTGGTCTTACTTTTTAGAGCAAGTGGGTGGCATGTCCACCCCCTGAAGCTGGGATGTGCATGATGGGTGGTGCATATGAGATATGAATGTCCTACAGGAAGGGCAGACTCCATGAGGGACTTTCGTAGTCTTGACACATTTGATCTAAAGCCATGTGACCTATCATTCTGTTACCCAGGTTTCTTTTCTATTCCTGAAATTCTTATTGATAAACGAATAACTTAAAGTGATTTATTTTTAAGTGAACACTTTTGTATGACAGTTGTGGAGTTTTGAAGACTGTAGCTGAGTGCAATAATTGAGAAATATGGAATAATAGGAGGGAAACTTGGGGACCAGAGGACAATTGAGCATGGAGGACCCGTATCTTCAATGTTACTAGCAATGTAATAACCTAACCCTTATTACCCCTTCTTCATCTTTAAAACAAAATATTTGTGTGTCCATGACTTTTAAGTGTACGAGCCCATGACAATGGTTAGCATTTAATTTTCAGTCTCTCACTTGGGAGATTACTGGGAGATCTGAATTCTTTCAGTCGATGGGAAACCAGACTCTCATTTCTCATACATGAAAGTTACCATCGCTGAGCATGTCGTGGCATGCTTTTAATCCTAGTACTCAGGAGGCAGAGACAGGCAGGTTGTTATAAAAACAAAACAAAACAAAACAAAGCAAAAAAAAAAAAAATAAAACCAAAAACCAAAACCTCCAAAACCAAACAAAGAAACAAATTCCTTCAGGAAATAGGAAATTTTCTGCAAGTTTAGAATAATCGCCATAAGGACTCTGGGATTTTTTGGAGACAAAGACTTTAGGAAGGTGGATTCAGGAAGCAATGAGATTCTAATTCTGAACATTTTTGAAATGCAAATCAAGTTCCAGGAATCATTTTGATGATTTTTTTTTTTTTGAGGCATTAATACAACAGAGTTCATATTCTTCAAGGGATCTCGACTTCACCTCTTTGCTTGGGATATTCTTTTCTTGATTATTTCCAACCTGCAAACGATGTCTCACCTTCATGCCCTGAATGATTGATCTCTGAATGACCTGTTATTTATTATCTTAAGTCAACCTTCTTTTGAAGCAACAAAGAAAGACAAATCATACAGTGCATTAACCTTTAACATAAGCGGAGTTGACTTTCACTGGCCGAAGGAGGTCTGCCTACCCATCTGAGGAAAGGCCTGCTTTGTGCTTCTCCCTGTGCTTGTAGGTCACGTTCTTAAAAGTGCTGGTAGAGCCTCTGTACAACGGATTGGTTCCCCTAAAGAAAGGGGGGAAGGGGAACAGTCCGAAGAAAAGGAGATACATTTTGTTAGTATGTCGTTTTCATATCTTAAAACATTTGTGTTATAGTTCAGACTGGAGAGTCAAGCTCAATCTTGGAAGATATTTGAATTTATTTTGATAAATTTAAATTTTTATTCACCTTTATCTCATTTATTTATTGTGTGGTACATGCCTATGTACATCTCTAAAATTATTGCTTTTAATTTTGTTACACTAACTCATGTAGCAGAAGGGCGCTCATGTGCTGCTACATGCCTGTGGAGGGCGCCTTGGAAGCCAGTTTTTACCTTCTACTGTGAGTCCAAAGAAGCAAACTGAGTTCAGCAGGTTTGACCACAATGTCTACCACCCTCAGAGCCACGCTCGCTGGCCCTCCGCCTTATGTTCTGAAAGAGTCTCTCAGTTAATAGGGATGGGGCTGGGGTGGGGACAGGGTGAAGCTCATCTGTTTGGCTAGACTGGCTGACTAGCTCTCCAGGGCTGTGTGTAGGTTTGTGGGAGGAGCACCCACACACCTGCCTCCTATACTGGAGGGGGGTTGGATCCCACCCAAATTTGGATAGACTGGCTGGCTAGCAGTCTCCAAGGCTGTTTATGGAAGGAGTACCCACACACTCTTGGTCACCCCATCCCCTACACTCTGTGAAAAAGCCCAATAAACTTAGTGGTTCTCCAGAATGAACGTTGGTGGAATTGTGCCTGGTTTCCATGGGACTTTGGGATGAACGGTAGATGTAGTTTACAACACCCAGGGATCATCTACATCTTACCAAAATTGTATTTTGCTATCAGCAAATTCACCTACCCTTGCCCTCAGATTTGTGGTAACACTTCCTCTGAGCAGGAATACCCCTATAACTATGTCTATATTGCTTTGAGCCAGTGATCCAACCTCTGACAAAGTGTCCTTGGTCATGTGACTTTAGAGAGACCATGCCATCTCTGCACCGAGGGCAAAAAAAACCCTAGTAGTTCCCTGGCTAGAGCTCCCTGGTGGGTGAAAGCCCGCTCGCTCGCTTGCTCGCTCACTCACTGTGCTGTCTGCACTCCTAAGATAAGCCTGGGTAGTCAATCCAGCTGCCCTGAGCAGCAACAGCCTTTAAAGGTGAATACAGTCCTCTATGGTCTTAGATAGGTGTAAAGTCTCATTTGCATAAAACTCAAAAGAAGTTTTATGAAGTTTAAGGACTAGAAATTATTGATAAAGTCATCAGTTAAAGAGGCAAGATTGACAAACATGGGGTGCAGGCAGGGATAGTGGCTGAAGCTTGAACTGAAAGGAGAAGAGGGGTTATGGAATAGGAAAAACAAACAGAGTGTGATGAAGGCCAGCTTAGGTCTTTGTAGGACTAGTACTTGCTCGTAGGCCCTACCCCATATCTGTCAATCATATTAAAATGAACCTACATATGCAATAGAATTGTGTGTGTGTGTGTGTGGGTGTGTGTTAAGATGGGTATGCAGTTATGCTTGCCTGTGCATGCACGGGTATAGGAGGCAAGAGGCCAATGCTATGTATCTTCTATTGCTCCGCCACCCTCACTCCCTTTGAGACATAGTCTCTCTTGGTGCTGTGGAGGTCACCATTTTGGCTAGACTGGCTGGTTAGTGAGTCCCAGGATCTGCCAGTTTCCAAGCCCCCCAACACAGGAGTTGCAGATTTGAGTTGCTGGGCTTCGCTTTTACATGGTTGGTAAGAATATGAACTCAAGTTTTCTTTCTTGCATGCTTTACCCATTAAGCCATCCCAGTAACCCCACAAAATAGATTTTATAGGAACTCTAAAGGGAATGGCTCAAGCTTCATGAGACAGGGCAATACAATGCTAATTTGTGCAGGTCTCACTTATTTCTAAACTTCTTCCTTTAATCTGGACTAGTTCAGGGATCCCTTGCAGGGCTTCAATGGACCAAGAGCCCACTCTAATAGGAAGAGATGTTAACTGGAGAAGAAACAAGTCCACACTCCTACAGGGGTGAAGGAAGGAGGTAGGGCCTGACCTCAGCTGGTGGCCAGAGTTCAGGAGAGCATGCTAGCATTGGGCTTTGTGAGCAGGAGCAGGAGGGGAAGTGTCCAGTGTCGTCCTTATTCATTATTGACCTCCCTATGTGGGATGTCCAGTTGAGACTCAGGCTTAGGGCCCATGGGTGAATGTCCACGTTTAGACAAGGCCATTTTCTAAGTATATAAGGTGACCAGGTGGACTGCCCCAAATATCAAGGCTTAAGGCTGGATTCTGCAAAGCTCTGGCACATTTTTCAGGCTTGAACAAAAGCAGTAACAAGAAAGCTCCATCATGACCCACACCTTTTTTAATGATTCGCCTAACTGCCAACGGCAGACACGATTTGTTTAGCATAGAACAAAATCAATCCATGACTCCTAGAAATGTCAGGCTAAACCTTTTTTTTTTTTGTCTCAAGTTAATAATTTGTCATCCAAGAGGAAAAAAAGTCTAATCAAAGGTGAATTTAAATATCTTTCATTCGTGTTTTCAAAAGAAAAATGCTGAGAGTTTTTTTTTTTTTTTTTTATTAACTTAATATAAGATAACCTTTCTTTATAGCCCTGACAAAATATTTCAGGAGGTCAGGGCAGGGATCTGTCTCAACTCTGTCCCCTTAGGCATCCCAGGGGTCGATGGGTCAGGTGAGCTCACTGGTTTTAAAGATCAGTTGAGTTCATCTCTTGAGAAGAAATAGGTTTTTGATTTTTAAATGAATTAAATTGAAGACCTTTAAATGTACGCACCAAGCATACATTTGTCCCAGGAGGAGGATATGTTTGTGAGATTTGCACTGAAGTTTTGAATTGAACCTCTTTTGCATGCAAATGAATAATTATTACCTAGTCATCATCTACTCGGGAACATCAACCATTTGTTATTCAAAGAAACTCAATTGAGCAAGGGAATAATATTTTCCATTTATGCTGTTATCTGTTTAATGCGTGGTTTTGTCCCATTTTAGATGAAGAAATGGCTAAACTTTGGCATTTGAATTTCAGTCATGTGTAGCTTCCTGAGGGAGAAAAATTCGCATTTTGGAAGAAATTAACTGTTAATTAAAATGTTATTTTAAAGATATTAATCATTTGCCAGCACTCATGCCTGTGTCTGAGAACATTAAAATATGCTGGTTAGTAGACATGCATCACAAAATAGCCACATGTTTGCTTGCAAATCAGAATGCCTGCTTATTATTTCCAGAAACTTCAACCAAAGGCTGTTCTTAGAACAAATTAACAATCAGGGCTCAACTCTACCGGTACCAAAAACACTGGGGAGCTCTTAAACTTTTGTCTGAATTAGTTTAAACCCCAAATCTACCTTCATTTACCTTTACTCCTACATAATTGTTTGGTGCACTAAAAAAGTACAGATATGTACTCTGTAAATGACCATGCCTATGTCATATCTAATCAAATTAAACATACATCCTTGCTATCATTCTAGTATCTGCTGTGTATCAACCTTCTCCCACTTGTCTTAAAAATATAATCTTACAGTTGGACTTTTCAAGTCAGGACTAAACAAAGTCCACAGATCACATTTGCTTATTATAGCCAAGGCATTTTTGCTCAAAAGATAAGGTTGATTAAAATCTTTATTGGCCTTTGTCCTGTGATGTACATTATGATTAGTTTGAAATCATTCCCCCAAATATAAACATTCATTATCAAAAATGGAAAATTCCATTTGCTTTCAGACCTGAGGATATTGCTATAGGCTTAGGGAAAATAGTGTTAACATCAATTTATTTAGGCAGATGAACCCAAAGGCACAGTTGTGTTTGCCTGCATTTTCTCCAGTGAGCTCACTGTTTTTGGAATCCGCGGTGTAAGATAATTGCTATTAGATAGCTAGACACACCATTAGAGATTGAGAGATGAAATTAAAACCATGAAATTGTTTCCAGGGGTCTCTGGAAATGTAATTATCTCTCCTGTGGTAAAGAAACACTGAAAATTGTAGTCCTGTTTTCTGTTTGCCTACTGAGACGACATTTAAATTATATCTATTGAATACATATATTTAGAGGTTTATTTCTTGTAGCTACTTAAATTTTATGTTATTCAGAAAATACTGCCTGGTATTTGAAAAGGGCTGTCAACTTTGCATCTGTACATCAGTAACAAGTATTTCCATGGAAATTGTCATGAACTGTCATTCTCTCCATGAACATTATCCCATTAGAGGGAACACAATCAATTTACAGAAATGATTAGATACAGCACCTATGCTTCACTTCAGAAGGTTGCCTCCACAACAGCCCCAAGTCACCATAGCAGGAGTTTCATGAGCCTCTTCAGCTGTTACAACCCCACCCACCAAGACATCCTACATCATGAGAACAACCTGGGTCCAGACAACGGCTTCTTTTGTTCTCTAAGCAAGATAAAACTAAAGCTGTTGTTGGGGCTACACCGAGAGTGACCGTAGATGTGACGTCTGAACTCTACAGAGGGTGGCTGAGTCCCTGATCATTCTCATCAGGTCTCCAGAGTTCACATACCGTTTGCCACTTGGCCTTAGATCGTTCTGCTTCAAATTTAGCAACTTCTTTCCGGTCATGAAATGAAACCAGCAGCTTCCAAATGCACAGTAGCACAACACCGATGAGCAGGATAGCCAGTGACACCCCCAACATGATCATGGGAATGTTTGGAGGTTTGGGACAGTCTGTGGGAGCAGATAAAATAATCTTTAGAAGCTGCCGCAATGAGTATTTCACTGTAAGCAGGCTTTTCAACCCCTCACTGAGATGCAGGGGTTGACCTCAGAGCATAGGACACTGGACAATTCTTCTCCTGCTAAGCTGCATGCCCATCTCATGGAATGGAGAGACCTTCCTCATTGGATTTTCTATTCAAATATTTTCTATAGAAATAAACGCTAATACCTTCTTGTCTGGTGGATTTTTTTTTCTTCTAAACCTGAGTTACTTGTTTAAAGATAGGTTTTATTTATTCTCAATAAAACAAATGATTCAAACCAATTCAAAAATTAATTTATAACCAGCCTTATATATTCTTGGTTTTGTATACAGAGATTCAACAAACTATGGATTGAAAATATAAATATGTCTTTATTAACATGCCCCTTGGTGTTACTTTCTAAATGGTAAGTATAATAATATTGAGACAACAATTATATTGTATTTGACTTCTACTTCCTCTCTCTCTCTCTCTCTTCTCTCTCTCTCTCCTCTCAATAATGTCTCCTGCATCACAGGTTGGCCTCAAACTCTACAGCCAAGGATGACCTTGAACATCTGAACCTCCTGCCTTTACCTCCCCAGTGCTGGGATGCTGGGATTACAGATGTTTTCTACTCTACCTGGTTTAGTACAGTGCTTGAGATTGAACCAAGGCCTTCATACATGCTAGGCAAGCACTTCTACCTATTGAGGTACATTTCAGCTCTCATATCACATTTTGTAATAACCTAGAAATGATTTCAGGTAGATGGAAGTATGTGTAAATTCTAGGCACATAATGGACCTTCAGCATTAACAGGTTTTGGTATCTTTGGCACAGAAGGATCTGGACCAAATGTCTGCAGATATGGAAAATTGGCTATAGACTGGATGGTTGACTTTAAAACGTTAATAAAAAAAGTGGCAATTAATATACATGAAATATTTAAAGGACCATAAAAATACTACATTTTTATTTTCCAAAATAATCTCTTCTGAGTACATCACAACTACTTTGGTACATAGAATTATTTTGTCAAGAATCTCCTTGAATTGTGAACAGTCTCAGGATTATATTAAAAATTGTTAATCTAGCCTGGTTAGTCATGCCTGCAATCCCAGCATTCAGCAGGCAGATGCAGGAGTTTGATGCTAGCCTAGGCTACAAAGCAAGTTGAAGGCCAACTTGAGCTCCACAGTAAGACCTGACCCAAACCAAGGACTGGGAGTTGGACCACTTGCCTAGACAGAAATATGCTGAGGTGGTCTTGCTTATCAAAACCACAGCCTCCTAGACCTCCCCCTGCCCAGGATATTCTGTTTCAGTAAGTCTTGGGTAATACCACGGGTTATACATTATTAACAGTATCTAAGTTGTTCTTATGATCAGGAAAGTGTAGCGAATTAGGTATGCTCAATTTGAAGATCCCATGATAGGTCATTTTGGCTCTATTGATGGTATTAGTATAATTTTGCAGTTAGATAGCACCTTCCTCCATTGACAGCAAGACAACTGATCATCCTTGCAGTGTGTGCAAGATGATGACTCTCTTAATGAAGCATTATAATTAAGTCCTTCTTTTGCTTCCCTGGGAAGAAATTCCACATCAAAAGATCATTAAATATCTGCATCCTCCATCAGAGGTGAGACAAAAACTGGCAGTATCTGGGGAAGAAAAGAATCAGGCTTAGCCTACCCTCTATAATGTTACTCTTAGACAGTTAATAAGGGAGAGTTGAACATTGAGGCTGGATTGTTTGGCTTTTCAGACCTGAATCTAAGGGGACTAATGACCCCCTAACAGTGTGATGCCTCGTCTCACACACTTTTTCTGGGTAGAAAACCATATAAGGACATTATGAAGAAATAAGAATTGCTAATGGCCTACTTACTATAGTGCCAATAGCTAAAGGCTTCCTTGTAGCAAGCAAACAAAGCAGGGCTGTGTCCCTGAGAAAATACACTGATCCAGCTAGATCTTTGAGCCAAGAAAGGTCTGGGCAGGGACAGAGCATTTTCCTAGTCACAGCAGAATGTAGCTTGCTGGGACCTACACCTGGAAGGTGAATCAGGAGGGTGTTCAAGTAGAGAATCAACAGGGAAAAGGTGTGGCTTAGGAGAGAGAATCATTTAAAAATTAAGCTCATTGGATTCTGTGAATTTCTCAAGAAAAGATTTAGCCCAAGTTCCAAGGTGATATCAGAACACAGACTCTTACTTTTCAGGCTCTCCGTATTCCTTTGGTCACTGAAAACAGCAACCTAGGTGGGAGGAGAGGGTTAGCTCTACTCCTATGTGTAATGTTGCCTGTCAGGGTGGGTCACTGCTGTACCTAATGCTGAGGTTTTGAATATTTAATTCTCAGCTCTGTCTAAGTCGGTTAGCTGTACCATATGTGACTATTGGGCACTGGAAATGTGACATCTAAATCAGGATATACTACAAATATTAAAGAACTATCTTACAGTCTAAGCATGAAAAATATAGAACACCTTGATTTTTGTGTTGATTTCATGTTGAAATGAGAATATTTTGGAGACTGTGGTGAAGAAATTGAACTCCACCTAGCTCATTTGACTTTTTAATGAGGCTTCTAGGAAATGTTACGTTTTATCTAGGGTTCACCTAACAGTCCCTATTGGACAATGCTGGCATCTTTTAGATTCAGATATATATTACAGTTGTGTAGCCAGTGGGAGGCAGTGTAGTACAGTGGTTAAGAGCCTGGCTCGAAGCCAGGCTGTTAGAGGTCCTCAAGCAAACAGATGTATGTTCAATCATGAGGGACCTAGCGAGGTGTTTGCTTCCAAGCCTCGACTTTCTCACCTGCAGAGCAAAATAATACTGATACTCACTCTATAGAGTTGTGGAGGATTCTGTATGACATCAGCACATAGAAAACATGATGATTGATGTGTGGACTAAACATGTAGACTAGTAAGGGCCCCATACACAAAGGGACCGTGACAGCAAATGCATCCCCCCCCCTTTTCTGTCTCCCAGAAGGCAAGGGCATGGATTGTGCAAGCTCAACCTGTACCAAGTTATGTGATTGGCTTCTTTCTGCAAAGAAGTCTTTGCTTTTGTCTGTTTTATTTCTGGCATGGCTCGTAGGCTCTGACATTCTATCCAGATAGAAGGGGAAGCTGAATGATGCCCTGCTGTGCCTGCATCCTCAGCAACAGTGAGTACCCTGGACCAGCTTGCTCCTTTTTCAATTTGCTTAGAGGACACTGGCGATCATTAACCTCTCCCTCCTTTTCCTGGTTTTTAATGTGGCCTCCTTGCTTCTCCCAGCGTCTACCGTCAGAGCCACAGGTCTCAGTGCTGCAGGAGGAAGGAACTACAGTCTCCTGGGGGTAGCCTACCGCCTTGGAGCTTCTGGAAGGCCTATCCAGAAATGGAGATTTGAGGTATCCTTGGGCCTGTCAGAAGATCAGAAAGTAAAATCTCGGGAGATAGCCGTTCCTTCCCTTTCCCTTACTACAGAAGAATAGAGATAAAGAAGATGCTATACTATTTACACAGATGTCAGGCATCTGTGAGGGATCTGAAGCATGTGCGTGGTGTGTCACTCACACTGTGTCCAAGAATAAAAAAACAGACAACAGTTCAGGAACACAATACAGTATTTCTCAGCTGAAGGCATGTTCCATGGGTGTGGAGGGTGGGGGTGTGGGTGGGGAGAGACTAGAAAGGAAAAAAAATTCAAACCAGTCAGTCAAACACAAAAGCCTGCACAGTGAAAGCAAGGCCTCCTACAGAAAGCGGCTTTGTTGTCTAGGATGGGTTTTTTCCAATAGAATCAATATTTTAAGGGGTAGCTTTGATTTCAGAATATCACGCTAAAGTCACTATGGCAATTACAAACACAGCGTTGGGGTGCGGCTGGAGAAGCTGACTTTATGAAGCTGATAATAAGGCGACAGGATTTTTCTTATGAAGTAGTCTGGTCTCACAGAGCATGGGTTACCCTGTCTTCTTAACTGATGGCTGCAAGATGCCTTTTGTGTTCGAATAGCTCAGAAACGAGTACATGGAGTTTCTAAGTGCCTGTCAACAGGAGCTCCCTGCCACCCTCACAAGCAGCAGAACCATGTTTACAGTCACCCCCACATTTCAGGGGTTGTGCCTGACCTCCAGCTCCTTGCCCTTGGTACAGTAATGTGATGTTTCTCTCATCGCTTTCTTGATTAGAACATGAGGTTTACACCTACTTTGCAGATATTTTGGTATTAGTTGGGCTTTCAACCTCTAGAGTGATACCAATTGGATAGTTTTCGTTTCAAAATCAGGATTTAACATTTACCAGCACACTGATAAACAAGTACCAACACCAAAACCCTTCTTTTTAATACCCTGTATGTGGTGCTGTTGTGTGGGCCGGACATTAGACTCCAAACCCAAGTCTGATGAAGCCTGAAAATGCATCTGTCAATTTTCGGGAAATTTTAGGGAGGGCTAGGTCACTGCTAAAGACAGAATATTCGAGGCACCTGTGAGTGTCTCAGAACTCAGTTAAGGCTGTTAGCACAGTGGCTGTGAAGAGAGCTGGAAACATCTGTGCTAAGTTGGATTGTAAGGATGTAGACTCGGTGCCCACAGGCCGGCTGACTCAGGATACAAGCATCTTAGATAAGCTGCAGCAGAGTCAGATACCCACACAATTGAAAGCTTCTTAAAGCTAAGTTCTCTACTGTTTCTCTTCCGATGTAATATAAACTCATCTTTTCCCTTGGGTGGAGATGGAATAGAATTGGAACGTTCCTATGTTAGAAACTGATTCCATCTGTTGACAGGGTTGAAAATCTACAGTAGCACAGAAGCAATGGGCTCCTGCCTGGCCTGATCTGGTATCACAGAGCTGAGGCTGCCAGGAACTCAAAGCAATCCTCCTGCTTCAGTCTCCTGAATACTGGGATTATAGGTGTATGCTGGCTGACCTGGCACTTTGCCATCTTCTATGGCCACACCCTTATTTGTTGTCTTTGTGTCTTTCCTGATCCAACATCATCACTGATGACCATTGCTGCGAGGACACTTTTTGGCACACATGTTACATTCCCTGTTATTCCACTTATTCTTTGAGTCACCTCTTAAAAGATTGTGCTGTTATTGTTCCCATTTTACAGATGAGGAAATAAGAAGTTCGGAAAGGCAAGTATATCCCACAATCTCAGAGAGTGGTTGCACAACAAAATAGTATTTGAGCCACCACTTAAACTTGTCTTAGTTAGGATTCTGCTGCTGTGAACAGACACCATGACCAAGGCAACTCTTATGAGGACAACATCTAATTGGGGCTGGCTTACAGGGTCAGAGGTTCAGTCCATTACCATCAAGGTGGGAGCATGATAGCATCTAGACAGGCATGGTGCAGGAGGAGCTGAGAGTTCTACATCTTCATCTGAAGGCTGCTAGTAGAAGACTGGCTTCCAGGCAGCTAGGATGAGGGTCTTAAAGCCCATATCCACAGTGACACACCTACTCCAACAGGGTCACACCTTTAATAGAGCCACTCCCTGGGCCAAGCTTATACCAACCATCATAGTCCTTCTTGCTAGTTTTTCTGAAAAGACACACCTGCTGAGTATATCCTTTTCTTGGTTAACCTTTCTACAAGGCCAGTAGGTAGCTTCCAGGGAGGTGATGCCTGTCCAAATTAAAGTCACCATGTTACCTCATCTTAATAAAAGGCATGGGGACACAGCAATGGCTTTAATGGGATCTTTCAACCTTTGGAGAAGCACTTCACCCCAAATTTTGTAACATCTTCCTTGGCAAGCTACCTCAGGTGACTTTCTGGATGCCTTCGACCAGGTGGTACCACTTGACATTGGTAATGGAGCACAAGGCACTCACCTTTTCATTGATGTTGTGAATGACGGTTTTCCCTTCATTATCCGTAGTTATTAGGAATGTAACAAGACATTCATTTTCTCCTTGTAGAGAGCATGAGACAGAAGCATCCTTTGAAAAGTCTGCAGACGAAAGAGTCATTCATTAGGTCAGATGAGATTTCAAAAGGGATAATTTTTAAAGCAAAGTGGTATTGAGTTTAATATGCAAATCAGAATTTGCAATACTGTCGAGTGGGAAATGAAAGGCGTAGGGTTTTCCCACACAAGTGAGAGCTTTGGTTTTTACTTATGTTCCAGAAGAACAGGCTCCAGATGTGGTCAATCAGGACTGACCATCAAAATTACCTATCAATCTGACGGAGGCAGATTTCAATAGAGTGAAAGAAGCTCAAAGCAGGTGCCCACAGCTGCCTGGGGAGTAGAATGGCCTTGGTTATGGTAATGAGGGGGCTGCACAGTCCTCTCAGCACAGAGCATCTGGGAGAAGGGCTAGATTACACTGCTGCTCAGTGTAGACTGATACTGATGCTAGTACAGAGGGCCTCTCACAATGCTGTAGCCGGGACGTCAGGCTTTGCATTGTTGCATGGGGAGAAGAAATTAATATCAGGAAACCGAGGCAGAGGTGTCATGTAGCTCAGAGACCCGCAGGATAAAGGGAAACTTCAGATTAGAAGGAACCCAGGATAAGAGCTATCGGACATTCAGCCTACCCTCTTTCTTAACAAGAAGGTGAACCTTTCCTCAAATTGAACATTTTTCCTCGTGAAGCTTATTCAAGAGTTAGAAAATGAATTTTATGATAATAATTGTTAATAAAAATTTTAAACTCCTAGGTCACACATCAAAAATTATGGTGTCCCAGCTACCCTTGCCAAAGTTATCTAGCATTTTCAGAATTAAAGCAAAATAAGTTAATTTCATAATTCTCATTCTAAATTAGAATTTTTGATGACATTATTACAGTTTTTCAGAAACCTGTAATTAAAATAACATTTAATCTAAACTCCTATGCTATATGAGCCAATATTAGTGTGCAAAGACAGATTATGGAAATCAAATTGTTCCAGGTAATTTTGGACCTACTCTTCCTAGACTGTGATTTTTTTCCCATTAGTTTAAGATGTTAAAGATTTAAAGATGCTAATAAGATAGAATTCATTCATGTGTGTGTGTGATATGTGTGTTCTTTGAAGAAAAAAACCAGCCCATCTAGGGCTATTTAGGGCACAGAATTGCTAATCATAAAATATGGAAATTTAAGTTGTCATTGTTTGTCGTCCTTGCATTTAATTTTAAAAGAAAAACCCAATAGGACCTGTGACTAATATGCCTTATATCATTCATGACAATAGGAACCAGTAAGTAATAAATTCACCATTCTAAATGAGATTTTGTACAATAGATTTACGTGAACTAACTAGTTTTGAACTCATTAGAAGCATCTATTTATATACATGAATATTGGGACTAAAATGCAAATTACCTCATTTGGTCATTTCCATATGCATATGGCCATCTGACTCACCTGGGAGATTCGAAAATACCAATTCTGGGAACCTATCTGAGGTGTTTTAATGGGAGAGTCTGTGATTCGCATAGGACTTGGGCATTAAGGGTGATTTAATAAGCATTCTAATTGGATGCCTTGGATAAAAGATCTGGGAGGCTCTTGGCAACCGGATAAGCACGACTGGGGTTATTCCCATGTGTTTGGTGGTAAATGGCAGGCACCCTTATTGAAGCCGTAGTTTGGTCCTTTTTATATGACCTTCACCACTGCCTCCCTTCTACTCCAGTAACTCAGATTCATGGAATCTTGGGGAGTGTGCTTTTGCACTTTGCATCTCTTTCTTCAGCATGGGCCACAGCAGTGAGAGCTCTACAGCTCCTTGAACTCCCTTAATGGGACATCAGGCTCTCAGGTTGAAAGTATGTGGATGGCTTATCATCCTCATTTCACAGTAATATTAATCCTGCCTCTTTCTTTTCTTTTAAATAGCCACACCGAAGCGTAGGGAGGCTTACTTTCCTTGGCCAGGATTATTTAAGTTTTAATGGAACTACAGACCTGACCTTTGAGCCACAACTTCCCCATGTGCTTTAATTACTCCACCATTTCTTTTCTTGACTGTCACAGGCTAGACGTGCCCTGTTTTGTAGTGTTTGGGTGTTGAAATAGTATTATCGGATGTGCAACGAAAGATTTGCATAATTAGCTGCTAAGTTTTCTTTTTGTTGTTCATAGAAAAATGGCCCTTTCTTTCTTGCTCCCCGCCCCCTCCTCTGTGAGACTTGAATTACTGCCACTGAATAATACAGGGAAATAAAGATCTCAGGCGCCAGGGGGAATCATGCTAATCGAAGGAAGACATATAAGCGCCATGGAGTGCGGGATAGCGGGGTGGAGGTAGAGAAGCAGGTCTAGGAAGGTCCAGGGAAAATGTAGAAAACATGAGTGTCTGTACTATTGACTCACAGTCCTGAGTTTTAAGCTCTCAGCTCTGCAATCAGCTTAAAGTCCTGGAAGTAAACAGCTTCCAAAGAAGATGGTGATGATGAGTGTTGGGGGTGGGGCTTCTATGGTGAGATAAATTTGGGAATCTCTTTTTCACTTTAGTGCCTCTCCTGATGACTCACACTCATGCTTAATTTAATGTACATAGCAATTCTGAAGACTTGCAAAGCCCTGGGATCCTGAGTTTTCCATTTCCAGAATGGATATGGCTGTGTATGCTTTAGTTCATTGGACTTCTCAGAGACAGTGTTTGGTGGAACAAACATTGAGTAACAATGATCTGAGTGTCTGGAATAGTGGGGTAAATTAAGAGGCATGACTCTTTGATTAAAACAGAATTAATAAAGTCAGATATACCCATCCCATCCCCCCAACCCCCACCCTATGCCCCACCCCACCACACCCCCATCACCCATGCAAGGTGGGTGAGTTTGTGAGTTATATAGTATGTCTGTTTTACTCCATGTCCTTAGCAGAGGAAAGTAGTTGCTAAAAGACCTTTAGCTGAGCAAATGTGATGTCATCTTTTCAGAGTGGTGTGACAGTGACATTAGAGGCTGTTAGAAAGGTGCCTTTTAAAATCACAGTTAGACAAATCACTTCTCACTCAGGTTTGTCCAGGTTACTGTTTAGAGAGAGTGAATGGTCCACTGGTTATTTTCATTTTCCAAGTTAGAAACCGTAGTACTTATCCTTCTCTTTTAAAGATACTTTGTTCAAATACAAAAGAAGAACATAGATATTCTAAATGCCACGGAAGCTAGTCTTCCTCTCCAGCTCAAGCATTTTTGACAATCTGCTCTGAAAACTGTGAACCTCGACACGGCGGGCGGTGACTACCCTGTTCACACCCCCGTGACTGACATGCCTCCCCACCACACTGCATTCCCCATGTTGCTGGCGAACTGAGTTTAGTCATTTGCAGGCATTTTCTGCTATTTCTGCTCATTTCGCAGAGACAGCTGGTAAATCTCCCCACTGCTGTGAAAGGAGCCTGGAGGATCCACCGAGATGCGCACTAGTTACTGATGTGAACACTCCACACATGCCGCTCTTTCTCGGTGCTTTAATGTGGCTCACCTTTGGTGTCAGACAAAGTACATGGCCTCTCATTCCACTTGCTGCTATTTGGCATATTTATCTGTGGTCACCAGAAAAGCACAGACAAGGGGTTTTATGAGCCCTCATCGTGTCCTGCCACACCCAGGAATTCGATTGTAGTTTCACAACAATTTTGAAACAAAGTATTTAAAAAAAAAACATATAAATGTCTTTCTATATTCTATTTTGGAAATACATTAGTTTCCATATTCTAACTCCGTCCATTCAATACATGTGTCCTACAGGCCATATACTATCCTTTCCTGCCCAGCTATAACACAGTTGTGTTAAATATTTGTGATGCATCTTTGCCACTTGATTCTCATTTTAAATAATTAGACATGACAGATGAAAATTGAAGTGCAATGTGATTATCAGTTAGAAGAGAGGTTTCTTGGATCTGGAGAATGATTTCCCAGAGGGACGGAGGGATGGTAATGTACCCATGGCTGTGATGTAATGTCCATGGCTGTGAGAGATGGAGGGATGGTGATGTAATGCCCATGGCTATGAGTTTGGGATGGAGGGATGGTGATGTAATGCCCATGGCTGTGAGGGATGGAGGGATGGTGATGTAATGCCTATGGCTGTGAGGGATGGAGGGATGGTGATGTAATATCCCATGGCTGTGAGGGATGGAGGGATGGTGATGTAATGCCTATGGCTGTGAGGGATGGAGGGATGGTGATGTAATGTCCGAATGGACTGCTGTGAGGGATGGAGGGATGGTGATGTAATGCCCATGGCTGTGAGGGATGGGGATGTAATATCCATGGCCTGTGAGGGATGGAGGGATGGTGATGTAATGCCTATGGCTGTGAGGGATGGAGGGATGGTGATTAATGTCCATGCCTGTGAGGGATGGAGGGATGGTGATGTAATGCCATGGCTGTGAGGGATGGAGGGATGGTGATGTAATACCCATGGCTGTGAGGGACGGAGGGATGGTGATGTACCCATGCTGGGAGGCTGGAAGTAAAAGCTACTGAACAGAATACTTCCAGAATCTGTAAAGTGAGTCAGGCCAACTGTTACTTCAGACTTTATCTTATCTTGAAATAAGGCAATCCTGAGATAAAGGAAAATTTCAGGCTGCCAGTGGGAGCTAACAGCCATTTCTTCAATTTTCTTCCTAGTAGTTTGGAAAATAGAGCCTTGTAGAGTTCTCTGCAGTTCCCCTATCAAACAGGGGTGCATTCTCTAACAAAGCCGGAGACCAATAGACTAGCCATGCTTTAAGTTGCTTTTTCCTCAGCTCATCATTTTTTCAACTTTAGAAACTGCATTTATTCCCTAAATGGGGACAGGGAACTTGGGCGGCTAGCTCCTGGTACAAGTGAAATCAGGTTACTACGAGTCCCCTCTCAAGAACTATGTGATTTAAGAAAGGGCACCTTCCTCACTGAGGTGGCACCAGTGGCTTTGCACTTGTCCGCACACTCTTCTTGGGCCTGGCCATCTGCAGACAGGTAGCACTCGATGCAGCTCCTATGGACAGGACAACAGAGTTCATCAGCTCATGTTGTGGAGAACAGGCAAGCAGCTGACGTGTCTTCTCTTAAGCAGTCTCACTGGTGACACTGACCTCTTGATACTTTCAGAAAGAAGACTGAGTGGCATCTAGGAGGATGCTAAATTGTTCTCTACTCCATAATCAGTGTCCCCCAAGTCAGCCTGGATAACAGCCTCTATCTATCATCATTTTTTCTGTAGTGATTGCTTCTGATTGGTTAAAAAAAAAATACTTCAGTATTTGATTTAGCTATATTTTCATTTCACATTTTCAACATAAGGGAGTGTTTATATCCATAAATATGATTAGAGTCTAGACAAAGTTATGAATTTCTTAACAAAAATGAGCCACGTCTCAGCAGGAATTCTACAAATGGTGAGTGCTCTTAATATATGTCAAATGCGATGATTCTAAAATTCAATTCTTGCTACTCTTTTGAATAAGTATAAGCCTTGATGGTGGGTTCTTAAGGCTTAGGATTATAACCCAGATCTTCATTAATTCAGGCTTCTAAATAAAAGATTGCTGCTTATAGAAAAGTATATTTCCAAGGATACAAGGAAATTATACTACTTTAAAGATGTCTGTAGACCAAAGTAAAATGTAGGTCTTGAATTAATCTTGTGCTACAAATAACTTTACAAATAGATTCAGTTTGGAGTAGGGCAAATCTGCAAATGTTTCTTGTTGTGGGGACGCAGCATGCCTTGGGAAAGGACCGTCTTCAAAGGGCCTGAGATCCTCATGCCCGTTGGATCTCAGCTGAAGCTGGACTTCCTTTGCTGTGGTGACCCCCAACTGAAAAATTAGCTTGTTGCTATTTCACAACTGTAATTTTGCTACTGTTGTGAGTCCTAATGTAAATATATGATATGCAGGATATGTGATATGTGACCCTGTTGGGATCTCAACCCACAGGCTGAGAACCCCTGTTCTGTAGGCAGGGCTTGGATCAGCAACCATGTGAAATGGGAGCACAAGTCTTGTTGAAGCTGCTTTTGTGTTTTAAATATATTTGGGCAGGCTGGGTGGGGGCCTGGAGCATACTGTAGAGATTCTTCAAATTGCTTTTGTGCATTTAACTGTGACTGCCCCAGCACTGCTGGTCTCCCCTGCCCTGTAGTTCCGTAGTATCTTCTACATCCCCATTGTGGCTGGAAGCCCACATATATCTGTTAATTACTTGAAAAAAAAAGGTGGGGGGGATTAGGGGATGGCCATACAAGTGTGAGGACCAGAGTTCAGATCCCCAAAGCCCACATAAAAACCGGACAAGTATGACAACCACCTGTAATCCTGTCACTCAGGAGGCAGAATAAAGGATCCATGGCAAGCTGGCTAGCAGATTATCTGGAATTGGAGACCCCACTTCAGTAAATAAAGGGAAAAGTAATCAAGGAAGAAACCTGATGTTGAACTACTCCTGGCCTACAACACCCATACACATGCACTAACCATACATGTGTACTACACACATGCAAACGTGCATACACACATTATATACATATACACAGGCAAAGAATAAAATTCTATCTTTCCCTTAGGCCCTTAGCCCTTATGAAGGTAGATACTGTAACTGTTTTATTACATGCATATGATTTGACACCATTCATGGCATACAGCAAGTGCTTAATACTTGCCAGGTAAATGAGCATATGTCTGAATAAAAGAAAGGACACATCTCAAAACTAGCATCAACAGTAAGTAGATGATGCTGGTTCCCAAACTAGAACAACTTTAATTGTTAGTATCACATCTTATAAACCAGATAAAGCCTGATCCATGGTTACAGAGGAGATGAAGTAGAAAAGCAATGAAAGAAACATTGTGATAGTTTGTATATGCTTGGCCCAAGGAGTGGCAGAATTAGAAGGTGTGGCCCTGTTAGAGTAGGTGTGTCACTGTGGGTGTGGGTTGTAAGTCTCTCATCCTATTTGCCTGGAAGCCAGTGTTCTATTAGCAGCCTTCAGATGAAGATGTAGAACTCTCAGTTCCTCCTGCACCATGCCTGCCTGGATGCTGCCATATTCTTGCCTTGATGATAATGGACTGAACCTCTGAACCTGTAAACCAGCACTAATTAAATGTTGTCCTTCTAAGAGTTGCCTTGGTCATGGTGTCTGTTCACAGCAGTAAAACCCTAACTAAGACAAACATCTTGAAGAAACTTTACTTTTTTTGTTGGTGGTTGGGGATTGAACCAGAGACTTGTGGATGCTAGGCAATCTCTCTGTCCAAACTACAGTGGAAAGTTTACATTTGATTTTATCTAAGTCCTGTGAATCAAGCTCCACTCTCTGTCATGTGTCTCAGTTTGCCAGGGACAGTGACAGAAAAGTGTTGACACTTGGTTGGTGGGTACCAATTGGGGAAATGGACTTTCTCCCTTGATTACAACAGAAATGCAAATGTCATCATTCCAGGAATCAAAGTCAATGAAAAGGATGGGCTGCTTGGTCACACTGACTGCTTACCAGAGACAATGCAACCCCACAATAGTCATGTGGAGACCACCTTCAGACCTACAAAATTTGTTCCAACTATGTAAAGTGAAACTGCTAACCAAAAATCAGTCTTAATAGAAACATATGGGTGTGTTTAATTGTTGTTATTGTCTTAGCAGTGTAAAAAAAAAAAATCCACCCGTGTGTGTGTGTGTGTGTGTGTGTGTGTGTATGTGTGTGTATGTTTGTGTGTGTGTATATATGTGTATGTGTGTGTGTATAATGATAACCACACAGAAGTGCCAGAGTGCATGGTGATAAAGGGGAGAGAAGTGAAAGCTAAGATTGTCTCCCTGCTTCTGGCTCCTTTGGTCTACCAGGATGGGAACAAATCCTGCAAAGTCAGCCTAGATGGGTCTACATAAGATGGTTGTCTGTTTCACCAGAAAAGATACTGACTGCCTGTGAGTGTCAGCAGGATACCTCCAGGGCATTTGACTGAGAGACCAGCTGATACTATCAGTGTAGGACATCAGCTGCCAATAGAGAAATGTGACATTGTGGTTTTGGATAATCAAGACCCAGAAAGATGCTGACATTCCAGACTGAGGATGACTGGGGCCCTTGGGCTATGAGTTTTTAATGTCTGCCAGAGACCAGACCCAGATGACACAATTAGTTTGAGTTTACTAGATGTCATTCAAACATTAATCACACAGAAAGCTAGTTACAAAAGAGAATAAAGAAGTAGAGACATGCCAGGCAGTGGTGGTGCACGCCTTTAATCCCAGCACTTGGGAGGCAGAGGCAGGCAGATTTCTGAGTTGAGGCCAGCCTGGTCTACAGAGTGAGTTCCAGGATAGCCAGGGCTACACAGAGAAACCCTGTCTTGAAAAACAAAAACAAACAAAACAACAAAACAAAAACAAAAACAAAAACAAAAAAAAGAAGTAGAGACATTACCGTTTAGAGTTACAGGGGTCACCACAGGTAGGACAGCGTTCACAGGTGGGTCCTGAGGCTCCAGGGTTTCTGCAGACACATTTGCCACAGACACAGTCCCCACGCCCACTGCACAGCACTCCATCCTCAGATGCACATGAGTCCCTGCTGGTTGTACAGTTGCAGTACTCGCCTGTCCAGCCATCCCGGCACACACATTCACCACAGTCACAGTCACCGTGATCTGTAAAACATATAAAACACACACAATGTTGCTTATGGCCCAAACCACTTCCAGGCTGGGGAATATCTTCTCTTCTCCGAGTTCCTTTAAACACTATCAGAGATGGAGGGTGGGGCAGACAGAGGCAAAGAAAGAGGCAGAGACAGGAGGGGCAGGAGTAAAAAGAGAAGCAGAGAGGCAGACAGACTCACAGAGAGACAGAGAGATAGAGAGATGTGGTAGAGATGTTGCTGACCATGTGTATTTACTAAATTGTCTCCTAGCTAAAAATCACTTACAGCAAATGGAGTACACAATCAGTCAAAATGAGACCATGCAGACAAGCCCATTGGAGTTCTTTGGTGAATTTTGTCCATTGGGTTTTAGGATGGAGATAGAGGACAGACCTGGGTTAATACCCATCCCCCTATATCGCCCAAGCTGAAGTGAAGTGGAAACTTCTAGTTCTTTGGAAAGTTAGTTATGTCAAATGATAGTTTGCTGGGGCACACAGGTGAAAGATGTCTTGCTAAAGCAAACACGTGAAAGAGTATTTTCCTGAAGCAGACACAGGTGAAAGGATGTTTGGATATAGCAGACACATGAAAGGACATTTGATGAAGAAGAATAAATATGACCCAACAGACCATGGGAGAAGAGCACTGAGCTTTGTTTGGTTTGCTCTGCCTGCATTCTTCACTAAAGACGTCATGATTGTTTAGCCTTATATGAGTTGCTGAGCTCAATTGGATAAACTCCGACCATTGAGAGAAACTCCCCAACAAGCTGGTGGAAAGTTCCTGTGGCAGCTTGCAGCATCCATGGTTTTGCCCAGGGTTGGTGAGCCTGGCATTTCTATCCTTATTTATAAAGGAGGTTGCAAAGATGTTTGTATGCCAACACTGAAGAATTGAAAAATCATTCCTATAAACTAAAGGGAAAAACTACTTAGTGGTTTGTCTATTGTGAAAATTCCTAGTTTTTCATTCCCTGGTTAGCTATCCCGAGTATATACTAAACTCGACATTAAATCCTACTCAATAGATTCTACTGAGCTTACTTACTCTTGCCAGAGCAGTTTGCTGGACATGAAGATGTATGGTACATAGACCTTTCCATGCATAGAGAGTAGGATTCAGCCCAGAAGTATGCAAATCGCTAAAAGGAAACACACCGCCCTGTCTCCTGGAGATAACGGAATTTTAGAATGAATACACAGTGGCGTTTTCAATCAACTAAGAATCTACCCTAACGCTTGAAGTCCGCTGAAAGATAGGAAAAGGCATAATTCGGCGGGTTCTTCAGCCATCTCACAATGGTTCAAAGTTTTAATAATCCTAATTATAACTCACCAATTTTTTTGATCATTTTTACTTCTACAATGTGTTTGGGTATGGAATCTTAAGAGTCAATTAGTCTGGTCGATCCTGAGATGATTGGCCACAAAGATGCAGAATTCGACAGCACAAGTTACTGAATTATCCATTGTGCTAGAGGCAGGCAAATTTTATTAGATCAGCAAACTATAATATAGCGTGCGAGCTAAATAGCGGTGGAAGGCTTTCTAAAGTGAGATAGGGTTGGGGAAAGCTTCAGAAGAAGTGATGCTTGAGCTGATTTTGGAAGATAAAGAAGGTTAGAAGAAGGGAGTTGTATACATTTCAGAGAGAGAAAACAATAGGAGGTGGAATAGTGTACAGTAACCACAGTAGACTTGCAGGGCAGAGGCAGTGGTGCAGTTATCTGTGACAAAGGGGAGATGGGAAAGTCCACAGTGTGTCTGAAGTGAGAGGATGAGAAGCCCAAAGGCTACAGAAAGAATATTTTCCCAGAAGTTTATGAAATTTTACATGAGGCAGTGACCTGAACAGACAGGTATGTGTGTAGACATCCTGGCATCACTGAAAGGTCAAATTAGAGGCAGGAAAAGCAGTTGTAAAATCTTGCAGGAGCAGAGGCCTGACCTATGGCAGCAGTCTTGAGAACAGAGATGAACTGATAAGCAATGTAAGCTGAAATGCTCAGGGCAGGGCAAGACTGGTAACAGCACAGCATGAAGAGAGACGGAATCCTCAACAGGTCAACAGATGGAATAGCCTACTGGTGGCATGGCTTCCTTTTGACTTGATGTAGAAGCTGGCTCATGGTCACTGCTGTTCTCTAATACCTGTCATAAAGTGGAGATCACTTGGTGAATGAATGAATGAATGAATGAATGAGGCTCTGAAGCAGAAAAGGAAAACCAGCTTTGGATAGGTTGGACAGTGAGTTTCTATGGTTCTATTGAGTTTGGAGGAGAAAGGACTATTGGCCATCTTAGTAAGCAGTTGAGAAGTACAGAGAAGGGGCTTGGGATCCATTAGGAAAAGGCCTCAGGTAAGGTGGCGTGAATCAGCTCATCTAGGGCAAGCAGTCAGAGCACAAGACCACCCACAAGCTCTGGAGACATCAGCCTGTAAAACATGAGCAGGGGAAAGACTCCTCACAGGAGAGGAGGAGGGAGATGGAAGTAACACTGTGTCCAAAGCAGACTCAGCATGCAGGAGAAGGTGCCTGGACACTGGACGGATAAAGATAGAAGAAGAGTGTTGCAATCATTTCAGAAAAGAGAAATGAGGGAGGTGATGCCATAGTAGTTCTACAGGGCATAGCCAATGATGCAGATGGTTGAGCATTGCTCCCTTCCGGATCAGGCCACAAAATGGTTTATGAAACGCTCTACAAATGGTAAACAGTGTGTTTCAGATAAGTATCCTCTCCATAGATTCTTGAGTGCATGCCATGAGTATTATAACAAGCGTTTGGTGTTCCAAACAAATAGTATTTATTTACAAACCCATAACAGATACTTTCCTTCAGGAAGAAAAAAAAAAAATGGCACACATAAAGGCTTCGTGCACACATCTTTACTCTTCCAGCAAAATCTAAGTTACTTAAGTTAACATGTGCCATATTTACTATGGTGCCTGGCCCGTAACTGAGCTCCACAGGGCCTACCTAGTAGAATCATCTCTAAAAGCTATCTGGAGGAAGAGTTTGCAAGCAAATCAGTCATCAGGGATAAAAGTTCTATACTTTTATTAAAAACAAAGTGAAAATAAATAAATGATGCATGCTTCCACTCATGGAAGATGCTGGCGAGTTCGCCACAGGATGGAAGACTGCCATCTCTCTTGTAGACTTGGTTCAAGTCGTTGGCTATGTTTCTGATTTTGTGGCTGGGCCTCAAGAGACTGAGAACACAAGAGTCCTTCATACAATGATGCTCCATCAGGTTCCAGTCCTCACTGTTCCTGGGATGTGTTTGTATTCTGTGTGTATGGGGTTTCTCTATATGGAATAATATTTTAATGGCATACTTTTCAGATGAAAGATACAAATAAATTTATTTGGACCCATGACAGTAAGACCATTCAGTCTGTATTTCATAGCCTATGTAATTCATAATTGAGCCAAGAAATTAAAAACTCAGGATAGTAAATTATTTGGGTGAAAACCAAGAATTAATTTTTAGGTGCAAATAATCTTGAAAACTCCAATTTCTTTCTTTCTTTTTTTTTTTCCTTCCTCAGGAAAGGGAAAACATCTACAAAAGGGAAAAAAAGCTGTAGGTTGTAATTTATTCTGAAAATTAACACGATGCATAAATGTGCATTTCCAGGTGCCCTGAGGCTCCCAGTATATATCTGCACACAAGAATTCCTTGGCAGAAGTTTAGAAAACCTGTCCTGAAACATTAAAAAGAAGGACTGTCACAGCAAAAATATAAAACACACCTTTCAGAACTTAGAAACCCTCTACTCTGCTGGTCTTCTAGGAGCATCAGGTAGGTCACTAAAGGTGTCAATTGATGTCCTTGGGCAACAAATTATCTACAGTACCTGTTCATGCCACCAAACCAGCACCTTCATATGAGACTCATGCAGAAGCAAGATGATAACCCAAGATCTAGAGAAATTTACCTTTTTCAGAGGGATAGATCTTTCTGGAATGCCACTGGAAAATAGCTCTAAGTACATAATCACAAGAAGCTTTCCTCTAATACCATTTGGCTGCTATGGCTCCCAGTCTCTTAGAATCAAAATAGACTAATGGAATTTGGGCAAGGATAAACAAAATCAATGGAGCCTTCTATCTCTGAGTGCTTACAAATGGATGAAAGACGCCGTATGACAAAAATCATCCAGGATAAAAGCTTTTCAGAAAAACAGCATGCTGTCCAGGAGGTTACTGGTGAAGTAAGTGAGATCCACGCAAGTTGTGAGTGGCATATCAGGTAAGTTTGGCAAATTACAGCTGGGAGGACAGCATCTCTTCACAATGTGGTGTAGTTTCCATCCCTGCACTGAGCACAGTCCTGGACATAGGGAGGCTACTCCACCAATCCTGACTGGATTTGTATTTACTTTTACTGTACATTTTAGAAGAGAAGGCTACTGGCTGTACAGTATTATTTATCACTATCATTATTATTATTATTTTACATTTGTTGATGTGTGAAAGAACTTGCCACTGGTGGAGGTTTCTAAGTAGAGTTTCTTGTGAATCCTGCATCAGATTTGAAGGGCAGCATTACTGGCTGACCTTCCTAACTATATGGTATACAGGTTGAGTGTATTCCCAATATCCTGCACATATTTTTAAAAAGAAAGAAAGAAATGGGGGAATTGCACATTAGTTAGCAATTCCTGCTGTTTTAGGTATTTTTATCTAGAATTTGGGGGCTGGAATATTGGGATGTTGTCTATGCCATTAGATTAGATTACACTTGGGACCTTCAGAAAGCATTTTTTGAACATGCATTTTTATTAGAAAGGCAGTGTGAGATTCTGCAGATACATCCTTCCTATGATTTGATGGTGGCTTTGCCATTTATTAGCTTCTTGTCTCCTATAGGCTGCGTCCTGCCTAAATCCAATAAAAGCATTGATGTGGGTTTACAGACACACACTGGAGTCAGAAAGTGAATCTTTGAATGAAAAAGGAAAGGAAATTTATTTTCTTTAGGATAAATGCTTTCATGTGTTGTTTTGAACACTTGAAATTCTTTTAGCCTTCCTTCCTCCCTTTTCTCCTTCCTTTCTTCCTTCCTTTTCCTAAAAATAGGTTTCTTCCTTTCATCTTTTTATTATCTTCTTTTTTTAAAAAAAGTTTTGTCACATGACCTTCTGCTTCTAATCACACTTCAACCTCCTATGCACTGGGGAAATATTCTCTTTTATAAGTTCCTGACACAGTGGTTTAGAAATATAACTTGCTTAGTTTTCTGTAAAGATAATGCCATTGTGTTTTGATAAGATGTCTGCTTACATCCAGTAATAAGTAGGGTGTCTGGGCTTGGTCTACAGCCAGTTCATGCTTCATTTGTGGACCGTGTTTACACCATTTAAAACTGTGTTAATATTTGTCTTTCCTGTTGGAATAGGTTATAATTAAATACGTGCATCAGAATAATTTTGAGTCATGTTTAGCATAGCATATTCTTTTTCCTCTTTTTTAAAAGATTTACTTTTAAACTATCTTCATTATTTTTATATATGTGTCTGCGCACACAAGTGCAGGTACCAACATAGGCTCTGCTCCTCTGGAGCTGGAGTTATAGGCAATTGAGGGTCCCCTGACATGCTGCTAGGAAGTGAACTAAGGTCCTCCAGAAGAGTAGAATATGCTCTTAGCCACTAAGTCATCTCTTTAGCTCCTAACACTTTCATTGTTTTTATTTATGTATATGTGTCTATATCAGTGAATGCCACAAATGTTTGGGAGCCCATGCAGGTCAGAAGAAGGCATCAGAGCCCATGGAGTACGAGTTATAGATGGTAAAAAGCCATCTGTCAAGAGTGCGGGAACCAAACTCAGCTCCCTAAAGAACAGTTATGTACTCTTAACCACAAAACCATCTTTCTAGCATCTGTAATATATTATCTTAGTTTGTTTGTTTATTTTTGTTTTGTTTTATTTTTGAGAGAGAGAGAGATGTAGAACTGTCTCGTCTAAAACTCACAGGCTGGATTCGAACTCAGATCTGGCTACCTCTGCCTCCAAGTGCTCAGACTAAAGAAATGCCCTACCACACTTGGCTTCTATAGTATATTCTTAAAGTATATTGTTTTTATATGCACAAAAGCATCTATAAAAATATTAAACTTTTCTTGAAAACTTCAAGCAATTCTAAGCTACTTTCTACTTTCATTCTTTCCATAGGCTTTATCTCATATGTGTTCTTGTCTAGCTTTTCTTGACCCAGTACCTAATGTGCTAGATTCAGTAGCATTTACTAAGTGGCTAAGCATGACGCAATCATCTGGAATATAAACACTTGAGAGACTGAGACAGGAAGACAGAGACAGACAGGAGAGAGAGTTTGGGGAGGATGAGAGAGAGTGAGAGAGAGAAAGAGAGAGAGAGATGAGAAGGCTCTCAGATCTACTCAGTATCTCTGTGCCTTCTCCTTGGTTCTGTTCCTTTGGCAATCTCTATTAGCTTATTTTTTCCAACATAAAAGATGCAAGAATTGGGTCAGACCCAGCAACTTGATGTAGAAAAAGTCTGACAGTGGAATTCAGATCATAGGCGATTTTGTGGAATCCAGGTGACAACTAGAGAGGCAACATTCCAACTTTTATCTACTTAACTTGAAGGAAATTTAAATATAATGTAAACATGTAAACGTAAGTTCAGTTGACAGAGCTCTGACCCCACAGGAATGTTAGAAACGACAACAAATGCAAGAGACAGTCCAGTTACCCCAGTTCTAATGATTTGCCCGCTGAAGCCACCAGCAGATACTTACAGCACAACTGCTAAGCCCAGGAATGTGAAGAAGAAATGAAAAACAAAAAGCCCCAAACAGCTGCTGCGTAAGGGGTAGGAAGTCCGGAGAAACCCATAGCCTACCTCCGCAGAGTAGGCCTTTGTGTCTCAGACAGGAGAAGTTGTCGCACTGGCAGTAAGGTCCGTAGATGCTTCCATAGGGAGACAAGTGGCAGACGCACTGCCCACAATAGCAGTCACCCCTTCCGCTGCATGAGGGGTGACCCGGAGACTCCTTGCAGGAATCCGTGCTCACCGTATCCTCGCCACACTCACAGTGAGGACCCATGTGGCCAGGGTTGCAGGCACACACCCCACACTGAAAGGAGCCATTCCCATTGTGGCACTTAGAACTGTTGGCTTCTACTTCTCTCTGGCAGTCACAGTCACATTCTGCACTTACGAGTATTTCCAGGGTGTCCCCCAGCCCCACTGGCTTTATGATAAGGTTCCTGCTTCGTTTCTCGCAGTTGGATATGCTCACAGTCACATTGAAGGATGCCTGGAAAAGAAAATGCTGATTATCTGCCTCCTCCATCCAGTAACCTGCAGGATTTGAGACAAGGCTGGTGGAGGCTGGCTTTGCCAAGAAGCCCAGCTTCCGCAAGCTGAGCTAGCTAGCCTCTGGCCCATCTAATTGTTGTTTCTAAAGATCTATTGGGGATCTACTTACTGTGTCTCCAACTTTCATATGGGAACATTTCTTTTGGTGTGGGAAGAGGATGCCATTGTTACAGATAGCTGTGAAAGACAGGTTGAGTCCTTCTGTGTCTCCTAATACTTCCAGTTCCACCTCAGACCGCAGTTCCTTTAGTGTAAACAAGAAAGGGTTAAGTGAAGTCATAAGTAAAAGGAAATACAGCCAGAAAAAGAAACTGCTTGATGCTCATTAAATCACAAAAGAAAGACTAGGGAGATGACTTAGTGTGTAAAGCTCTTGCTGTATGTATGTGTGTGTGTGTGTGTGTGTGTGGGGTGCCTATTCTAATTCTCGGACCCATGTAAAGAGGGTCCCAGGACTGTAAGTCTGTAATTTCAAATCTGTGATGTGCTGGCAGGCAGAGACAAGAGAAGCCTGGGTTGCTTACTGGCATATGTAGCAGCGAGTTACCAAGAAACGGGAGACCCTATCTTAAACAAGAGGAAAGGTGAGAACCAACACCCACATGCATGCTCTGGTGTATGTGAGTGTGCACATGCATGTACATGTGATATACACATACAAGGACAAAACAAACAACTATAAATTAGTAAAGTTAAATTGAACATAAAAATTCACCATTGCTTTAATTAAGCAACAATGTGATATATACTATATATGTGATATACACTATATGTGTATATGTGTATATGTATATATATGTGTGTGTATATATATATATTTCTCAGACATCATCAATGTTGAGATACACTGTCTCATGGCAAATAATAAGCTATGACAATATTTCTCAAGGTATTTTTGCACAGCATGTGCAAAATGACAGACAGGAGTCAATTATTGCCTGCAAGTTGTTTCATGCATTCTGAAGCCTTCAGCAAATTCTCCTGATCTGGGTTGCATAGCTTGGCATCAAAAAGACAATTCCTTTTGCTTATGTACCAGTGGTGCATATATAACAATGTACAGATATGATAATGGTACCCTTTACAGGTATGCATCGCTGCTTCTTGGTTCTCAGAGGGCAGCCCATGCTGCTCTCAGAGGAGAGCAGAATCTCATCTATCCCCTAGCAATGAACATTTGCTTCACTAATATCAAACTTACATCCTGCTGCTTTGTTGGGTGCATTTGTGCATAGATAACTTTCCATTTCAATGTTGAGTCATAGTTCAAAAATTGTAAGCATATCTTACAATAGTTACTACACTTAACACTTAAGCAAAAATGCATGTAATGATTTGAAATGGCAATAATTGCAATTGTGATGAAGACAATAACGTTATTGCCACCTGACACATGACAGCTGTAAAGACCTCACTAATTACAAAATGGATCTATATTTGTTTTCTTACCATGATGGGTGGGGATTAAACATAGGACCTATGGAATGCTACCCCAGTACTCACCAATGATTTATACCCCCAGTTCCCACAAAATCTTAGAGGTGTTAAAGTATGGTATGTGGGGGAATTGTACCTTAAAGTTTTGGGGGGAATTATTATGCCTTAAATGTCAAGTCGGATCTCAGATAAGACTGAATTTCTGTTCTGAGAGGTTCTCATCTTGCCTTTTCTATTCCTTGGTTACTTATAACATATATAAGGAGACAAAACAAAAATATCAAACAATAAAGCCTTATAAAACCATTTAAATATTATAAGTTGAGTTATATTTCAATTCATCCGAAAGGTTTTGAGTTCATACCTATTTTATTGTTGGTGTGTATTATCTATATATGTATGCATGTATGTACATACATATGTATGTATATATGTATGTATATATCTACCCTATCTATCTACCTACCTACCTTCTATCATCTATCATCTATATACCTATGATACTGGGGGTATAACGTGCTCTGCCATTGAGCTATATCCCTTCCCTCAATTTTGGCAGGGTAAAAGCACATTTTGCTTCAATTTTTTCTGAAGTATAATTCTGCCCACTGCATGGAACAGTAATTCTATTTCTTCCAAAGTCTAGTGTGTGCAGGAGAGTATATATGCACACGAGGGCACATTTGTGCAAGTGGGTGTGGAAGCCACAGGACAACTCTGGTGTTGGTCCCAGAGACTACCCATCTTGTTTGTTGAGTCAGGGTCTCTCATTAGCCTCCTACTCACCAAGCTGGCCAGGCCGACTGGCAAGCAAGCTCCAGGGATCTGCCTGTCTGGGCCTTCACAATGGGATTGCAAGTGTGTCCTGTGCCAGCTTTTCTGTGTGCATTCTGGGGTTCCAATGTAAGTGCTCATGCATGCAAGGTAAGTGCCTTATTGAACAAGCTATTGTCACAGCCCTCCAAAATGAGTTATGCTAAAATCACCAAGAATTAAGGGTGAAGTAGTGCTGGAGAGAGTGGCAGGGTGGGTCAGAAGCTGAATAAGAAAAGGAATGTGTGTGCTGGTGACAACAAGAACTAGTGGGTGGCATTGTCTAACCTAAATGATGGGAATCTCAGCACTGGAATAATTGAGTACTAGTGTGCAAATTTTACTGTGAATATTATTAATGTATATTACACAAGTAAAGGATATAAATGCTAATTAATTTTCTCATCATTCCATTTATTATTATTATTGTTATTGTTATTATTATTATTGCATCTCCTACAAGGCTGGGCAAAGAACACAAATGAGTTCCTTCCTAGAGGTAAAATTCCAGTAGAAAAGCCAATCCCCCAGGGTCACACTTCAGTAGCCTTTCGTATGTAGTAAGGGAAGGAAAGAAATTAATGAATGGGTACACAACCAGTTTTAAGTCTTTTCTTTTTTTATATCAAAATAGCATCTAAAAACATTTAGCTAATGTTTGTAGCCACAAGTTGCTTCTGCCTTGCTAGAAATTAATCATAAGCCCATTGCTTTCAATCTCTCTCTCTCTCTCTCTCTCTGTTTTCTCTCTCTCTCTCTCTCTCTCTCCCTCTCCCTCTCTTTCCCTCTCTCCCTCTCTTTCTCTCTCTTGCCTAAAGAAGAAATGCTGTCTATAGGTTTCTCTATTTGAAAGTCTTTTCCAAATGCACCTAAGAGCAGAATAAAAATAATATTACTAAACAAGTGTCACATTCTTTTGTACATGTCACCTCACAAATCATATTGCTTCAACAAGAACTCCAGAATAATGTAACTTAGCAGATCAGTGGGTGCTTCTTGCTATTTTCTTTTATGTAAATGAGTGTTTTGTCTGTATGTATGCCTGTATCTGTGTGCATACTATGTATGTATGCCTGTGAATGTGTGCACACTGTGTGTGTATGCCTGTGTATGTGTGCACACTGTGTGTGTTTGCCTGTGTATGTGTGCACACTGTGTGTGTATGCCTGTGTATGTGTGCACACTGTGTGTGCCCGGTGCCTGTGGAGGCCAGAGAAGGGGCATCATATCCCACTGGAACTGAAGTTACAGATGATTGTGAGCTGCCATGTGGGTGTTGAGAATCAAACCCACACCTTTGGCAAGAGTACCCAGTGCTCCTAACCCCTGAGCCATCTTTCTCGGCTCAGTCCTTGGTGTTTTTGAGGCAATAAATTAAGACCCAAAATTCCATTCAAATGTGTAATGACTTGATTTTAACTACCTTGTAAACTGTGTGAGCAATTTGGAAATTCTAAGTGAGACAATCCCTGGAACAGAGCTAGTAGGGGCGTGGATGGGGTTGGCCAATGGGCTGAGTAACAGGATGGCAACCACTGTTTCCTTGTTTGCCTACTTTCTTTGAAGTGGTTAGCAGCCAACACTTTTCAGAGTATAAAAGTAAAGAAAATGGAATGCATTATAATCCAGGGAAGGGATTCTATTTGTGATTCTATGTGATTCAACACATTAGAACTTTAATTAGTGCATGAGAAAGTGGAGGCATGGTGTGTGTGTGTGTGTGTGTGTGTGTGTGTGTGTGTGTGTGTGTCTGTGTGTCTGTGTGTTTCTGACTGGTAGAATTTTAAGAATGAGCTGACACGGTGATTAATTTTTGATCAGTGCTAAGAAAACTGCAATATCCGATCATTGTTAGGGAGTACAGTTTTAGTGGATACCACTGTGCTTCATTCTCTGAAGAAAATGGAGTCTTGAGAAGGGGTAGCTTGCTTTTCACCTTGTTGCACAAGTTTTGAAATTGGTGGGGTGGAGTCAAAATCACACGGTTTATATTCTTAAACCCTGCCCCTGCCCTTCCTCTGAACATCTCCAAGTCTGTGGAAGGCATCAGAGGAGGACTAACATTCTAAAAAGCTTCTCAGGTGACTCTGGCCTGTAATTTAATTAGGGAACACTGGCTTCCTATATATATCCACTCCAGCATTGGAGTAGATCATATGGGTCACAAATGGGCAATTTTCAAACATCAAAACTTTGGAGAAATTTATTATTATCATTCCTTTTTTAGGTAAACGCTCATTGAAAAGAAATCCTAGAACTTTACTGACTTCTAAACATTTTTTTTTAATGCCTGTCCAAATTGTAAGATTATTTATTTATTGTTTATTTATTTGTTATTTTTATGTAAGGAAAGACAAAAAAGGAAAATGATATTTAGGATAAAAAATAAAAACAGCAGTGGCTATTCAGTGTTGATCAACTGAGCTAGACAAAAAGGACAAAGCCATTCCTATCTATATGTCTTTGTTGAGAAGGAGAATTCTGTCCTCAGTATTTCTTAATGAGTCAAGGCAAAAAAACAAAACCAAAAATCAACCAGCCAAACAAAAACCAACAATAACAACAACAAAAAAAAACCTAAGAGATGAACAGTTTCTTTTTGCTCAGAGTTCCAGGCTGTAGTGGGCAGAGTTGTCAAGGCTTTGGAGCTTGAAGATGCTAGCCTTAGTATGCAGCAGTTACAGGTAAGAGCCTGCCTTACTTTGTTGCTGACGTGACCAACTCCTGCCCCGTGACTTTCCCACTACGATGGACTCCCAGCTGGAACTGTGGGCCGAAATCAAGCCTTTCTCCCCTAAGCTGCTCTTCTCAGGATGTTTTATCAGAGCAATCGGAAGAAGCTTAGACAGTGGCCTCTGCTCCGATGGAAATACAAAATAGGGGACCCGATACACCCGGTGCTTGATGAGCTTTTGGTATCTGGGTGTGTGGTCAATTCTTGTAGTTTTCTTTGTGTCTGATTTCTCCCTTTGAACCTGTGACGTTAGACCCCCACATAACTCACTGGCAATTTATGCTGTCTTTTTGTTTGTTTGTTTGGTTTGGTTTAGTTTTTTGTTTGTTTGTTTGTTTAGCAGAGAGGAGTTCAATCATGACTCAGAGTCTTTTTAGTTGTTTTAAAGTTTTCCTAGAGGCCATGCTTCTGTGGGTTATTACGGTAAAACAACTTCAGTTTGGAGGTCTTTGGTTTTTCTACTTGCTACTCCCTTTGGAAAGATGGGTGAAATAAGTAAATAAAAATTTAGCTGCATGAATGCAGAGGGTCTTTCTTTGGATGAGCAGTCCTTCTACAAATAAACAGAAGTGGAGTTCCCTACCTACATCTTAGTGTCTGGATGGCAATGAGGTGCTGTAAAGGGAGCCAACTGCTTGCAAGGGGAAATAGCGTACTTCGTAAGCAGAGATGATCAGCTGAAGAATGTTCCCAGAATCCTTCTGAAGGAGTCCCACAGTCGCTCCAGGAATGAGTTTCGCATAATTCTGTAAACACAACAGAACAGGGAGTAAGTCAACGTTTGACTGTTCACAATAACCGAGACATGCTAAGAGCAGAGTTCAGCTTGCTGTCTGTGGTACCCTCTGTTTAACTGGCCCCAGGAAAGCAGGCTACGGGTGGGTCTAAGTTGCCACTGGGGAATCTAGGTTTGTCATATTCCACAGCTGGGATTTATATCATGTCAGAGTCAAGTCTCAAATCCTAATGAGATTTATGTAACAACCTTTGCCCAGAAGTTTTGGGCAAGCCTTCATGAATGTCCCTTTCTTTTCCCATTGTGGCAGAAACCACATTTTGGTGCACACAGAGACAAGCAAGGAATGAGGTCACTACTGTCGTTGGGTCTAGAGCTCTTAATGAGCAATCAGCTGTGGAGAAAGGGAGGGAACTCTTGCATGCTAGCTATTAACTCTCCGTTAACTCTCTGCTTCTGCCTGTGATGAGCAGCCCTGTAAGGACTCAGGATAGTCCTGGAACTAGTTGGAATTGCTCCTACCTGCATCACAATTCATTAGAATCAGTCCTATCCAGTCTGCATTCTCTGTTTACATCCCTTCTCCTGGGATATCCTTTCCATCCCAGGAGGACTTTCACTATTAGTTAAGCGATCTAGGCCAGGAGTGTGGCTGGAAGATTAAGCTTTGCAAGGAAGAAGTTCTCTAGCTGGCTGGCTATTATCCTCTTTTAAGTTTTATGGGATGTGTGTGTGTTGTGTGTGTGTGTGTGTGTGTGTGTCTGTGGTGTGTGTGTCTGTGTCTGTGTGTATGTGTTACAGGTCAGTGTTGAGTGTCTTCCTCTACTATTCTCCATCTTATTTATTTATTGTCTTGTGTGTGTGTGTTTGTCTATGTGTGTCTGTGTGTGTATGCATGCTTGCATGAGTTTTGGAAAATGGTTCTGCAAGGGGTGAGTGTGATTGTATGAGTGAAGGCAGGAAATTGACGTTAGGCATCTTCTTCAATCATTATCCACATTCTACACACAGACAGGGTCTCTCATCGAACCCAGAGATTGCCATTTGGCTGTTCTGGATACCCAGCTTCTTTAAATAGTTCTCTTTCTTCTAGGATTAAAAGCAAGCTGCTGTGTTCACCCAGCTTTTATGTGGATTCTGGGGATCTTCAGGAGCTCTCTCCTCAGCCCCTTTCACCTAATTTTTGGATAGGGTGTGTCGCTGGAACTGTACCTCACTGATTGGGCTGTGCTGGGCAAGCTCCAGGGATCCTTCTGGTTTTGCCTTCCCAGTGTTGTGATTACAGGTGCCTGCTGCTGCTTATAGTCCTTATTTGTTTGTTTATTATTGCTGGGTTCTGGGAATCTGATCCCAGGTACTCAGACTTGCAGAACTAACCCTTACTGACTGAACCATCTCCGAAAACCCAGGTGGAGAGTTTTCCAAAGCACACACTGTCAATCCCTGCTTTCTTAAACAGAGACTCCCAGGAATATATTGGTGTTATTTATTTTTAAGGAAATGAAGTTTTTTTTCAATAGTAACTACAATTCTACAATCATCAAAGTCTTCCAGAATTCACAGAGAAGACAGGCATGGTGGAAAACACCTCGGATTGTATGACCCTGGGAAGGGTCAAGGCAGGAGTTTTGTTGATTTGAGGCCATCTTGGGCTACACAGCAAGTTTCAGGCCAACTAGGGACATAGAGAAGACAATATCAATCACAATAAAACAAAAATTAAGAAAACAAAGGAAGGAAAGAATAAAGGGAAAGAAAGCTACACAATCACTCTCAACTCGAGGGACTGTAACTCTGTTGCTTCCAGTCCTTGCATTTGCCTTAAAATATTTTCACCTTCTTCTTATTAAGTCCTCAGTTGCAGCCAGACACTCATTTGCTGGCTTATTTATTTAAATCTGGACTCCGTATTTCTTAGGCAGCCTTACTATGCTAGACTGTAACAAGAGATAACACTGTCAGCCGTGGTTTTCTACACTCCTAGGTCATGAAATCAGATGATGAAGTCAAAATTTGGCCTAGAACATCATCAAATTATACATTTAAGGCATCTCTATAGGTCCAAGGAAATTTCAACACCCTATCTGTGCTAGCTAGTGTTGTGTCAACTTGACACAAACTGTAGTCATCAAAGAAGATGTGGTCTCTCAACTGAGAAGACACCTCCATAAGATGAGGCTGTAGGCAAGCATGTAGGACGTTTTCTTAATTAGTGATTAATGCAGGAGACCTCAGCCTACTGTGTGTGCTGCCAATTCTGTGTTGGTTGTCCTGGGTTCTATAAGAAAGTAGGCTGGCCAAGCCATGAGGAATCAGCCAGTAAGTAGCATTCCTCCTGTCCTGACTTCATCAGTAAAGTGATGGACTTTAGAAGTCCAAATGAATCCTTTCGTTCCAAGTTGCTTTTGGCCAGGATGTTTCATCATATGATAATAACCCTGACTAAGATGCTCTCTTATTCCAAAGACGATTGAAATGGTTTAGGAATACACAGAACTGGATTAGAATAGTCATCCCTAATTCCGATAGTGACTATATGAAGTCAGGCCCAGGGGAAGGGAGAGAAGCAAAGAATCCCTGAAGCCGGCCCGATGTCAGAATGCAAAGGCACCTGGTGGCCCCAGAGACCTGTCAGGAGTATGCACCTGGGGAAACCCTAGCTCTCTCCACTTGTAATATGGAAACAATGGGCTTCAGTTTTGAGTGGGGGTTTTGAAACATTCCACTTAGTCCCATGTTCATGTTCAAAGTTGCTGAAATCTGAACTCTCAGATGTGTCAGCTGCTGCCACTTTGATGCTGTATCTTAGTATTGAGGGGGCCAAGGGCAGTGGTGGCAGGTGACACTTCTCGTCTTACTTTTTCTAATCAGGGCATGTTGGAGAAGGCCCCTTGCATTTCCCAGAGTAAGGGAGAGCTTGTGAAAACTGAGGAAGGTTCTGCCTCGACACCTTACCTCTTCAAATAAACACATGTCACAAAGGGCCGTGAAGCATGAGACTGTGGTTAACAGTAAATACCTACATAGGAACTTGGATTCCCTCGAGTGGAGCTGGGATGCGTGTAAATTTGCCTGATCTTGGAAGAGACAGTTGCGGAAACCTTTGTTCTAGACAAAGAAAGGTTTGGATCCTTTTGAAAAGGAATCTCAAGGTTCTTAGCTGGGCACAGAATTGTCACTCTTGAAGGACATTTTAGTATCCCCTAGGATGAGATGTTGTTTTTTGCAAGCACCAGTTCAAGTGGCTCTGCATTTGGGGTTAATTCTTGGCTAATGATTCTGATCCTATCCGCTTCCTAATGTGTAATTACGATCCTGCATGTGGTATGACATTTGGCATTTGGCTGTTAGGACAAGTGGTTAATGTTAATCACACTTACTGATTGCCACTAGAGCGGGGTACAAAGGAGCTGGCAGCCAGTAGCAGTAGCCATGGATGACACTGACAATTATATAGAGGAAAACTATTCATTAATTTTTGGATGCTGATTTCTTCCCCAAACTATTTCAAATAATTAACTAGAAACATGACAATTTGGCTTAATGGTCTAACACTGTGAAAACTTGTACTTTAAATCTTTATAGTATTATGATTATTGTAAGTATGTACCAAATGCCTTTCCTTCATTAAAACCGTAAAGTGACGTTGTAAATTGTTGCGATTAAGCATGTTTAAAGTTAGAGAAGAGCTGCTTTTCACACATGCTGATGAATTAGAGCCCTATGACTAAGACAGTGGTGTCAGCAACATGATGGCACATGAGCTGATAGAAATGCAAAGTTTCATGTGTGGCCACAAACTCCCTATTATCCTCCCGTGGATTAGCCTAATTACAGAGTTTCTTGGATTCCCCCTGCTGCACCTCCCAGGAGTTCCTGTCTGCATGTTCTTTGGATCACTTGGGTTTTCCTATTTATTTGTTCACTCTGCTTCCGTCTCAAAAAAATGATGGCTTGTTTGTTTAACAGTGTGTTTGCAAGTGGCAAGGGATCACTCAGCAGGCAGCCATCAGAGGACACGGTGCCCGAATTCATAACGGTGCACTCTGACCTCCTCTTCAGAGAGCATCTCCACACCCAGTGGTGCCCAGTGCACGGCTGTCAGAACTGTTTTAGGTAGGCACATTTGCTTAGCCAAGAGGCAAAGGAATGTATGATTACCTGTGGCACCTGTGTACTGACAGGGAGTGTCTGTCTCCTCTGACAGAATGGCTGAGCAGTCTATACTTTGGGAGGGCTCTTGACATTCTGCCTTTCGAGGTACAGACAGCTCCTGACAGGATATCCATTCCTGCTCTGGTGCACTTCCTGCTGAGGAACTCTCAAGAGTTCCATTGACTTCTAGTTGGAAGTTTAGTATTAACTGTCATCTTTTTGGCCATCCTGATTTGCTTTTATGCCCTGGATGGTGGTGACTCAAACCTAGATCTTTACAAATCCTCCTTTTGTAACCCTGCTAAAGCCTCAAAGACTCCTCACCAACCTCCAAGCTCACTGACCAGGGTTTGTTAGTGGCCACACTCATCATGTTCCTTGTTCAATAGATGAAATCAGTTGTCAACTTTCCATCTATCCACTAGAAGGTTGCATAAACAACTTATAAAACTCAATGCTTAGAGCAGTCACTGCTGGCTTCCCTTTGGGCTCTGTGCTTGCTTGCTCCTCTCTATGCAACCTCAGTAATATAACACAGGTACCAAGACTTTATCTTATGCTCAGCACTGTTTTTATCTTGGCAACACTTATTCAGTGTTGCATTGGTAGCCTATCTCAGTGTTTCTGATCTTAAAATATACTTGTTAAATATAGTTTACTAAAATGCATTTACCAGAACTCATATCTAATCTGCTCACAAATATTTAATCTAATCTGACAAAGATTTTTCTCACTTTTTTATCTTTACTTCTTCCTAATGGTATTCTCCACCAACCTATATCTTTCTATAACAAACATAGCATATACACACTAAGAGTAGGAAGAAGCCCAAAGCACTCAAAGCTCACTGCTCTCAGGTAGCATACTTCCTCCAGCAAGGCCACACCTCCTAAGCACCTTAAATGATGCCACCAACTGGGGACCGAGTATTCAAATACTTGAGCCTATGGAGACATTCTCATTTAAACCAACACAATCTTCATGGGCTTGGGGAAAAAAAGTCTTAAGTAGAACACAAAAATCACCATCCATAGAAAGAGTGATGAGTAAGACTTCAAAGGAAGAATTCCATCTGTAGATCTAATGTTATCCCCATCAAAGTACAATCAAGTTATTTTGTAAATCTCAATAAACGGATGCTAAAGTCTATAAGAAGCAGCAAACAGCCAAGAATAGTCAAATGAACTAGAGGAAGCTAACTTCAAGACTTACTATAAAGCTACAGGACTCAAAATGTATGGTATCGACAAATAGATCAATTAAAAAGAACAGAAAGCCCAGAAACCGGGCAGCATAAATAAAATCAATGGATCTTTCCCAAAGAGTAAGAACATTACAAAGAAGCAAAAATAGTCTTCTCAGCAAATGGCACTGGAACCACTCACTGTCCAGTACCATTTACTACACAAAGGAATCTACGCATGTATGTGCATCCCATCGTTCATAAAATTTAACTCCAAATGGATTACTAACCTACTTGAAAGACTGAAAACCATATTTCATGAAAGATATCACAGGAGGAATTTTAGATGGTCTTGACTTTGGGTGATGACATTTTGCTACCATACCAAAAAAAATTTGACCTACAAGGCAGATGATAGATGAGCTAGGTGTAAGGAAAAACAATTCTGATATGTAAAAGACAATTTAAAAGAACGGCAAGACAAGCCATGGACTGAAAGCAAACACTTACAAGGAGATACATCACACAGAGCTCTGATATTTATGAGGACGTCTTAAAACTCAACAAGAAAACAATCTTATTTTAAAAGGAGTTGAAGACCCTCCCAGATGTCTCACCAAAGAAGACGTGCAGACATGCAGAGAAGCACCTGAAAATACACTCCATGCCAGGCCACCAGAGACACCCGTCTCCTAACTCCATTGTCCCATGGTATCTTTGCCTCAAGTATCTGACACTCTACGCCTCCATAAAAGAACACTGTTCCTGTTAGATTAAGAGTCCATGTGTGTGATGCATGGTAATTGTGTCCCCAATGAGCCTATTTCCAAATAAAGTCGCATCTCTGGTAATGGGAGTTGGATACCTTTCTGGGGGACATCGTGCAGAACACTTTAGCCTTACACCTTTAGTTGAATCAGGGCAGGCGGTACCCTGCCCGGGCACGGAGGTCTAGGTGGTGGAGGCAGACTGGCTCTAGGCCAATGCTGGCTGTCTTCTATTAGGATGCCGTGGGAGGAATGAGTACAAATGCCAACAGCAAATGAACAAGTGCGTCTCATTAGAAAGTCAAGATCTCAATGCCCTCTATGTATGCATAGCAAATCAGATTTTGAAACACTTTCCTACCCAGTGCAAGAATGTCAAACTCAAACGCTGCAGCTCTAAAGAAATGTAGGAAGGAATGAAAGGCTGGGGTGGGGCTGAGTGGGGTGGTTCCCAGGAAACCAGAACTCTGTTATTTATCTGGTCTTTGGTGGTAAAGCCTTGCTTCTGTGGAAAAGCCTGTGATTCTTCCAGAGCTGGGGCCTAGACCTGCTGACATAAATGATTCCGAGTTCAACTCTGAAGGCTTTTTGCTTTGGGGGGGGGTTGTCTTTCATTCTTGTGGGGTTTTTATTTCCCTGGTTCTTATGTTCATTATCAGTAAATGCAGGGTTTTCAGTGTTATGATAAAGTTTACCCCTAGGCTCCTCTCTGTTACTAGGACACCCAAGATTCCAAGAAGAACATGTAATTGTTTCTGGCAAAAGGATGGATGGCATGGCTGACTGTCTCCAGGTTGCATGATATCTGCATTGCCTTTAGTCTTTCCATTGTCAGCATTCCTCGGGCGGCTGGGCGGGTGGGCAGGAAAGCAGGCAGGCAGGATGGGAGTGTACTAATTAGATCAGGTGCTTGATCTTGAAGTCTGCACCAGCAATGACTAGGTAGTCGGCCTCGGAACTTTTGAGCACTACCTGTCTTTCTCCCAGTCTGCCCGAAATGTAATTATCTTGTCAGCCAGAAGCAGTAGCACATAGCTGAATGAGTATTCTGGAGCCATCACTGTGATAAGGAAAAAACGAATGGACCATGGTGCAGACGATTACGAGACAAACAGATGCGCACAGGCATCCGAGTGGAGATTTTGAGAACAAAGGGCTATGTGGAGCATTTGTTACCGAGGACACTTCATGGCTCCTCTTAACGAGATTAGTCTGCTTTCAGAGATGGAGGGCACACCTTGGCTACAGAGTGAACATCCAGGGTCTCTAAGCTTTCGAAAGCCCTTTTAAAATGAAAGGGGAGATGGGTTTCAGTAACAGCCTGTGTGTTCTGCAGACCAATGGGCAGGTAATAAAATGTTGAAGAATGACTGGAAGGAAGGTTATACAGGGGACAAGAAGACAGTAAGCAGAGTGTGTGCAAGGACTGCTACAGAGCCATGAGCCTCCACATTCCAAGTGTTATAGATGGATCACGGCATCAGCATCTTCTTGGAACTTGTCACATATGCTGAGGCATAGACATGCCGAATCAAGCCTGCATGTTCATAAGGTGCAGACTGGTTGGATATACAGAGGAAAAATGGAACGATACCAGCCCAGTGTCTGAGTCCAAAGGTGTCAATTTAATCAGGTCAGGATGTGGCCTGAGCAAGAATTTGGCTTTTAAAAGCTGCCTAGGACAGTCTAATAAGCATCAACAATTGAGAACCACATGTAAACAATAGTCTGTGACATGGAAAATAAGGACATTGTATCTTAGCTCCGTAAGTTCTATGAAGTGTTCAGTATTTGGCCAGTCGTATGCTTGTGGAAGCATCTCTGCTTTGCTACTACGATGGCATTTTTTGAGTGCCCGCTCACCATGGACCTGCCTTCAGTGCAGCTCAACCTCTCTATCTCCTTCTACACGTTAGGTCACTCCAAGCTGACTGACTTTCCGAGGTTCTCATTCCGTTTCTCATGTATTCTGACTGTGGGTTGTTTACTTCCCCAGGGCCTTTGCATGTGCCTCCTCTCGATGCCTCTCAACTTTCTCCATCCTCTTGGATGGAGTCTTCCCTGAAGATCCTCTCCACAGAAAACCCTCAGTCTTTCCATCTCGTTATTCTCCATTGCTGAACGCCATTCCCTTCCATTCCTTCGGCAGCACATTTAAATGTCATTCTTAAATAAATTATTCTTTAAAAGTTATTTCTTCATTAGTTACTTTTTGTCCGATTCCCTTCAGTAGACTAAGCCCATGAAGACAGAACCTGTGTTTTAGTCTCTATTTTCTCCCAGTGCTTGGTAAATATAAAGCACATAAAATATTGAATGAATGAATGAGCAGACTATGACCTGTCACCCATTTTTATAACAACAGGAGCCCATGAGTCTTCATATAGTATGGTAGAGTTGTATGCTCATAACTCAGAAGGCTTACTAATAGGCTCCCAAAGATTATAGAGCAGGCTGAGTTGTTATGGTTTAGATCCTAGATGGCTCCAACAGGCTCGTGCTTCGAACTCTTGTTCTATAGTTGTAGATGCTGTTTGGCAGATGGAACCTGCCTAGATGTGGAGTCTAGATATGGAACCTGTAGGAGATGGCAGTGGCTGGGACAGGATGTGTAGTATGGCTAAAGAAAGTCCCTAGGAAGGGGCTTCTGAAGGTTATAGCCAGCCTCTGGTTTCTGCCCCCTCTTGCTTCCTGCTCTTCTGTGATGTGAACACCATTTCCACATGCTTCTACAATATGGAATTCTTCCATACTTTCTCACCATGATGGGCTAAAACCTTTGACACTGTCAGCCAGAATAACTCTGTCTTTTTGTAACCTGTTTCCTCAGGAATTTGTCCTCGCAGTGGTACAAAGGTAACTGATACACAAGTTATAGTTGAGTTTCACTAAACAATGAACATTGTCTAATTTAAGATGTCATCAGTATCGCATGGAACAACCGTTTACTGAAAAATATTTGTTGTTTATTTAAAATTCAATTTTAACTACATACTCTGTATTTTGTGGACAAAAATATTTTCAATCCTATGAAATGTTTCAGCTCCTGAAATAATGAATGAAGGATGCCCAAACTATTCAAATTCAAAAGTTGATTTTTTTTCTTTAATTTTTCTTACTTTCTGGAGATGCAATATTGTAGGGGCAACAAAAAAATGCAGCTGTTAAAATTAGTATTAGGCCCTTTTAGCACATCTTAGGTTCTCTCTGAAAACTGGGCATGAAATTAAAATACATAACTCTCCCAAGCTTTAAACCAATGGATCAGTGGGCCATTGGTTTAACTTGCCCCCTTGGGTTAATGCTCTAGTGAGTGTATAAAAGGCAGTGCCTGCCGAGTGGAAGAGAATTCGTTACATTTAGACCAGTTAGACTGCTCCATGTGGTTGGCAAATGCCCTGTATGTACTATTGGGATTTGGCCATCCCAACAGCGACACACACAATAGCCATTACAACCATGAGGATGCCTAGAGAAAGCAGAGAGAGGAGTAACACAGCACTCTGAGGTGCAGACTTGGGTCCACAGATAGTGGAGTCCTGAGCACAAGGACACAGTCAGGGATGTGAAAATAGATACTAAAAATAATTAGTTGGGTTTATGAACGTTAAAATATGGCCATGCAAAAACAAAGACAAAACACATAGCATGTGAACACCTGAAAAAGTAAGTCTGAAGGGGAAGTGACTTTTACCTGTACAGCTTATTGGCTAATGGTGGGAGGAAAGAAACATCATTTTATTTTATTTTTACTTTTGGTAATATCAAGCACTGAACTCAGGGGCTTTGTTGACACTGGCAAAGTTCTACCACTGGACTACCTCTAAGCCCTCTTTATTTTTTATTTTAAGGCAAGCTCTTAAAAGTTGCTGAGACTGGCCTTGAACTTGTGACCCTCCTGCCTTAGCCTCTAACTCAGCTGGGAATACAGACCTGTGCCACCATGTGTGTCTCAGTTTGTTTTTATTTTACAACCAAAAATCCTATAAATATAAAAACCATCGCTCAGAATACTTAGGATAACCTTGATTTCAAGCTAATGTTATCCTTGTTAATAAAAGTGATTGATGTATAACCACATTCAATTTAATTCTTATGCCTTTCTAAGACTATAAACATATAAACTCATTTAAAAATGGGAGCATACTTAATATGTACAGTATGGTAGCAATTATGTTAAAATATGCAAATACATGCAAAGAAAAAGGAAGAAAGGCTTATTCTAAAATGTCAACTGTGGTTAGCTCTGTCTGAGGGCTTGGTTTATGAGTGATTTTTATTTTTTTCCCTGCTTTTCTGCATTTCACTCCCTCCCTCCCTTTTGTGCAAATGTTGCATTAATTTTATAGCTAAAAAAAGAGGAGCTTTGTTTTGTTTGGTTTGGTTTGGTTTTTCTTAGCTTCCATCTTGCATTGTTGGTAAGAGAGTACCAAATACAAGAGTAAGTTGTGTAAAGTTACAAAGGTAACTTTGAAGATGCCACTTCCTTGGTACCCAAAGGCCTCACTTAAAAATGTGGATCCATGATGGAGAATGTAAAGGTAGGGACAGGCACAGCGACGTCATCCACGTGCTGCATAGTTGTGAGTGACTGAGTGCCCTCAGTTACAGAAAGATGTGGATGGCGTCACCTGACACCACAGATATCTCTCTGGATCAAACACAGACAGCTGAGCATGGCAAGGCCAATATGCTTAAAGCCACAAAACTGTGCCTTAACTGAAAAATGAATTAAAATAAAAATTTATATCATACATGCCTTTTACACAATATGAAAATATAATACCTCCCCATCCCCCTCAAGCCATTAGAATTCCTCCTTTCCCAGGATCAATCATTGGCTGTTAAATCTTGTAGGTCATTGAGTTCAGTTCTTCAATCAAGTGAAAAGAAGACGGGAGAAATTAAATGTGCGCAGTGAAATGTGTTGGCATGTCATTAACACAGAATCAGTTATGGATGCACCTATATTTTAATAGCATAAAAACAAGTGTAAGAATGATGGATGCCACATTCATCCCGGTTGCCTCACAGAAAGGAAGGCGGAGAACACAGACAGGAGGTTAGTCAGTGGGCGATTGCACATGAGATGCTTTCCTTCTTTAGAGGGAGCCAATATGATGGCATTATTAGATTGGGGGAACTTAGCAGTAGGCATGCCACTGTTCAGTGCATACCCTGCTTTTCTGCATGCTTAAATTATGTAAACTTAATAAATCCATAGCCTTTGTTGACCCCTGTCCTCATTTTATCTCTGTCATTGGAACCAGATATAATGAGAATCCTAGATGGGAAAACGGTTTAGATGTAATGCTTCATAGCTATGTGGCCTCTTTCCATCACTAGGAAGAATCACAAGACTCACTTCAAGTCTATACAGCCTTAACTTGCTTCATCATAAATTAAGGCAACACTAAAGGACCTTAGGTCAAAGATTGCCTGGCCTTCAAGGACTGTCATTTAAAGTGTGCCTCCGCCGGTTTCTGGGTCGGACAGCTCTGCCCCATTCTCAGGCTCTGTGCCTTTACAGGAATGTTTAAAGCTGGCGCTGAAAGGCTCTTGGCTGACAGTCTAGTGTTCAGGAATTGTGCTCTGCCATACCATAGCCTGGGCATGGGGGTCAACTGTGACTTTTCCCAGTGGTTCAGCTACAGACTCTGATTATCTGAGCCTAAATTCTGTCCCATACAACTTGCTTTGCTAATCCTTGGTGATATATGGAGATTAAATGATAAAGTGAGTGCAAAACTCTCAGTCTCAAGGTGGCCACTCATTGTTCTCTGTGTCCTCACGGCCATTGCTGTATGCCATTGCCAAGTCCTCAGCTTTCACCCCCACCAGGAAAAGGTCAGGTGTGCTACTATGCTACTGTTGGCATCAAAACCAGTTTTATGATCATCAACTAATCTGCTGCCCCTTCTAATAAAGATAACAAAACAAGCAATCACTGATTGACTGACAAAATACAAACTCATTAGCAAAATTCTGTCAAAGAACGTTGTCCCCCCTCCTCCTGGTTGTCTACAGTACTCTCACCTTATTTTTGTGGGTTAATAATTGACTTACAAGTCTGTTAATGATGCTCGAGACTTCTTGAGGCAGACATTGTACCCTTTTCTTGTGGTCATACTCTGGCCTGTCTTCTAGGAGGTGCTCAAGAGATAGCTGATGACTGAATGAGTGGGTGGCAGACTATGTACTTGGCAGCATCATTGCCCAGTGAGACCCTAGACATCCTAGGTGTTACTCTAGTGTTCAAACATTCAGCCTGTGTAGTGACAAGATCTCTTATTTGTATGCGAGAGAACCTAGCAGGGAATCTCATGAAGGTTCTCTTAAAAACCGGTGTCTTTCTCTTCTATAATGTTAATGATTGGGAGTACAAGCCTTTGGATGCTTTAAGAGAAAAGTCCTATGTGTTAGCTAACAGTGACTACTGATGGTTGAGCAGAGTTGGGATTTACTAGTTAGCCTGATTCGGTAGATGCCCACTAATCTGAGGACATGAGTTTATTTCCAAATCCTCCTTTTCTGAAGGTGTTCCAGTTAATGAGGAAAGTGTAGGCAGCTGGCTCTGCTCAGGCTTTGTTCCTAGACACCATCAATTAAGGAGAAATCAAAAATCTTCCTTATTACACTCCAATCGAGAACCAGTTTATTAACTCCATGACAATGTCACATAATGCAAAATTATCCCAGATGATTTTATTTGCATTAAAAATCCCAAGTTTGGAATATCCTATTATAGCATGAGACTGAGAGGATGTGGAATAACTTCTTAGAGTAGGCCCTAAGATCAGTCTCACTTGCCATCTGTGTGGAGATCATCAGAATTCATGGCCAGCTCCAGGGACTGGTCACTGACTGTTTAAAACGGAGGTCCTCTGGGCCTAGTCTTTCTATTTTATAAATACTGAGGCCAAAGAGATCAAGGGATTTCTATTGAACTGAAATTGTTTTGATCTTTTTCAACAAGAACATTAGAAAACAAAACTATAATTGAGTCAATTAATGGACAGCAAGGAGGTTCAATTTTTATTTTATCTTCCTCTAGTTCTCCATACCTCCGATCCCCCCTTTGCTACAGTGGCTAGCTCAAAGAATAGTCAAAGGAAGAAAGGGAGAAAGGAAACCAGGGTTATTGATTCCTGAAACATGGCCACTTATGGACAGGATGTGATTATCCTGAGCTGTGCAAGAACACACGGCTTGCAACATGTTGCGGCAACTCTTCAGACTTGCTCTTTGATCAAATGTGTGCCAATGGATAATTGCTCAGGGGGTCTCCGTGCTACGGCCTAGTGAGAAGCGAGGCTGCACGTACTCCAGCAGGTTTGTCCTGAGACAGATGGAATGGCTCTGCTTTCTCTCTGGTGCCATCTGGGTCCAGGATGGAAGGTAAGGGGGCACCTTAGGCTGCAGAGCATCCTAGCCATGGTCAAGGACCCACACCTGCTCTATGTGCCCAGGCTTCCTCAACCCTGACAAGTATTTGTCACACAAGCCCCAAGTCCCCATTTTTATTGCATTTTTATACTCATTTAAAACTTCATTGAGACTTGGCCTAAACAGAAAGCCATATAGACAACATTTTCTTCAAAGATCTAGTAACGAAGAGCTTTTTGTCTCTAAGGGAAGAGGTCTCTGAAGATGTAAGGATCTGTTTTTCTCTCTGTGCTCATGCTTTAGACACGCCATTTTGTCCTAGTAACCACAGGACATCAGTGAGGGAGGCTGTAGACTGGTGGAACTGGAGAAGTCTGGTGTAGATAGACTCATTACCTCAGCATCTCTCCATAAACACCAGCTCCTGGAACTGTCATTGCTGCTAGCCCTTCACACTCTATCCTCCCAGCTAGCTATAGACATTTTGAAAATACATAGATATAGTAAAGCCTTGCAAATAACATGCAGCAATTAATAACATAATCTGACGGTATAGTAAACATGCTAATCGTAGCCATTGTTTCTCACTAAGAAGGAAAGGCCCTTCAACTTAGACAATTAGACTTTAAGCTGGATACTATCTTAATGTAAACTAAGAGTGAGCATTCAGAAGTAACAGACTGAATGAAGTATAAACATTTTTTTTCTTTAGCTTGGGTAATCAAATCTTGATTTTTTAAAATAGCATTTAGTCCTTGGATATAATATACTACCTAGTGCTTAGCCAATTATCTATCATTATCTCTTGGACCCTGTAATTGGATGAACAAGAAACTATTTATAATAATAAGTTTGTTCCTAATTGTCTGCTTGCTGGAGTCTGGGGTGTACATACTTTCAGTTTAGCCATACTGAACTGAAAGAAAACTGCTTACTGAATCCCTTCCTTTGTTTGCTCAGCGCCTTCCAACAGTGCATAGCAGCCCCCATACCTGCCCAGTCCAGAGCATCCTACCCAGCTCACTGAAACAACAGCCATTTTTCCTGAATTCGTGAGTGGGAACATAAATCTTACTTGCTGTAAGACAGAGCCGCCATTGAACCTCACCCATCTCCTGCAGGCTGTGCATGCACAAAACCATCCTAACTGCACAACTCAAGCAAATTATTTGCCTTCTGGAATTTCCATTAGATCTCACCACTTGGCTCCTTAATTTATCCCATTGCTGGCTTTATTTTTCAGTGATTCTTTGGTCCTTATGGTCTTTATTTCACAAGTACACCCCATACTGTGTAGCCCAGCCTCCAGCACACATAATGGGTGTTCTAAGCGTTTTAAATTGAAAAGCAACACAGGCCATTATTGGCCTGTTTTCTGTTTTCACTATCAATAAAACAATAGATCAGCATTTGCATGCTATGTGGGACCTTCAGGTCAGAACATGTGGTTGTCATTATCTGCAGACCACGCTGCCTCCTGGCCCTCTAATGCAGATGGCACTACGAGCCATCAGGAGGAAAACGGAACAATGAGACACAGTCATAGAGTGGGCTGCTGACCTGGGCTGCTGAGTTGTGGCTCTCTGAAAGTGTCCCTTTGAATTTAGTGGTGCCCCGATGGCAGAGACTACAGATCATGACAGAACATAAATTCTTCTTCTAATGAGATTAGTAGGCAGACAAAACAAATGTCCTGCTGTTATATTAGAGGCAGCTATAATCTGGTATTTTCCTTGGAAATGATCGTTTCTTCTGCAGCCAGGGACTGTGTGCAACTAACTTGAATGCAACAGATTCCATTTAGCCACACAGTTATTTTTCATCCCCCTGTGTCTTCCTAATGACAGACTGGGGGAGCGTCTAAATGTTGTGAGTCCTAAAGACTATTTCCAACGTGAATAATGGGAGTCTATGTTCATGATCATCAATCGTAGTCCCCAGACTCCCTTTTGCAGGCAAGTTCTGTGCAGCTCCACCTCCAGTTTCTAAACCCTAGCCCTGCTGGGGAGGAGGTATTGTGACCCACTGGGTCCTCTCACGTTAGCTTTTGGGATCAAAGGCAGGATAGACTCACTATTGTACTGAGGTATTTAATAATCTATCTTTACTGCAACTCTACTACTTAAAACCAGTGGAAACTAGTATCACATACTAAGGAGACTTAAGAAAAAAAAAGCCCAGATCAGGTGAATGGAGAAACAAAAGCATTGAGGATGGAGCTGGATTGTAATGGACTTCCTGAGTGTGCAAAGAAGGCACCCTCACCTGGGACTACAATACCCTCCTCTCATTAAAAACGCAAGATAACATCTCCTCCTGGATCCTTTCCATAGAACCTAATGCAAGTTCCCGAGCTGCGCCAGTTGGACTCATGAGTACATTTTATCAAATCCTTCTGGGAAACAATTGGAGTTTGCCCTGCAAAGTCACCAAGCACGTTAAGAGGTCCTTTCAAAAGGAATGGGGAATCAGAGTCTGAATTTAGGTGGACCTACCACCTTTGCATAGATAGCACCATCTAATGTCTGCGTTTTCTGAAGTCCGGGTCTTTCTATGAAGCTGCATATGAAACATCTCTGTATCCTCACTCACAGTTATCTCAGTACACAGCATTTGACATCTTGTGTCTCTTAGGTTGTAAAGTAACCACAGACATCTCAGACTTGCATAGGCACTTTACAGTTTATCTGGTGGTCTGCAAGCATCATTTAACCTAATAAAAGACTCTCCTCCACACACTGGTGCAGCCTCCAAACTACAAACACTATTACATTGGTGGAGGGACATGTGATTATTTTTTTTTTTTGGCCCAAATTAATAACTGTTTTCCTTTTAGCTTTCCACCTCTCCAAAGCTTGGGTTACACCTCTGGCTTGAGTCTTTCTATGTTTGCAAATATTCAGTCACTGCCCTCAAACAGTGTCTCTGTTCTCTGTTAACCCCTTGCCAGACAAAATGCTTGTTTTTAATGCCAGTGGATGATCCCTCCCCCCTCCATTCATCTGTACTTTCTCTCATCTACCCTTTCATTTCCAACTCTTTCTCATTGTTGCTATGGGTGTCCCCACTTTCCATGTTTGGTATCTAAAATTTAAGCAGTGAATGAATGCCCTTTGAGTCACAGAGTTACCTGGAAGACTTTCATGGCACACGAGCCCCTTGAAGGGATCTCTCAGATGGTACTTGCTTACCTCATACAGATGGACTTGTTCTTGAGTGACCGCAAAGATCAGTAGCACGTTGTTTTGTACCAGTTTATCAATGAGTTGGCCAATAGTTGGATACTCCTAAAATCAATACATAGATTTAAAATAGCATCCTAACAAAAGAAGGTAAAATTTTAAAAATGTTCCTTTCACAGTTGAGAAAGTCGATATTCACATGTGTTTTATCTGTCATTCTCAGGAAACACACATTACTGGTGTTATTCTCTTATCTCAGGAATGGTCCCAAGTCTTGTAAGCTCAGGGAAGTCCTAAGAACAGACTGGCAGTATGCCACACCATGCCATCTTACTCCTAAGCAAGACCCTTGGAATTTATCAAGACTTCTATTGTGCAATATTATCTTCCCCAAGTGGCACTCAGAGCAGATAGGAATGTATGGCCAGAGGGCGGGGTGAGTAGACTATGATGTATGTGACTGAGGTGGCTCTTGTAACTCTTACTGGAATTGGATGAGGCGACGTGAAGCTTGAGGACAGGATGGAGTGCTGATAAATAGCACACTATAATTCCCACGGCTGTCTGATTTGAGACAGCCCTACACCAGTTCTCGGGGTTGGTTTTATTGCCTTTACAATGTCATAAATTGGTGGTATTCGACCCTACAATCTTTTTTTTTTTTTAAACACAGCATGACTGAAAACAATTTGTCCTTCTGCCGTGGACACATTCACTCCCAAGCAAGGTGAATAATTTAAAAAATGAAAAGAAGTTATTCATTATCAAGTTTACAGATGAGTCTGTTTCCCAAATCTAGAAAACATGAAACACACTTGCCTCCTCTATCCTGCCAAAAGTGGATATCGCACAAAGCAGAGGCACAGAGGAAGGAGGAGCCTGTGGCACATTAAACTAGGAATATGAGCATGGCTGTAGTCTGTCAAATGGAGGGAAAGCATTGCTAAAGAAGCCTTCTGTTCACGGATGCAGGGCATTGTTACATTCTCAGGACTGCTAGAGTATTCTTGTCTGGGACTATCATTAAGTGCAAGGTTCAGGGTGAGAAAAAGGTGTTCCTCTTTCTGTATTACCCAGGGAACTTCCCACTTGTCACTCAGGCTAGGAGTGCTTTTTTTTTTTTCTTTTTAATCGCATTTAGATTTTTATTTTTCTAATGATTTATTTATTTTACTTATGTCTGTATGAAAGTGTTGGATCCCCTGGAGTTTCAGTCGGTCAGGAGCTGCTGGGAATTGAACCCACATCCTCTGGAAGAACAGCCAATGCTCTTAACTTCTGAATCATCTCTCCAGCCCAGGCTGATGCTTTTTAATTCTACTCATGCATTTGTTGGCACCCACCGAGCTGTCAGGAAACAAAGATAAGAACCCAGTGCAGGCTCTGAGGAAAGCACCATGAGACAGACGGGAGTGAGCACGTTTCCATACAGAGATGGGCACGACGACATAAATAAATAAATAAATAAATAAATAAATAAATAAATGCGAAGTGATTGCTTTGGGACCTAGTGGAGGTCAAAGCAGGCTCTCTGAGTTTTAAAGGGCAATTTAGTTTCTTGAGTACAGGGAATAACATTTCCAAGCACAGTAGCCTCATGGTCTATTAATAGAAACAGCAGTTGGACACAGAGTCCCGTTGAAGGTCAGATGAGACCACTTGGGGCAAAGACCTCTGAAATTTTTACTCTGTTTGACAACAGTCAAGTTTTTCTTTTTGAAAGATGTTACCAGCATTTTTCAACCACAGAAAACAAGCTACTCGTTAATAAACACTAGCCAAGGAGGACTTGATTAGCTGTCCCAAACAGCACCGTGATTGTGGCAGAACTGAGGATGATGACACTCAAAAAGCCCTCAGTAGTACTGTGCTGACCCGGACCGTGGTTGAGAATAGAGAGCTACCTGCAACTGTAATGCAGGTAAGGTGAAAGGAAGCAATTTCTAGCTTCTAAAGCAGAAAATAATATGCCACTTTCATCCAGTATGAGTCATTTCATACGGCTTCTTAGTAGTTGTCACAGCATGGGCTTACTTGTGGCTCGGAAAACTGAAGACACTGAAGGTTACATACCAAGACAGTTGACATGGAGTATTCATTCCTGTGGTCCAAGTGACAGAGTCCGTCATTGGGAATGACAATGCCTGCTAGCTTGCTGTCCATTCCAAAATGGGAATCCGCATCACTCACAAAAACCAGGAGGTGGAGTGAGTCGTTGCGCCAGCCAATCTTTTCCTAGAGTGAGAAGAAGCCATGGGTTACATGGAGATGGGCAGCCCGAACTGAGGATTATAAAGCTCCTCACATTCGGATTCTGGGCAATGCCTGGAGAGCCCATTCTAGCCTTTTTATCCACAGAGAATGTATAGTTTATTAGAGACATGAAATCCTGTAGCATTTGCTTATTCCTGGACAACTTTCAGATTTTCTTTTTTTTTGGTATAACAAAAAGTCGTTTCAGTACTGTTGGGTTTGCCTCAACTTCTAGCTACTGATCTTAATTGTTCAGCTCTCACTTCATGCTGGGTGAGGGTGGGGGGTGGGGGAGGGATGAGACAAGGTAGTGAGGAAGGTCACAGCCATTCCAAATTCAAGCTAAATGCAATGCAAATTGGTTATAAAGTAAGTCTGTTTCATTAAAATGTCACCCAACATTTAGGCACATATTACTAAACTATGTCACCTCAAAATTATAAACCTAACACAAGTCCAAGAGCTGCTGATTGAAATGGCCCCAGGGTCCTTCCCACTGAGATCGCCACAATCTGTGTTTTTAGCAGAGCTCTCCCAGAACTGATATAAGTCTAGGAAACATTTGAGCAAAAAGTCATCCTTGCTGTCCTTCCCTACCTATTCCTTTCCTTCCTCCTTTGACTCCCTGACCCTTCTGCCTTCTTGGATCTCCAGCCCTGTCTGTCTCCCGGTATTTCCCATGAAGGACTAATGTCTAGACAGACAATCATTCTTCTTGGTACTCCTCAAATAGTGAAGGAAGAACTGAGTCCGGGCAGTGCTGTAGAGACAGTGTGACCTATGACCCCCATTTTCTTAGTTCAAAACAATAGATTCTCATCTTGAGCTGTATACTCAAACTCTGCCTCTAAAAGGAGCTCACTGGTAGAGTTCCTACACGTTTAGGCAAACAACAAGTCATGTAACTATGTGTTGTATACTATTTTAAATTCGTTTATTAATGTTCTGCCTTTAATTTTCCCTACTATAGTTAATTAAAAAAAACAACCAATCTGATATCTGAGCTAAAATTTTCTTATACTAGGACACATTTATTTGACATATATGAAGCATATGTCTGATATTTGAATAATCAAATAACCTAGTATAACAAAATTATAAACACTTCAACAAAATAAAATTAATTATTTAATAGACATTTTGTCTTTTAAGAAAAGGAGCAAATGTAGGAATATGGTAATCAAAGGAAAGTCAATTAGCTAACCTTTCCAAAGCAGAGTTATTAATAAAAGCAGAGATTTAGGATAATAGGATGGATCACTGACTCCCTACACTGTACCTTACACACAGCAGCCTGCATGATTGCATCAAATCCGCCTTCAGGTGTGTCAATATTAGCAGAAATCTTCTGTTTCCTCACAATTTCGTTGAATCTCTCGGCATCATCAGTCAATGGCAAAATGTGCTTGAATCCAAACGTGGGTAAGCAGAAGTAGGGAATACTACTACAAAAGGAATGTAGAAAAAATAATCTTAAGTGCCATCTAGCACAGTTAGTAGATCTGATAGTTTAGGAACGTTTCCTTAAATAATGACTGATTTTCTAAAGGGCCTCACTCTGTGACTTGGCAGAAATGAATGCAGAGGCCCTAGAGAAGTACTGTTGACTCTCTTGATCCTCAAACTTATTTAGCCTGCTTTCTTATAGTACCCAGGACTACCGGCCCAGGGGTAGCATCCTATACAGTGAACTGGGAGCTCCCATATCAATTATCAAGAAAAACAATGCACCACAGGGCTGGCCTACAGGCTAGTCTGGTGGAGGCATTTTCTCAGTTGAGAGTTTCTCTTCTAAAATGACTCTAGCTGTACCAAGCTGACGTAACCCTAGGCAACAATGTTTCCTAGTGATAGACGATCACTGCAGACCAGCTCAGAACTGAACTGTCTTGGTAGGGTGAAACGTGCATCAAAGAAACACAGCAAATGAGGAGATCTCATAGAGGGTTCAGCCACATTCGTGTTTGAAAGCCAATTACTCGCTGTGCATGGAACTTGGGAAAAGTTATTCGACCCTTTTTAGCTTTGGGCTTTACCTTTGGAAAAAAAAAATGGAGCCAATGGTATAGACCCAGGTTGTCTTTGGACTGTGAGGGCTCCGGGATCACTGGTAGGAATGAAAGATCTAGCACACTACTTCAGATCATCTCTTGAAATCCTAAGGGCAACCTTAGCAATCTCTGTGTGTTAAGCATTCCAGATGCAGGCTAAGCTTTGCTAACCATTTGTATAGAGGAGTAGAGAGAGCAAGGAGGAGCCCCAGCAACAGTGCGACGTGCTGCCTTAGGACAGCAGGTTGCCTGCTATGGAGCCCACACAGTTCCCCGGGCTCTGCTCTACAGAACTAACCGCTGGTCTGTCAGCACACCAACAACAGGTGCATCTACCAGAGACAGGCTTCTTCTACCACATCCACTAGTTGAGGGATACCTTGATCTTCATTATTTTTAGATTCTGTATTTTTTAATTCACCAAATCACCTACTTCCTAAAGTATATCCAAACCCCCAAGAGTGTGTGTGTGTGTGTGTGTGTGTGTGTGTTGTGTGTGTTACTTTGGTAAAGACAGGGTCTTACTAACTGAGGCTGGGTTTGAACTCCCTGAGCAGCCCATGCATGTGTTAAACATGACATTCTCTTGCCTCAGCCTCTAGGTAGCTGAATAACTTGCCTATACCCAGTATGTATGTCATTTTCTTATTCAAAGATGTGATTAGAGAGAGGAAACAAGGTTTCCCTATGCAAATTCCTAGCTGAGTTCAAGCAAAGTGAGGCTCTGCTTCTCTTTCAGTCCAGGCACACACAGCATAGACAAACAAGTGACCCACTGATAGTCTAGTGAGTGCCATCTGGGTTATTTTTCATTTTCTCTGATTTTTATTGATGATTTCACCATTTGAAGTGGTTCACATGTCTAATATTGTATTACTAATAAAGCAAGACTACTAAAGCTGTCTAGTGTTCCTAAGTTCAACAGGGCTGTTATATGTATTTTGTGTAGAAATAAACTTCCTTCAGATGTTACAGTTAAATAGTAATGCATTAGCAATATTGATTAAATCAGATATCCTTAAATTGAGATACATGTAAAATAAAGGTGCTTATCGGTATATTAACTGAAATAAACCCTCACAGGAACCTAATTCCTCATGGAGGAATGTTCAGTATATTGCAGGCCAATCATTACCATGAGTCATGAGTGATCCACAGAACTGAATAACTGGGGATCTTATGAGGACAAGAATGGTGATGTCCGTGAAGACGGTCATCTTTTGGTTAGTAGACATGCGTAGAAAGACCTTCAGACTCTGTTCCCAAACGTAAGAACAAGATCACTGTAGAAGGTTAGCACTGACTGGCACTGCTCCAATGTCCTGAGACAGTCATCCCCAGAACAGAGGCTCTGGTCACAGAGGTCTCCCCTCCTGATCTTTGTTCTATTTCCTCAGCCAAAGGGAGTTTTTAGAATCCCTGGCAGCCATGGGATCGGGAAACATGGCAAGAGCATGGAAGAGATGTGGCCCACACTTGCCTTGGTACCACTCTGCTCTGTGCTCCCAAGACATTCAAGGTTTGACTAGCATTTCAGCTGCTTGGAGACACTGTAGCAAGCATGAGTTTCCCGGCCACTTTCTCTATGTCCTTTTCTGATTCGTGATGTTTACTTATAACACTCAGAATTCAATTTTAATTCTTTTCTTTTATCATTGAGCACTAGGTTTTTTTGAGACTGAAGTGCTGACCATGCATGACATCTACCTGGCGGGGTTGTTGTGGGATTTGAAAGAAATAAAAACAGCACGGCATAGTGAACTGTCAAGGTGGTGTCAGTACCCACAGAATCACTTCTCACAGACTGGCATGCACCCAAGGACAGAAAATGGTTTTGATTAATGATATCGCTAAAATCAGGCCTCCTTCTATAAGAGTAATGCAAACATGAACGTTCATTGAAGAAGAATTGTGTTTTATACAAACATGGAAGGGAATAAGAACAAACTAATGGCTAAGAGACATCTCACAGTTGCCTTGAGCATCATTTGTTGCTGAAAATTCATTCTAAAAATCTGGTGACATCTTATATATTTCTTAATTGTATCGCGGGTTATACTGAGTGATAATATCTGGTATTAGCAAGAGCAGTCTATAGTATGTGCACTATGACCTGAAATCGCATCTCTCAGACTGTGTTTTCACCATTCAAGTGACATGTAATTCTCTCTCTGCTTTCTCTCACTTGGTGCCAGCACTCTGTGACTCACCAAGGTTGTTGTATAAATTAACTTGTTTCTTTATATTTTGAAGTAAAATATTATATAATGAAAAAACAATAAAGCATGGATGTACCTTGAAATGCTGCCTACTAGTTATGACATGGCCACTGCCATCATGAACACAAAGCAGCTAAGGCTGCTTGTTCAAGACCTGCACACCACACGCACACGCACACACACACACAAGGACCTGCAGGACAATTATAAAGCACAATATAAAGAGGTGCTACTTACATTTTGTTAATTTTAAAAATAAATATTGATAAAATAAGACTATATTTACATATTCTTAAAGTTATCTTTTTCTGGCAGAAATGATTTTTTTTTTTACACACAGCTTTCTTATCTTTGCATTTTCTAGCTGCCGTTTGCTTTACTGGGTGATGGTCCATTGCCAGTAGGAGGACAATAGTGGGGCCGGGGCCTCCGACATGTTGAGGCAGTTATATCAAGCTCCACAGTGTCCTGATAGGTGGTTTTAGGAAGCATTGGGCATAATAAAAGAGGAAATGCTAGTCTTGCTTGATCTTCCTTGAGGAAATATGACAAATCATTAATCGTATTAGCTGTGCATCTCCAATACGTATTTTTCTTCAACACGTGGAGAGTTTGCACAGAGCACTTCTGCTGCCCATGAACTACAGAGAGGAAGAGGCATTTGCATGATTGAGCTGAATTGGCCCTTTTCCCTGGAACATCATTTTCACCTTAAGAAATGATTGACAGCTAAACTTAAATTAATCCAACTTGAATATTTGGCAGACATGTTCTTAAAAATGAACAAAGGAAGGCTGTCATTTCCGAGAACACAAATGCTGGCATTTGCTGCCAACAGCAAAATTCAAGGTAACTAGAATATTTGAATTGAGGAATTGCTCGTTTGGTACTTGAGAGATTTGACAATGCTCCCAACATTTTCCAGACCTTCAAGACACATGCGATAAGGTTGGTGTGTGATACTAAGACACATGAGTCTTGATATCGTGATTCTGGAGCATTCGTGTAACTCAGTGAATTCACAGCATACAAATGACTGAAGGGTCACGTTGCAAAATCAGGAAGGGTAAGGGACACTCACATGCCGGCAGATCAGTGGACTGCAATGTAACACAGTGGGAAGTGCTCATTGGTACTGTTTCAGATTCTACACTGAAAGAGTCGCCTGTCACTTAGTCTAGCGTTAGAGCAGAGAAGGGAACACAGTCATTGGAAATAGCTATCAGGTGAGATTCTCCTTTGACAAATCGATTTCTGTGTGAGGCTTGACTTTCTTCGTGGATTTTACCAAAAACATTGCCGCAGGTTAAATGCCTAAGTGGATATAGTAATCCAGTTGCCTTCCATTGAACCAGATGCTTTAGAAGTTTGCAAATATGTAGACTATTATCACTCTATTTGAGAACAAACTTGCTGGGTTTTTTTTTTTGAGAAATTAGTTATTGTTTATTAAAATATGTTATTATGCAGTATTTCTTATTGTAACTATTAAATCAACAAATCGATGCTTATTTGCTCTATTATATTCTAACAAGGTAACTGTTAATAGGTAAAACCCACATAAACTGAAGTTTTCTTAGAGGTATATCATTATCATCATCATCGTCGTCACCACATCATCATCACTATCTACATCATTATGGGCAATGTCTCTCTTTGTAGGTCACATTAACCTTATCTTGGGGTCCTCTTGGCTCAGACAACTGAAGCTGGAGCTAAGAACAGGCAGTACCACACATGGGTGAGGTATTAATTGCTTGTCATTGTTGTTGTATATGTGTTATGTCTAATCTCTCCTATCATGGGATCCAGGGATTGAGCTAGGTTTGTATGGCAAGCACTTTTGACTGTTGATGGCCCAAGAGGTGTTAGTTTTTTAAGAGTATAAAGGAGTCCTGAGATTTGAAAGTTTGGAGACCACTAGATGGAAAAACTAGAGATGAGGTAATGAATTGATGAGAGAAAGGAATTTGATGCTTCTTTGGAATGTTTATTGTTCTGAGCTCATTCAATCTCCTGGTTACTCTGGAGTCAATATCATCCCTATATATGGGTAAAGAGACTATGCAGAGGCCATTATATGTTACAAAACTCTTCCAGGCTTTCCTCTTATCTTTCATTGTTTTCTTACTTAATAACATTTTATTCTATACTTACACCTTTAAGTTTAGTTAAGAAATATCGGTTTTTATCTTGTTGTCTATCTACATGTGTGGGATGCTAGCTGGATAGAGGAATTTAAAAAACTAGAGATACAATGGAAAGAAAACACAGTGTTACAGTGTCTTCCTCCTCCTCCTCTCCTCCTCCTTCCCTCCTCCTCCTTCCTCCCTCCCTCCCTCCCTCCCTCCCTCCCTCTCTTTCTTTCTTTCTTTCTTTCTTTCTTTCTTTCTTTCTTTCTTTTTCTTTCTTTCTTTCGTTCTTTCTTTCTAAGTATTTTCAATTTACTTGAATTAAGAAGTTTTCCAGGAAGAAATAAAGAAGCAGCTTTAGCCAACAAGATCCTTTCAGGAGACCAAATGCATCATCACCCCTCAGGCCCCTAAAAGCTGCACACTCTGCAGAGCTCTGGTCTCCTGACTGTGTTCAGTGGTTCCTAATGGCACCTAGTGTTTATTGAGAGCTTAGCGATGTCAAGCCAAATGCTTCTGTCTGATCTGACCCAGTCCTTACAACTTCTCTGTGAGGTCAGATTTCTGACTCTCAATTTACTAAAAAAGAAACTGATGTTTGAGGGGAGAAATGACCAGCAAAGGCCATGCTAAGAATGTCTCAATGAGCCAAGCCTTCATCCAGAGCTGATTCTGGGCCTGTGCTGTCATCCAATGTGCCTGGCCACTAAAGAACTTCAGTTCCCCGTAGAATGGGTCCAGATGTCCCACCCCCTGATAGTTCAGCACCTTGCATAATCTTTGAGACTCTGTAAAAAATTTAAAGCCAACAAATGACTGAAAAACTACTTGAACGAAAGCCAAGCATGTTTGTTCATGCTAATTATCTCAGCACTTGGTCTGAGGCAAGTTGGTTGCTGTAATTTTAAGGCCAGCCATTGACTGTGGCAAGCTCAAGGCCAGTCTTTGCTATCACATGAGACTGTCTAACAAAATTAAACAAAAAATGAAACAAAACAAAATGAATGCTAAAATTAAATATATACATAGCGCTAAAAAAAAAAAAAAGTCAATTTACTTTGATTTTTCTAGATGCTTGTTTGAGGACTAGGTTTCATTGCTAGTTCATGATAGTTCCCCCCCCCGCCCCCTCCCCCAGATTTAGCCGAGCCATCCTACTGTTGTCAGTTTTAATTGTTTCTTTACTAACATTCTATACTCCTTGTTTCTCTATAGTATGTCAAATTGCTACATCTTATCTGAGATAGCAAGAATGGTACCCAAGCACTTGGTCCTGATGGAACTGCTTCCATTAGAAGACACTGGAGCTTGTTACAAGAGGATTGTGATATGCCAAATAATCATATACAAACTTCGGGGAGGTATAGAGCTCTTCAATTTATCAAAGGCCAGAAATAGAAGGGATACTTTTATATTAGATGAGATGGATTATTTTAACGAATTTATTTGTCTTTACAGACTGGATCTAATAATTGATAATAGCAGCCATACCTTGCTGGTTATTCTTTGGCAATTTTAAGAATGTATTTGAGTCATTTTTTACTCTTCCTAGACATCTACATGTCTCATGTTACAGGAATTGCTACCTAGTGCCTTTCTATCCAACAACAGAATTCTGATTTTCAGCCATGAATGTCCTTTTTAGCTACCTGTGGTTATTTAAGCAAGTATAAGATTTAGGGTAAACTTTCTGGCCAAACTTCTTAAATTAGGAAACTAAAATTCAGCATTCATTTATAATTAAAAGGAGAAATGTACCAAAACAGGGCTAGAAGGGGCCTTTCTTGCCTTATAAGTGAAACTGAAAAGCTCCCTAGATTACAATATACCCAGTGTGAAACGGAAGCTTTCCTTTGACCCGTGGACGTGACAGGGTCTGTCCTCATACACCACATCAGTTACAAATTGTGCTGATGATCCTAGCCAACAGAACAAAGCAAGAAAAATAAAAAGGAGAATGGCTATGAAGAAGAAGACATTGTTATTCCCAGATGGAGAGGCTCCAAACACAGGTTAGAATTAATGAGAGAAAATGTGTAAAGGTCTCAGGACAAAAGTGAACATTCAGAATGAGTTGCATTTTGAAAAATTACTATTGAATACTAAGATTTTAACAAAATCTCAAGGAATAGATGATGTACAGAAAGATGGAAGAAAGTAAAGCGGTTTGTTTTTTTGTTTGGTTGGTTTTTTTTACACTGAAAACAATGAGGCTAACTGACTTTCACAAATCAGTTGTCTTTCACAAAAGACACCAAACTAATTCAACATGGAAAGTCTTGCTTAACTAACAGTACTGAAATAACCACTTTTTTGTGTGTGAAAACAAAAATAAATTTCAATGTTTTCATTCTCAATATAAAAACTCATTTGGTTGTGATCAGGGGCCTAAATGGAAGACCTTTTAACCTTACAATTTCTATAAGAAAATTTAGAAGAAAATTTTATAACCTTAAAATAGACCAAAGTTTCTCAGAACAACAACAATGAACTACAAATAAAAATTGATATAGTGATCTCCAGCGAAAGTTTGAGAAGAGACATCGTTGTTATAATAAAATACAAGCGACAAACTGGTAAAAATATCTGAGAAACACATTGGACAAAGGTCTTGTATCTGAAATACATAAAGAGGGGCAAGAGAGATGACTCAGCAGTCAGGAACTCTTGCTGCTCTTACAGAGAACCCAGGTTCAGTTACCAGCACCCACACAGCGGCTCAGAACCATCTGAAACTCCAGTTCTAGGGTTTCTGACGCCATCTTCTGAACTCAGGGGCACTGAACACATGTGGTGGAAGGACAGACAAAACACTCACATATAATAAAATAAAATAACCCATATAAAACAATATAAATAAGGTAATAAAAGATTTTAACTAGTTAAAATATTTGAAAAGGTATTTCCCAAATGAGACATTAGCACTCAGTTTCCAGAACTCATCAAACCGCATTGTTGGCTGTGTGCTTTTTTTTTTTCTGGAGCATATGCAAATATTAGAACACATGAAAAGATGTTCAGCACCATTCATCAATAATCACAAATTAAAGCAATGTCAAGATAGGTTACAAACCTGTAGCAATGCCTAAAATGAGAAGGACTGACTGTTTAGTGACAATCTAATAAGCTGGATGCTACTAGTAGAGCGTTCATTAATGATGCCATGGGTATGAGCATGCAGAACACTTGCTAATCATTCTTAGAAATAAAAGGTGGCACCTCTACTTTGCAAAACAGTCTGGTTGTTTCTTGAAAAAAAAAAAACTTTAAAAATTATCAGATAATTCAGCAAATCTATTCTATCTATGCATCTAAGAGAAATAAAAAAATACATTTTTGTAAAGATTTATATGCAAGTGGTTATACCAACATTGTTCACAATATCTAAAACGTGGAAAGAATACAATGGACAGGAAACAGTCCTGTCCATCAATGGAAGGATGAATAAACAGTAGCTGATCCATAAAGGACTGTGTGCTAAAACAAAGCGGGACAGGCTGCTGACTTGCACAACAAAATCATAAAGAAATCCAAAAATGTTTTGTTGAACAAAAGAAGCCAGACACAAAGAGTATACACTACACATGCTCACATCTATATGAGATCCAAGAACAGGCAGAAACAATCTAAGCAATAGAAACTAGGAAGTAGTTGCTTCAGAGGAAGCAGAATGGACTGTACTGGGTCATAAAGAATCCTTCTGAGGGGAAGACAAGTCTGGTATGTGGATTCTCTTGCCACACTCAATTAGCAAAACTCATCTCGAGCAAGCGAGCTTAGGTCTTTATTGATCTGCTTACTTTCCTTTCTTACTTCCTGGAATAAAGACAGGATTAGGGCCCCAGCAGTCTTCATAGACCGTGAAGATAAAGCTGAAGCACCAACAATGGCTGAGCAGACTGCAGGGATGCCGTGGATTCCTGTGTGTGGATCTGCTAAGTTAACCCCGAACTGAGAGAACCAATCCTCCACCTAGGCCAGTATCTTTGTTACTTGCAAGTAAACACAATTCCTAAGAATTATAATCACTAAGAATTTCCTTTCAGGTTAAAACTGCTTTGCATTTGCTTTGGATTATGTTAGATTAAAGTTGAGAACTAAACTAAATTTATTTTCTTTCTGCATGTATTATTTATTTACTTAGTCTGTTCTTAGTCAGTCAGTTAGTTTTTATGAGACACGGTTTGTCTGTGTAACCCTGGCTGTCCTGGAACTTGCTTCATATGCCAGGCTGGCCTTGAACTCAGAAATCTGCCAGCCTCTGCCTCCCGAGTATTAGGACTAAAGATGTGCACCACCACCAACCAGCTTATGAGAACTATATTAAACTATTTTAAATTGACATAACACCATTTGTTTCTTATATACGTCTCCCTTTGATGTATTAAAATATTGAATGTGAACACACATTTGAGAAATTGTATCTCTGTGTGTGTGTATGTGAGAGAGAGAGAGACAGACAGAGAGAGAGAGGCAGAGAGAGAGACAGAGACAGAGATTGAGATTGTAGTAAAAGGATAAGGTTTTGGATCATACCAGATCTTTTCAGAAATCTTAACTTAGTAATGTGGCCTTGGGTAAATTGCTGACCTCTTGGGTCCCCTCTCTCTTCCTCAGAGTACAGGACACACAGGAGACCAGCTTCAGCCCACCATCATTATAAGGATGGAATGAGATCACATATATGACGAATTTGGCGTAGAGGTTGACACCAAGCACATGGTAGCTCTTTTTTTAGTAGAATATCAAATACTTTGATTTTGAATATGTCATTGATGGTACAGATAAGCCATCACAAGACAATTTGCCCTTGACTATTACCTGCATAATACATGCTTCTTAGTGGCTGATTATAGCATATTATAATAGAGGCACTGCCTCATTTCCTGTTGAATTTAATTGCAGTGAAGGCTGCTGCTCTCAGCAATGAGTGAAAGCCACATTTCCCAAAGTGCGTCAGAGGAAGGTGCAAAAAAATGCTATTTTGATAGAAAGACTCAGGAAAAAAAATGTAGGTTAGTGTCAAATAGCCCCAGTAAGTGGTGGTCACTAGGAACTGAAGATATCTGAGGGATTGGTATGTGTGTCCTACGTAGTCAATGGTGAAAGACAAATTCCTCCTTGCCCACAAACAGGAAACATAGTTGGTTCCATCCTGACCTGCAAACCTGGCAGAGTCTACAGGATCATGGAGTTATGATGACCCCACCTTGGCTGGAAGCTACCTAGACCACAGAGAATTGCTGAGATCCAATCTTGAGGCAGAAGGCCAGGGTTTTAACAAGCTGTTGCATAGCAGCCCAATTATGTGGATTCCATCTGTACAAGTCAGTGCTCAGGGCTGCCAGGGAGTTCACTCACTTACCTGCAAGGGTTGGTGATTTCCTCTGGGTTGTTTTCATAAAAGGAGAAACGGGCTTTTCCACAAAAGAGCCAAAACCCAGTCTAAAGTTGCTGGTCAATTTAGACATCTCTTTGGCAAGCCGGGAGCCAAGCTCTTTGATTGTGTTTAGGTCGTCATCCATGGAGGCCGAGAGGTCCATGAGGTAATACAGATCTACTGGGTAATCTTCTGTCTGGCGAACCTGCACTTGCAGAGTCTGCTCACCCCCTGCAATGTCCCGAGAGAAAGGCAAATGTGTAAACACAGCAGTTCTTTGTAACAACCCAATTTTGAGCTAGCTGGCTAGTTTATTTCAGTGTGACCTTATTAAGATGCATGCAATCTCATGAACTGTGTGCTAACACTTATCAATGAATATGTCCATGCAAATCTCTCAGCAGTGAGTTTTGAAGGACTGAAGGAGGTGTATGGGATATCTTATATCTCCTTGGGAAAAGTAGCATCCATTTAGATGGAAGACAAGCTGCATTTTTCTGTGTGCAGTTTTAGAAAAAGGTGAACCAAGTAAAGGGGAGATTAAATCTATATTTCAGTCCTTGCAGTAATGTGGTAGACATTTGAGACTTCAAATGGTCACCATCAGAGAAGCTGTCTTCAGTGACACATTTGGAATGCAATGAAGAGACGAAGAGGCATATTAGTAATTCCCCATTTCCTTCAGATTGGGAAATGAAAATCCCAATAACCAATGATGTGTGATGGGGTGCCAGAAGGATTATTGGATAGCAAGGCACAGACATAGCAGTAGGAAACCATACCATACCTGGTCTCAACTTAAGAACCAAGCTTTGAGGAGCAATCTGAACAATGTCAGAACTATTTTTCTGTCGACCTACGCTGAGAGGCTTATTTTGAAGTACTTCTACTTGGGAGACAGGGTTTTCGATGAAGGGCAATTGACATCCTTTGGCTAAAAGATTCACTGGGGTGTCACACCTTACGCCAGCTCCAGACAGGTGGGTGAAATTCTAAAGGGGGAAAAATAACAAGGAGAAAAAAAAAAAAAGAGGCAAATCTGCATTTCCTTGTAAGATTCCAGACATTAAATTTTTATGTGCTTTGTGAAATAAGTACATGCAAATAAGTACATGCTAGGAACATCACATCCCCCACACGACTGGTGGTGATTGGCAGATGGAGCTCTGTGATAGCTGAATAACTGGGGAATTTAGCCAACATTTTTTTTTTTTTTAATAAACCTCAGCCTCTTTTTTTTTTTTTTTTTTTTTTTTTTACTATATTCAGTCTAATTCATCTAACAGTTTTTTTTTTCCCAAAACCCATGTCATAAAATTTCTTCAGTAATCTGAGTATATCTTTTAAATGTCTGAGTTCCCAAAGTTGATATTTTCCTGAGAATTTGTTCTGGATGAATATCTGGTTCCTGGATTTCTAGCCTAGGACTGTCACCAAACCCAGAAAGATGTTTCCTGTGGATTCCTAAAGGACAGGGCACCTAACATCTCCCTGTCTGGCACGCTGCTGCTTTTATTGGATGGTGTGTTAATTATAGCATCCCTGCACTTGAACTAACCTCTCAAGGACTTTAAGCTCAGTGCCTTAAAGGATTCTAGTTCAAGGTCTTTTAGAGTGCCCTCCACCACCTGGGTCTGGATGCTGAAAGAGGAGATGGCTTTAAGGTATGCATTCTGTCTGGGATTTCAGAAAGTTCCAGCCCTTCAGGTCCATCCAGAGAGAAGGTGGGGATGTGGAGGGCTCAACAGAGATGTGGCCACTCTGCTCTCCAGAGCAGGGAGATAGAGCCAAGGTCTGGGCAGAACAGGTGCCACCGATAGGCAAAGCTGATCCTGAGGTAAATTGACCTGAGGCCCTTGGACACGTGTGTGTGTGTGTGTGTGTGTGTGTGTGTGTGTGTGTGTGTGATTTGCTCATGGAAGTCAGTTTGGTGCCTACTAAGAACCAAACCAATACTCATGTCTTTCTTACCCCTTAGGATTCTAAGTCATTACTACTATTTTCACAAACTAGAAAAGTTATACTTCTTCTGAAATTGACTTTCAAAAACACAATTTGCAACCTGCCAATCAGACCTATACAGATTTACAGCTATAACCTGGGTCTGGCAAACTGCAACCTCCCATGATGTAATAAAGGCAAAACAGTTGCTGCACGAGGCCTCAGAATGCTTCCTAACACAGTGCAATAGCTATCAGCTCTGCTGAGTCTTTGCCAAAAGAATAAAGTTGGGGAGGAGGCAGTGCTGGAGAGATGATTCATCAGTTAAGAGCACTGACTGCTCTTACAGAGCTCCTGAGTTCAACTCCCAGCAACCACATTGTGGCTCACAACCATCTATAATGGGATCTGATGCCCTCTTCTGGTGTGTCTGAAGACAGCTATGATGTACTCATATAAATATAATAAATAAATCTTTAAAAAGAGAATAAAGTTTGAGAGGAGTAGTTTGTAAGTTCGTGTGTATGCTCAGTTTCCCTCATCCTTTGCACTGATGGCCACAGCTGTCTGCCACAGCTGACATACTCACAACTGCTTTTGTTGTTTAAGAAGCCTCTAAAATGATCTGGCCGTAAAACTTGATGATCACTTAACTAGCTACAAATAAAACCCTCAGTATCACCTTAGGAAACAATTATGAATTCAATATAAAAATTAATTTAATTATAAATTCAAGTGGGCTAGAGAGATAGGCCAAGAGCTAACAATGCTTATTGCTTTTTTAAAGGACCCAAGTTCAGTTCCCAGCATCCATGTCAAGAAACTCACAACTGCCTATAAGTGTCGTTCCAGGTGTTCTGATTCTGTCTTCTGGCCTCCATGGGTAACACACACACACACACACACACACACACACACACACACGCAAACACACACGCAAAGTAAACGTAAACTCCAGATTGACACAATATTTTTTGTCTCTGCCATGAAACTAATATTGTCTTCTAGACTATGTTCAAAGAGTATATGGGTTTGTTCCTTGTTGAATATTCTCAACCCTGCATTTCATATTTGACCTTAAAAGAGAATAATTGTCTTGAATTTTATTTGTGGCCTAAGCAGTTAAGGCAGTGTATGGGGAGGAGCGGGCTGGTGTATGATTTCTGTATGTGAGACAACCCTCCACAGATACATAATAAACAGGGAATTTGGGCGCTAATAGTTACAGTCCAGGTCTGATTCAAGCATCTAGATTCCTTCCCCTTTGTATGCCACTTAGTTCTTGCTGTTGGCATTTGTAAGCCTTGATTGGCACTTAGATTCTTTCCAAGGGGTGGGACTTAAACAACCAGAAAGCCAAGGCTGTTTTTTCTTACTGTGAATCTTAATGTGAACTACACATTGCAGCACAGGCTGTGACTTGGTCTGTCTTGTTATTTAGTCCTCATGCTCTCACCCTCCTTCACACAAGTTTTACTCTTACCAGACAAGGACCGTTTCTTTAGAGCAGTAGTTCTCAGCCTTCCTAATGCTGCAACCCTCTAATAATACAGTTACTCATGGTGTGATGATGCCCCAACCAGAAAATTATTTTTGTTGACACTGCATAACTGTAATTTTGCTACTGTCACGAATCATCATGTAAATCTATGTGTTTTCCTATGATCCTAGGCGACCCCTGTGAAAGGGTCATTCAACCCAGACAGGGATCGGGGCTCATGACCCACAGGTTGCTAACCACCGCTTTAGACCTTTGCTGTGGCCACTCTGTTCATGACTATGCAAAAGAATTGGCTGATGCCTGAATCAAGTTTTCCCTTCTTGAAGTCCCTAGCACAGACTCACAATGGATCTGGGATCCCAGATGGAACGCTACTACATTGTATCAACATTCAATGTCTGCTTAGCTTTGGACAAAATCTCCATGGCCACCAATTATCCAGACAGAATGTTACACCAGCAAACAGCGAGAAAGACTTTATAGGAAGAGAAGTAACGAGATGGCTGGCACCCCTTTAGTCACAGCACTGGTCAGGCAGAGGCAGCCACACCTCTGTGAGTTCCAGGCCAGCCTAGTCTACATAGTAAGCCCCCGACCAGCCAGTGCTATGTAGTGAGACCCTGTCTCAAAAATAAAAATAAAAACTAAATAAAGTAATTAAATTAAATGAGAGAATTGTCTAGATTTCAATAAAGGATGTTTCGGTTTCCAAAGTATAGACGAATCCAACTTTGATCCACTGACCCTCAGGGTCCTCTCTTGATTTTGTTTACTCATTCAACCCCATAGAGAAAGCGCTTTCACCAGGACATTCTCGGTAATGGATGTGGAAACAGTGTTAGAAACAGGATGATAGCCAGGGATTTACCTCCTGGGAGCACCAGGCGCAGTGAGGTCCTGTGAGCAGGCAGTCTGAGCAGGTTTCTGCACCACCCCAGGCACAGCCACCTAAGGGCAAAGCCGCAACAGGCAAGGATTAAAGCACTCTCCTTCATCCTGCTTATGGGACTAACCCTTCTTACTTGAGCGAAGCTATATAAAAATTTACTTTATAAGATTAATCCTCCGAAGGCTAGTAACTCACATCAAAGTTTAGAGCTTAGACCCATCGCATCGGAAATACCTACATCATGTAAACAGTGTCTCAGACCACAACCATGTCTAACTGCTCAGAACAGAATCACTGGATTTAGCCTCCTGTTAACACCTGCCGTTTAATTTCAAAAATGTGTCTGTACTCATTAAAAAGGTTTCTCTTATACATTTCCTCCCATTCTCACGATTATGACTCCCAGGTGGACGGCCTTGTTGTGCAACAAAACAGAAAAGCTTCCGAAGTGGCTATCAGGACGACACTCACGAGAGTCCCCATTGTTCAGGAACGCTGTCTAATCCTCCTCATTAAAAGCCCCGTGAAGCCTTTGTATTTATTTACCTTGTACCTAGAACATTCACCAGAGGAAATGCCTGCGTCTGCCTCTTATAGTTTGTGAAAGTGTCTCAGTGGCATGAGAGCCATCAGACAGATCGAATGAAAGATGACTGTGGGTCTGTTCTCTGAACCAAATGACAGTTTGTCAAGCATACGATGAAAGCGATATCTGAGAGAGCTTCGGGCTTACCTTGGACGTGATCATTCCTTCCTAGAAGTAGCAGAAACAGGCAGACCAGCTCAATCCCCATTCGTTCAGTTTTCACTGTGCAGACAGATTAAAAATGAATTACCTTCAGGTACAAGACCAAAGCTGGAAGCCGGGAAAGTCTTTCTTGCAGTGATTTAAAAAAAAAAAAAAAAGTAAAACTACTTACACTGCTTTGAAAAGTAACTTGAGCTGTAAATTCAAAAGCTTTCATTAAGACTGAAATGAAAACAGAAGCTACCTGGACAGGCAAAGCAGAAAAGCTGTGTTTAAAAGCAACTTCAACATGCTTACTTCCTCATTCACCTTATAAGGAAGTCAGGTGTACAAGCCCCGGTAGGTGGGGAGACTCGGAGCAGGAGACATTTTTATGTGTGTCAATTCTATTAGCTGTACAGTATCCTAGAGAAAATTAGTCTTTTAGTGAAATGCTGATCAATGGCTGTCAAAAGGCCGATTTAAATGTATGGTTTTCATAACAATTTTAATTTAATGCCATAAAGATGTGAAATAAAACATCAGAATTTAAGCTAAATGTAAGGAAGCTTAAAAAAAAAAGAGAGAGAGAGAAAGACAACTGAAAATACCTGAGATTTTTGGTTTTCATGTTAGAGCCTCTGCAGAGAATTGAAATGAGCTCTGAAAAATATAAACATTATTTTACAGTCAAATTAGAAGTTAGGCAAAGAAGAAGAAAACACTATCTATCAAATTATGTAATATAAACGACAGCTCAAACGTGAGTACATTCTACAGGTAAATCTGCGAGGTTCGGATCCCTCGCCCCCTCACCCCCACCCTCCCTTCTGGGCATTTGGGATTTGTAGCAACTGTGAGCAGGTAAGAATCAAATCTCTGTCACTCTGAGCCATCTGACCTTAGCAGGCTCCTTTATGTCTGGGCTCACGTTCTGGGAGACTATCTTTTGAAGGTATCTTTCCAGGCAAGCGTGAGAAACCTGGAAAGAGAAGAAAACAAATTATAGGCTACTCAGATTATTTTTCTCCAGAAAGCCTATATTCAGTTTTCAAGCTCTGTCATATACAAAACCCAGGAAGAAAACAGAAAGACTCCCTCAGCAAGAATCCAGGTTAGAGAGCTGAAAGAAAACAGGTGTGAAATGAGTGCCTGCGTTTGAAGGCTGGTGGAGCCTGGACTCTCTACCTGTGATACGTACTGCAGCCAGGTTTAAAACCCATCAGCAAATGTTTTCTGAGCATTTGTGCCAGATACGTTCTCTTAAGATATACTTTTATTTTTAGTTGACATAACGACTGAATGCATCCTTAGGGTAGAGTGTGGGATTTCAATGATTGTATATAACATGATCAGGTCACTGGCATATCTGTTACCCCAGAAACACACTCTCTATTAATACCATATATATGTGTGCGTGTGTGTGTGTGTGTGTGTGTGTGTGTGTGTGTATTATATAATGTATATCAATGCTTATATGTCAATGCATCCTCTGTGATAGCTATTTTAAATAATCAATAAACTATTTTCAACCAAAGTTGTCTTGCTATGTTTTAGAATATTGGATGCAATTCCTCCTCCTCCAAATGACATCTTGGTACCCAGTAACCATCATCTCTCCATTCCTCCCTCCCATCCTTTTCTGTCTATACTCTTCTGTTTGCTACATCTTTGTTCTCAATTATTTATGTTGTGTGTGTGTGTGTATGTGCGTGCGCGTGTGCGCGCGAGCGTGTGCCTGTGCATGTGCTGTGCGTATGTGTTTATGTGTGTGTGTGTGTATGTGTAAATAGCTGCTGGTATTCATGTGTGATATCGTGAAGGACAGAAGACAACTTTTTTGGAGTTGGTTCTTTGCCTCCTTGTTGAAGCAGGGTCTCTTTCATAGTTTCTGTTACTGGCCAGGCCGAGAGCCTTGAATCTCACCACAGGCATGCTGGGATTATAGGTGTATATACCCCACTACATCCAGCTTTTATGTGGATTCCAGGGATCAAAATTATGTTACTAGGCTTGTGTGGCTAGTGCTATTGTCTGCTCAGCTGTCTCCCTAAATGGGTAGTTTCTGGTTTTGAGAAAGTTCTGTACTGTTTTCCCCAATGTAGATATTATTCTTTAAATTAAAAAATATTATTTATTTTTATTTTATTGTATAAATGTTTGCCTATACATATATAAATGTACTGTGTACCCACTACCCACAGAATCCAGAAGAGGGTAGTAGTTTTTTAGAACTGAAATTACAGACAGTTGTGAGGTATCAGGTGGGTCTGAGATACAAACCAAGTTCCTATGTAATGCTCTTAACTACTGAGCCCCAGGTATCATTCTTGAAGCAGAGGCTATATGAGGAAAATAAATAAAATAAGATGAAACAAGTGTTTTCTTCAGACAGCAGATATTTTAGGGTGAATCAGGAAGGGAAGGGACTGTGGACAGTAATGAAACTGGGTTAAAGGTAAAGGAGGTATGTTCTCCTATTTAGGGAAGTCGAGAGAGTTTTCTGATTCTTCCATCTGACAGAGACCAGGATGAGCTGGGAAACAGCAAAGCACCAAAGCTTGTGGAAGCCACCCAACAGGTGCTCTTTAAAGGAAAGGAGAAAGGGACAGGGTTGGGGTCAGGAACATGACTGTATCTAGAGGCAGAGGTCAGGACATCCTCAGGACTGGATTTGATGGCCTTTCCTTCAGTCTCTGCTTTACACTTTGTCCCTATATTTCCCTTAGACAGGAGCAATTCTGGGTTAAAATTTTGAGAAGGGTGGGTGACTCCATCCCTCATCAGGGGGCTGTGCCTAACCTCTGGATATGGTCTCTACATGTCCTCTCTTCCTCTTGTTGGGTTTTTCAGCTAATGTCATCCCCATAAGGTCCTGGGAACCTCCCTATTTTCTGGCATCTGGGACTTTTTGATGGCTACCCCCAGTTCCCATCCCCCATTGCAATACACCTCTGTTCAATTTCCTGACCCTCTGTACATCTCACCCATCTCCTCCCACACCTGATCCTGCCCCCCTTTTACCCTCCCCTCCTCTCTCCATCCCAATTCCCTCTCACCCTCAACCTCCTGTGATTATTTTGTTCCCCCTTCTAAGTAGGACAGAGACATACACATTTTGGTCTTCCTTCTTCTTGAGCTTCATATGGTCTGTAAGTTGTATCATGGGTATTCCAATCTTTTTTCCTAATATCCACTTATCAGTGATACATACCATGTGTATTCTTTTGAGACTGTGTTACCTCAATCAGGATGATATTTCTAGTTCCATCTAATGCCTGCGAGTTTCATAAAGTCATTATTTTTAATAGCTTAGTAGTACTCCATTGTGTAAATGTACCACATTTTCTGTATCCATTCCTCTGCTGAGGGACATCTGGGTTCTTTCCAGCCTCTGGTTGTTGTAAATAAGGCTGCTATGAACATAGTGGAGAATGTGTCCTTGTTTTAGGTTGGAGCATCTTTTGGGTATATGCCCATGAGTGGTATAGCTGGGTATTCAGGTAATATACTATGTTCAATTTTCTGAGGAACCACCAGACTAATTTCCAAAGTGGTTTTACAGCTTGCAATCCCACCAACAATGGAGGAGTGTTCCTCTTTCTCCACATCTTTGCCAGTACCTGCTGTCACCTGAGCTTTTTATCTTAACCATTCTGACTGGTTTGAGTTGGAATCTCAGTGTCATTTTGATTTTCATTTTCCTGATGACTAAGGATGTTGATCATTTCCTTAAGTGCTTCTCAGCCATTATCCTCAGTTGAGAATAATAATATCAACCAACTAGACCATCCAAAGCTCCCAGGGACTAAACCACCAACCAAAGAGTACAAGGCTTGATATCCAGTGTAGGGGAATGATAGGGCCATGGGGTGGGAGTGGGTGGGTGGGTGAAGGAGCACCCTCATAGAAGCAAGGGGAGGGGGGATGGAATAGAGGGATGGGGGGGGGAGACTGGAAGGGGGATAACATTTGAAATGTAAATAACAAAATAACCAATAAAAAAGAGACTGAACTTGAATTTTATTCTAAATAATTTTAAATCTCACTGGAAGGTTAGAAGAAAAGAAACGATATAGTTTCACCTCCTTTAAAAAAAATCTCCGTAGCCCCGTGCATGTTAGAATGCAGTGAGCCAGGCTGAGGAGTATATGGTGAGAGGGGTGTGCGCTCCTATTTAGGGAAGACAAGAGAGGTTTTTCTGATGCTTGCTGACTGCCCATTAGGAAAAGGGTGTTCATGGGGATACACAATGGTGCTAGTCGGAATAGGCTGTTGATATGTGAGTAGAGAGGCACTGGGATTCAGGATAGATTTGGAAGTGGACTGTGTTCAAGGATTAGATGTGAATATGAAAGGAAGAAACATTTATGGCCAGAGACCCTGATGCTCTTGACTGAGAGGTTAGCAAGGGGAAGTAGCTGTCATATGGAAGACAAGCATCAAGAATATGATTGTTTGAGATTCCAGAAGATACCATGAATACAGCCAGACATTGAAACCTGGAGCTTGGGCCGATATCAAAATACAAAGTATAGAACTGGATACATCATCGTAGACTAACAGCTATGGGGCTGAAGATATTCAAATACAGGAGTCTGAATAAGATCTCCAAGAAAGTAGGCATGGGTGAGGAACAGCCCATGGCCTGGCCTAGCTGTATCTAGCAGTGAAGGGGACTGCACAGAGTAAAGGAATCTGTTAACTAACACACTCCTAGCTGGATCTAGCAGTGAAGAGGGCAGTACAGAATAAAGGAAACAGCTAACACACACTCCATCTTGCCAAGGAGGAAGTGTTTTTGTTACAAAACAATTCCCTGACTATCTCATGTTTTGACTCTTCTTTGCTGGCAGAGGCAATGGATGCCTTTGTTCTGGACCTCAGGAATGTTTAAGTGAGCAACCTCTGAGGAGAGACAGAGAGTCTCTCTTTAAGGCCCGCGGGGAATTGCTTACAGCTTTGAAAGCTCCAGATTGTGTCTCTGTCCAGAGTAAGGGACACGTGTGCTTATGCCTTGTTAGCAAAGTTAGGGAGAGAGAACAGGCATGCTTGCTGTCTGCCCATTATGAAAGACTTGGATCCTCTAACCCAGGATTTCTGTCTCGGAGCCCAGCCTACACCATCTGTAGGCATCTCCTTCCTTTTGTGTTGTCTTGGAGAACTGAGGTTGGGAGACAGATAAAAGAACGCGCTGACACTCTGGCCATTGCTTCGGCTGTGAGCGCTAAAGTTCTTTATCTCTGACACAGACATATCGAGCCTCAGTCGGTACCCAGGAATCCATGACAGGCTTGGCAGTACATAGAAACCCCAGAGGCCTTTCAGCCCTTCCTGGTTTGTGACAATCTCCTCAAGCTGTATCTCTCTCTTCACACTGAACGTGTGGCTTTTCAACATTGCTTTGGGAGAAAAGATCTCGCATCCATAAGGTTGCCCCACGTGACTTAAACTGAACACCGATGCCCATCTCCAGAGGCATCCCAGGCTCCAGAGCTGTCTACTCTCAGACCTCTCGGGTTAGTGGTGTCAGTCACTGTGGACAAATTGGCATCATGGGTATCTGCACAGCTTTCCAACTGCCCTGTCTCTAGAATTTTTTGTTGGGCTTCTATCTGCCACCAAACACCTCTTCCTCTTGCAGGACAGTGGGACTACTACTCCTCAGCCTCTTTTGTGATTAGGAGCTCTAGTAACTGACCTTGCAAATGGGATGTGAGTGGGGGCAGCACACAATACATCATGCTCTTCTGCCAACTGAATGCAGGCATTGAGATCCTGGGAGGGAATTGGGAAAACAAGTTGACTTGTGAAACTGAGTATCTTTGAATTGTATTGGACGTTTTCATATAAATACTTCCATCCCGGTCAGGAGAATTGCAATTACTCCCCGATATTTATTTTTGTGTTCCCAGTAGTAACCCTCTGGTGTTCATGCCGTCCCTCATTTCTAGGCCCATGCAATTTGGTCAGTGCTCTCTGCAGGCCCTTGTCTGTCTCCCACCTGCGCAGTTTGGCTCCCTGCTCTTGTTCTCTGAGAGACTCTTGTGTCTCTCACATCCTCATTTCCCATGGGTGTTCCAGAGCAACCCTTACCCCTTGTTTGCACTTTCTGATCACTGACCTCTCTCCCTCTCTAGACTGTGAGGGTGGCTGTTTTTTTTTTTTTTTTTTTAAGCATAAATTAACATAACGAACATTTATTGAATTCTTACTATGCAGCCGGACGGAATTGCATCTAGCTCATCTTTTTGTTCCCAGTGAGCAGCACAATTCGTGGCACTTCATGAGTAGTTAGTTATGTTTATGGGGCAGAGTAATGGAATGTATGTTTTCATGGCTTAGCGTTTCACCAGCGACAGGGCAGCCACTCAAGAGATAATAAATGAACAGATGAGCAAACAAATAGATTGTTTGGGAGAATGCAGAACACAACCAGGGGAAGGGACATTATGCTTCCTACTTGGGTTGTGATGAGAACTGACAAAAGGCTTCTTATGCGGAGAACAGGAAATGAAGGAGGGACTGAAGAGAAGACGGTGTAGAAGGGGGTTCAAGAAAATACCCCTTCCACCAGCTCTACATTGATGTGGTCTGAATATCGTATTCAAAGCTGTAAGTTATGGAGAAGGCTTGGTCTTGCTTCCTGAAGATTCAGTGCCCAATGTCCTGCCCTCAGAAGGGAAGAGATGCAGCCCTCCCTGATCATCCTACAAGCAGAGAACCCACTAGTTTAAGTGTCCTGAAGGAAACTTTGTCCCTTAACCAAGCAGGTCATTTCCCTCTGTATCTTCAGACAGTGGTCCTCCTTATCCTCAGGAGACAAGTGTCAAGACCCCTGGAAGTCCCTGAAATCACGAAGGTACCAAGCCCTGTGTTATGATTTTTCCCATATATAAGTCCCCAAATTTCACAACTTCCCTGTCTTAAGCAAGCACACATGCCATGGCTCTAACTGGTGCAGTTTGGGATGTGACAACAAGACACACACAGATTTCTCATAGTTTTTCAGTTATTCTGGTTCTCAAGATAGACTTTGGCCACCATGGCATACAATAGTTTTCTGTCCCTATGTTGAGAATTTTCACCTTTTCTACTTAAAGCAACTTTTTAAGGCTCCACTTTGCATATCTAAGTTCCAGCATCACCATGTGTATTCTTCAAAGGCATGTTTTTATTTTTTTTCCAGTAAAATAAGAATTTCTTGAATACAATTCAAGTAGCACCATGGCAGCTGAAAGCTGATATAACCAAGAGGGATAATGAGTAGCACATATTAGATGGATACCTTTGACAAAGGGGTCATTCATGCCCTGGGTGGGAAGAAACGAAATGGTACAATATTTTATTCTGAATGGCTCACTACTGAAATCTTAAACTGTATTTATATCTGGAATTTTCCATTTAATATTTTAAGACTGTGGTTGACTGTGTATAACCAGAACTTAAGAAAACCAAACTATAAATGGGTGAGTATAGGGAAAATACTATATGCAGCTGTAGGTGGGAGATTAGGAATCTTGTAATGAGGGGTAAAGCTGGCTAGAGGGATTGGGGAGAGAGGCCGGAGCTCATCAGGCTGGAGGGAAGAAGCCTGTTTCAGAGGGATTCCACGGTTATGTGGAAGCCAACGGCAGAGGAGAAAACAGCAAGTCAGAGATGAGCATCAGAATGAGGTCATCGGCAGTAGCACTGAGCCACGTCCATGGACAAAGAGCATCAGATCCCCAGGCTCCCTCTGCTGAGAGGAAGCCATGACCCAAGCTTCTGTGGGCACAGATGCTCTTGTCAGTTCATCTCACTGAAGCTCAGTTCCGAGCTTTCCCAAGCACCCTTTCTCTGTTGGAACACTAAATCTTTAACAACAAGTCTGCATTTATTGTAGGTGACTAAATCTTTGTATTTCTTACAAAGATCCTGCCATACTGTCTACATTTTCAGACAGGGTAGTTAAGCTTACAGAATATGGCCATTGCATTTGCTTAGAGCCAAGCCTGGAGGCTATGACTACATTTGAGAGTTTGACCCTCAAAGGAGCCAAGAGGTAGGCCCTCAGCTGGTCTTTATTTGGAAGGTGTAGAAGGAAGTTCCTGGCTTTGGGAATCTGTATTAACTAGTGTGACTCACTGGTTTAGCTTTGGCCCAGCCATTCATCCATATCAAAGAATGGCTATCTAGAACCTCCAGCCTGCCCTAGCGATCATGAAAATACTCCTAGATTGGTAATGTGAGCTAACCTGGAAGGGGAAACCAACTGGATCATGGGGGCCTTAATAATGACCATTGATTTAGGCTGGCCCTTGCTTGGTTATCTGCTTTACTTAAGTACCTATGACATGTCTCTTTGTGTTGTTTGTTTGTTTGTGTCTGTTTGTTTGATTGATTGATTTGTTTTTTCCTGTGAAATATTTGATAGTGAGAAGTTAAAAGAAGAGAGTGTAAATGAAGGTGTTGTCTTTGAGTCTGCTGTGGATACACCTCTGTGGGTCTGCCTAGGAATTGCTTGCAGACCTCTATGGCTCATTTGGGTGTGTGTAACACAGAGTCACAGAATCTAGAAGTGGACTTGTCTTGAATTTTAAGACCTTTAGGAAAACTGTTTTTTGAAAGGGATATGTTTAGACTTCTTACTTTCCTGCCATTGTGAGTACAATGTCTACAATGTATTAAGCACAAAATTGTCTCTTGACATAGACCATACAGTTGAGGTAAGGGTTATATATATTTTTAATTATGGTAGAACACACACAGCAAAAAAGATATCATTTGAAACATTTCTAAGTATATATCCAGTGGCAATGAATATAAAACATTAATTATATTATAATACAGTGGTATCAAGTACATTTCACAAGCTCTACAGTCCTAACGGACATCTGCTTCAAGAGCTCTTTCATTACCTTTACCATTAAATGCCAACAGCAACTCTCTGCCTCCATCACCTAGAAACCTCTGTTCTGTTACTCATCTCTGAATTTAACTATTCAAGATTCACTTTGTGGAACTGTTTGTCCTTTTCTGATTGTCTTATCTCAATCAGCATAATGTCCTGACTTTTCGTTCATGTTTTATAGCCCATGTCAGAATCCAGTCTCTTGGAAGGCTGAGCAGTCTGTCTTCTGTTGTGCCCATAGGAAACATTTTGTTGATCCATTTAGCTAGAAATAAAATTTTAGGCTGTTTCTGGCTTTTGGTTCTTGTGAACGGCAGAGCTATGAATGTTAGTGTTCGAGTACCTGCAGAGTCCAGAGCCTACTTTAAGTTTCTGATGCTTGTGCTGAGGGAACTTGGGTGCAGTAGGGAATTTAATGTCAGCTGTAGGGAGCTTGGGATCAAACTGCAGCCTTGCCCAGCCCTGCTGTCTATCTGTAGGGAAGATGAGGACTCTCCGAACTTTAGTTCCTAGACTATAAACTAAAAATAACTTTCACCTTTCAGGATGTCAGGGAAGACTGACTTATACTGCTTTGAGATAGATTCAGGCTTTTGTAGGGACCAAGATTATGGAACATCAAGAAAGGAATGCAAAACTGGAAATAAAGAACGGATTTGTTCATTACAAGTAAGACAAGAAAGTCTTGACAAGTTGCCAAAGGCTTGGATATGCAGTGCTCTTGATCAATTTGTGTTTTTCCTTGACGTCACCTCAGGAAATTCACCAGAAATCTTTACCTAGAATCTGCTCCCTCCTCATCTGGAGCCGCTTACAGTTCCCAGTAACTCCAGGAGCCTGTGTGAACTGGCAGGCTGAGCTTAGACTCATCCATGTCACGGTAATCCCCATCTGTTTCTCTCAGGGTCTGTGCCTACTGTAGCCGGTGTTATTGAACGCTTACCAAGTACCAGACCCGGCTACACAGCTCATTAGTTTGCTCCATTTCACTCACACCCAAAAAGAAAAGTTCCATAGAGGTGATTTTACACCCATTTACCGGATAAAGAGACTGAGACCTGGCGAAGCTATCCAAATGCTACTGCTACTCTTGGGGCAGAGACTGGAAGATAGGTCACTTCCCCCCACCCAACCTCCTTCCCCACCCCCAGAGCTCAGCATCACTGTGCAGATAAGAAACCTTCATGGAATCTGTAAGAATATCACAAAAAGAGATATCACCAAGAAGGGAGTTTTTAAGACATACCTCTGTGTCCTGAGGCTTCTTGTTCTACTATGGCCCAACCTGTACCCATCTGTTCTTTGCTTTCTTCATCTTGTGGGTCTTTTATACGACTGAAAATGAGAAAAAGCTGCTACCCTGGACCTCTTTCTTAGCCCTTCTCTGTTTGAAGTTTAGTTCAAACCACTTGAACAAAATGAAACAAAACATGTTGCTTGGCCTCTTAGGGGAAGCTGCACCCACTGGTGGGCAGCCAGGCACTGAGTGCACCCTGGAACTTTCTGGGTTGGGAGATGGCTAAGAATTCAGGCCTGGTGCTTGCCTGTCACCTGCCTACTCTGGAGCCCAGCAGGTACCCAGGTAAACTCCCTCTGAGCTGAGCATTGGCTGCTTGAGCAGCCTTCCCCCTCAGAAATCAGAAATTACTTTGAAGTCTGAGCTCTTTCTGGCTTTTTGCTTGTAAAATAAATTCAAGATGCAATCTCCACCCCCCACTCCCACCCCCCCCCAAAAAAAAACAGCAAGTAGAAGTTGATTTTGACTGGCCTCTGAGGAGATTCATTATGTGTTTTCCCCTAGTTCTGCCCTACCTCCATTTTGTTTTCTACCAAATGGTTTGCTATGGCAAGCAATTCACATGAACAAATAGACACTGAGAGCTGGACGATTTGTTCTCAGCTTGCAAACATGATAGGCATTCCAATCCTTTTCATTCCAAATGATAAATCCAACCAAGAATCAGGACTCCTCAACTTTGAAATATAGATAGATAGATAGATAGATAGATAGATAGATAGATAGAAAGATAGGTAGATTTGAAATACATACATACACACATATATTATTATATTATTTTTATATTATCTATTATTATTGAAACTGTAATAGACCAAGCATTGAGAGTTCAAAAAAATAGATTCTCATTTATTTCTTCTTTCTTTAATTCATCAGCTACCTATTGAGATTGCAACCCACACAGAGAACTGTTCTGGGAATACAGTGCAAATTAAAACTGGCAAAGCACCTGCCACTTGGAGTTTATAGTGAGAGAGACAAATATAAACACACAAAGACAAGAGGTGGGTGGTAAAAACTAAGGAAACAGCAATGAGTTAAGATCAGAGAGCTCTCAAAAGGAAGGCTATAGAAGAATCTCTGCTAGGATGTCATTTAGACAGATCCCAGAGAGAAGAAGGAATTACATGGCTGCCATGGTAAAACTGTGACCAGGCTGCTGGGAGAAGAGAAGTGAGGCTGGGGTGGTTTCTGTGGATGAGCCTATAGCAGGAGACAGGCCACAGAGAGCCAAGAGCCCAGGAGCCACAGTCAGGAAACTGCATTTGTATTTTTCATGAAAAGAGCAGCTTTTAGGGAAGTCTTGGATATGTTTTGAAGAGATCACTCTGAGTTGAATGCAGACCATAGGTAGAGTTAGCATGGATGGAAGCCAGGAAGTTCACTGAAGGCTATTTCAACAGTGAAAGCCAGAGGCAATGAGTGCTTGCCTTGGACTATAGTGGAAGTAAAGTGATGAGCACTTGTATTCTGCATCTATACCCAAGGTTGACCAGGTGTGTAAATGATTGCTCATGGCTGGGAGACAAATGAAATGAGCAAAAAGAGCTGGAACGGTTATGAAGGGCCTACCAGGCAACTTCATCATCTCTGGCAGATTTTTCTAGATCAGAGAGAAACAATGTTATACCCATCCATCATCAAAGTCTTAGTGAGGTCTGATATATTCTAATGACTTGGAGAGTCATGAGGAACTTAGCATTTCAAAGGGAATTGCATGGCAGAGCCAGAAAGTCTAGACATTGCAGGCAAGAGCTCTATGGCCAGACTGTTCACATGTTGTGAAAGTCAGATCGGCTAGTGTCTTCAGTTCTGGAATTTCCCAAGTACCTGAAGAAAAAAAGAAAATCTGAAATATTCCTTTGGCCCCATGATCTTCCATGACTGTGCTAGTAGACTAATAGGGATTAATTTCGATAGAAAAATAGTCCCCAAGTTTACTTAATATGTCAATATCTGTTTAGTATGTACACTAAAATTTATGTAAATATATATGCATTCCTCATTAAACCACTATAAGGCAGGTGAGGTTGGTAATCTTATGCTAAAACAAATTCAAAATGGAAGAAATTCAAACTGTCCTTAAAGACAATTTATGTAGTTGTGACATGACAGAAACTTGTTATCCTTTAAAAAGTGGGGAAAATGGTGGCCAGAGTGTCTGATATCCACTGAGGATTTATTACTTCCATTGCTGTTTTACGAATTTTCCTGATAGTTTCTGGTTCATTGAATCCTACTCATTTACTTACATATAAAGGAAGAGGCTGGAGAACTGAACATAAGGCAGCCATATAATCCTCAAACAGGCTAAGTCATATGTTGTTCTTACAAGCTACTCAAAATGCCACTGAGCTATTCATTTCTCAAGCACTGGAGGAAGGGAAGAAAGAGAGGCCAACAAAAGTCAAGGCAATTGGCATCTAATTTAATGAATTTAAGAGTATATTTCCAGACTCAGACTCAAAATATCTCTCTCCTCTTTTCTCTCTCTCTCTCTCTCTCTCTCTCTCTCTCTCTATTTGATTTTCTGAGACAGGGTCTCTCTGTGTAGTCCTGATTGGCCTGGAACTCACTCTATAAACCAGGCTGGCCTTGAACTCAGAGATTTGCCTGCCTCTGCCTACTGAGTGCTGGGATTAAAAGTATGTGCTACCACTGCCCAATTTATGGGAGGCTTTGAGGGAGTCTGAAAAGCACCTTTATGTTCTGTGATTTCTGCTGTCTAATGGCTGTTTTATATGGGGTGTCTCTTGTTCTCTATCCTAATTTAAAACCCCTCTTCTCAGCACCTCCATCAAGACAGCAACAGGCTGTTGAAACCAGGCATAAATCAACCAAAGGCTCAATAGGAATTTAACATTAAAGTAAGAATGTGATTTTTTTTTTTAAAAGCTAAAGTCTTGTTGTGTATCCCAGGCTGGCCTTGAACTCTAGATCCTTCTGCCCTATCCTCATGATGTTGAGATTACAGGTGTGCACCAGCATGCCCAATAACAATATTTTTGTACCAAGAAGTTCATTAAAAGTTTTAAAATTACAGCAAAAAATGCTTTCTGAGAGAAGAGAGTTCTCACTTGCGAATATTTTGGAAGATGTGTGTATAATGTTGGATGAGAACAACATACCTTCCATGTATTGAAATGTTGTAAATCTTAGGCATTCATAGACTAAGGCTCAATAACACAAAGAACACGGTTGTCAGCTCCTTTGCCAGCTCAGGCGTTGGCGGATTGTTGGACATCTTTTGCACAGTATCAGTTGGTCTTGAAGTGATTTAGGGTCTAAACTTTATGCAACCAAAGATTAGGAGGAGGGGATTTAAACTGACACAATGATTTATTTTATGAATGTCGTTGATAAAAGTACCTGGTTTTCCAAACTGTGTCTTAAAGAAAGCTGTTAATCCTCACCCTCATAATGAAATGTGCCATAGTTTATTTAATATAGCCTATTAAATCCCTCATCAGAAAGTCATGGTGCCCATTAATCTAGTAAACACTCCAAAAAGCTCCATAGGGAAGAAAATTGTTAATCTTTGTTTAACAGTTAAATAGGAACCTGCTTTCCTGGGGAAAGCCTTTTGTCTGCATGTGATTTTTGGCATCCCTGAATCCCTATCACCTAATATAATCTCAGCTTTACTGGAGAGAGAGTCCGTATCTGAGATCATTGGGATTCTACTGAGCCTACTGTCAAGGAAACCCAGAATCCAATATAAGTTGCCCACACAGCTGCCAGATTTCATAAGGAAGCCTTGCTCTTGTCTTCTGAATGCATTGTCTCCTCAAAGACTCCCCACCCAGGCTTCCTGGGGGGTAGGGTTCTCTAAGAGAAGTTCAGAGGGTAAGTCTATTTTAGGGATAGTGCACATGTGGCCTCTGAGATATTTCCAGCTCAGAGCCATGCCTTGACTGTGGCTGCTTAAAAAGGTCAGACCTACTACATTTTTAGTGTGAATGACCCAATTGGATTCCCTTGTGAAACAGGCCCCAAGCTAGTCACTACTTTCCATTGACTTTTCCCCTCTCTAAACAGAACATCTCAGTTTTTGCTGTGTCAGCCCTTAGCCTGACCCTTTTGGTCACAACATCATCAAGTTCTCATTTCCATCCATCTACCTATCTGATTTGCAAAGGTTCCAGAAGAGTAGTTCCCTTAAGGCCACCACCTTCTCTTCTTAGAATAGGATCCCTCCTGCCAGGTTAGGCTGCTAGATTATATTTCATACTTGTTCTCATTACGCTGTCTGAATCCTGTGGTGCTGGTGGCCTTCGCTGGAAGACTCTACTTGATTCTTGGTTTCTTCTCTCAACAAACACACCGGCTCTCTTAAGAGCACTTTCACTTCTTACCAATCAGCTGAATTTGAATTTTGAATTTTGAATTTTGAATTTTGAATTGAATTTTGAAGGCTGTCATCAATTCAGTCTCATCTTGGCATTTTCCTACAATGCCATGGTTTTATCAATGATTCTCATGTTGCTCTGGGAATCGAAGTGAATACATAGGGTCTGTGCTATCTGTCTAACTTATTGGACTTCCAAGCAGTTGAAATGATCACCCAGCCCATTTTTTCTTAGTTTTCTAAGCAAAATTTAAGATACAATGTGGGTGTGTTTTGTTTTTTTTTTTTAAATTGAATTCAGTAACAGACCGCTGTAAAGAAGAAGTCAGAGTTGCTGGGCAGTGGTGGTGCACGCCTTTAATCCCAGCTCTTGGGAGGCAGAGGCAGGTGGATTTCTGAGTTCAAGGCCTGGTCTGGTTCTGAGTGCCAGCCTGGTCTACAGAGTGAGTTCCAGGAAAGCCAGGTATATACAGAGAAACCCTGTCTTGAAAAACAAACAAGAAGAAGAAGAAGGAGGAGGAGGAGGAGGAGGAGGTCAGACTATGTTCAAGGGTATATTTGTGACTTGCAGGTTTCTTTCTCTTAAATTTTTTTTCTTAGAAAAAGGGCAAACTAGATTTGAATCCTTTGAGCAATATGCAAATAGTAGTATTGACATCAATTTGAAAATAGCTGATATCCAAGAATCACTGAGGTATTTGATTTAGTTTTACTTATCTTTGGAATGAGACAAAACTACAGTTAAAGCAATATTTTCAGATAATTTATTTCACAAATATAGGGTTTTCTCATTTTAAAAAAAATCAACAGTCTGTCTTAAGACATGAAGTATTCTAGGTCCTGCAAATAACTCTGAAATGCCAGTGGCTGACAGTGACTCTTGCTGACGGTGACTTAATGAGAATGCTGGCATCAAATCCAAGCAGTCTGGGCACAAGCATATGGTTAACCTTTGTATTAACTTAGTGTGTGCCAGGCACCTTCTAAGTCTTTATCATACTCTAGGGTGACATACATTTCCCCACTCAGAGATGCCTGGTGTTATGTTTTTAGTTCAGTGATTTCATATATGGATTTCTGACAAAACCCATTCCCATGTTCCCTATTTCCCTACATTATTAACTTCTTCTGGTTTGTACAATGCAGTTTTTACAGTTAAGAAATCAAGACCAGTACATTGGTTCCCTGACATCCATCTTCATTCAGATTTCTATCTTACCTTTTCCTGTCTACGAATCCTCTTAGGATGTCACAGTACACTTACTGTCATGTCTTTAGGACCTTTTGTGGATTCTCCCCCATTTCGTTGAAGAACAAGTGAGGCACATATGGAGGATAAGTAGCTCACCACAGCTTCCTAGCTACTTATTGGGAATGCTAGCCTCAAATCCAAGCAGCATAAGTGTATGCTTAACCTTTGCATTAACATATCGTTACCTTGACAGTGCGATTTCATGTTGAAGCACATGGTTCTTTGTCAGTTCTGCAGGCAGGTTGACAGAGTGGCATGCATAACTGACTTGGTGGCTTCACTGAAGTAGAAAAAACCACTCATATAGATAGTTTGCAACAATGGAACAGTAGGCTTCTGGTTCTTGGGACTTGAAGAGTTTCTGGCCCTCACAGGAGACTTATAAAATTGATTCTCCTTCTGAGGCTCACAGTAAGCCCTGGGCCTCTCCCTCTCTCCTAGCTCCAAATGACCTCCAGCAGTCCTTGGCTCCCTGGACTTGTAGATGTGTCTCTCAGATGCCTCCTTTACATGGGTTTTCCTTCTCTGTGTCTCCTTCCTACATGGACTCTCAGCCATTGAAATTCTGACTGTCTAAAAGATCTAGGATGCTGTCCTCTCAAGGAGACCCTTAGTTCTATCTTTTCCTGGCTTATATCTAAAAGACCATTTTCCAAATCAGACTCTGTTCACAGATATCAGGAAGTTAGACATAGCCTTTGGATACAGCCACTATTCAACTCATTACAGAGATTAGTAACTCACATAGGTTTGTTGGGTGGAGTAAATGAGACAAGATCAGATAATATACCTGCATGGAAGGATTGTTTAAAATGAATCTTTGTTGTTATTGTTGTTATTGGTGTTATTATTATTATTGTGTATAATACAAGTTCTCTAAATACACAGGTATTAGGTTGGGTGAAAATCTCAAATGAAATCATGCTACACATCTGTGACTAGTTAGTATGTCTACTAGTAACCTTATTGTTGTGTGAACATTACTGTTCTGGTTCTGTCTATTTTTTTTTTTTTTTTTTTTTTTTTTAGTTCTATTAGGAATTTTATAGGGCTGTTACAATTCTAGCTTCTCTCTGTCTCTATCTCTGTCTCTCTGTCTCTGTGTGTGTGCATGCATGTGTGTTTGAGAGAGAGAGAAAGAAAGAGAGGGTACCCTCCATCAAGACTTTTTCCTAAGGACATTTGTCCAAAAGAAGAAAGCTCTTTAAGCTTACAAAGGGTCTCTTCATGAAGCCAGGCGCAGGATGAATGCATTTCCTTCCCTTGCCCAGGCTGATCAACAAGCTGCAGGAAAACAGCTGGTCAGCTCAGCTGCTCCCCGCCCTTGGGATAGCCTCTGCGGTCACTGGTTGCAGCACTTCCGATTTCTGTTCTGGATCTTTATCTGAGAGGCAGAATTCCAGCCGTGTACTAAGCGCCAGGCTGGTCTCCACCCCACTGCATCGCGCTGCTCCTCCACCCACTGCCGCTGCTGTCTCTGTGGTCTTTTCCTGGCAGCCTCAGGACTCTGAGCTGGCTAGGGCGAATTCCTTCTGCATGTGTCAGAGTCTTAGAATGTCAGGGCAAGCAGAGAACTTAAGTCCACTCCGTTGCCTCTCCATTCCTTCCTTTCTTGAGCAGACATGCATTGAACATTCACTCCCACAAGATACCGTCCTAGGCAGCAGGCAATATACAATATATCAAGCAAGTTCAAAGGGCAATGGATATGCACCTCTCAGTCTGCGTAGATGCTTGTATAGTCTCTAATAATCATTGACAGCTTATGGTTTGCCTAGAAACAATTTAACATACCTGCTTTTATTTAACCTGACAGCTAACTACTGACAGAACTTACTGGGGCTATGATTTTGGAAGGAAAGAAAAGATTACATCCTCATTTTCAACAATCCTACTTTGAAACTAACTAAATATTTCTTTCTATTATGACAACACACTGATATTAAAACAGCAGTTCCTGCAGCTGGCACCAAGAGAATTCCAATGTATTTTGCCCATCGTTTTATAGTTGATACAGAGGACTCAAAATGTTGTCTACAGGTAACATCCTGTCAAAATCACAGGGGACATTAGGGCTGGCGTTGAACCTGTTATCTACAGTGCTACTAAAGAAGTACAATTGTTACAGAAATATACATTTGTTTTTCAATATTTCAGTAACTGTGTTCCATCTAGTTGGCTTTTATTATGATGTATACTTTATTTTAGAATTTAGAGATGTTTCATTTTCATTAGATTGTTAATGGGGTCTAGGGAAGGGTAGTAGTTATGCAAACTGAAGAACCCTTTTTGAGGGAGTTCCAGAGTAGGACAGAGTATTTTGTATAATGTGGTGCTGTGAGTGTTTCATATTTAGAAAGGTGTAGTCAACTTCTTTAAAGAATTTTTTTTAGCATAAGTAAATTCCTTAACTCTTGAGGCCTGTGAGTTCCAGGCATGTTTCATTTGTATTGCACATCTGTTAGGGTCTAACGTTTCTAAAGAAAAGTATACAAGAAACACCGAAGTGCCTCTGCATATTTAACACACACACACACACACACACACACACACACACACAAGCATAAGGGGCTTTGTATTACTGTTCCCTACTTAACATACTTGAATTGTTGAGTTGTCTGTAGGATAACCAAAAGCAGTTGACTTTTGACTCTCTGTGATATTTAGTTTGGCCAATACTACCAGAACTTTCTGAATTACAAAGTTAAGAGAGATTTCGAGGTTTGAAAAGTTACAGAAATGTGTCCTGACAAAAATTTTGAAGTTGAAAATAGAAACCCCTGGCTGGGTGGGAGTCAGGGTGGGGGCACACACTTTTAATACCAGTGCTTGGAGGCAGAGGCAGGTGAATCTCTGTGAGTTCCATGCCAGCCTGGTCTATAGAGTGAGTTCCAGGACAGTCAGAGCTACACAGAGAAACTCTGTCTCAAAAAAAAAAAAAAAAAAGGGGGGGGGGAGAGGATGAGGAGGAAAAGGAGGAGGAGAAAAGAAAGGAAGGAAGAGACAGACGACAGACAGACAAAAAATAGAAACCTCTTAATGAAAGAAGGGCTCATTTTTTTTCATTTAACTTTCTCACCTTCACTCTAGAATGACCCACTGATTACTGATGCTGATTCACACTTAAATATCCACACACCAGCTGATGAATTAACATCTTATTGACCTGTATACATGTCTGGTTGTATACAACCAGGGCGCCCACCCCTCTGTCTGGGAACAGTACCAGTTTTATCCATCAAGGTTCAGGAAAAGGGATATTTTGTTGAATAAATCTGTTTTGATCTATTTTGTTTGTTGTTATTGCTGTCTTTTTTTTTTAATAATTTAGATGGGACAAATAAAGTTGCTGATACTTTCTCTTTATGAGAAGAAAAAAAAAATCACAAAATTGGAAACCACTAGATTTAGCCTCAGTGTCTCTGCTATTGAATAATGGATGTACTGCTGAAAGAAAGGGACAAAATTTTACACACACACACACATACACTCACACACACACTAGAAGTATGACTTTTTAAAGAATAGGAAGACCACATCATGGGATTGGGGGACTGGCAAATACAAAACTTTCTAACTCTCCCCTCCCATTATGTCCCCTGGGAAACCAAATTTTATACCCTTATCTTATAAACCTGTTTCAGGGTGATTTTGAGCAGGCAATTAATATTTACAATTCCTTGTTTTCAATGCCCACGTCCACAAATAACAGTTACACATCTATACTAATGGAATGATTTCTGTCTCCTCAGCCAAAGCTGCCCATCAGCATCAAGATCTCCATTCCCCTGTAGGTGACTTAAGTATTTTTAATCCACTTCAAGCTCAAGTGGTCTCACCTCCCTAGCCTGTTCTCACACTTGGACATACACAGCTGGCTCCTGTAGTGCTCTTACAGGTGGATTTTTAATTTGTGATGACACCTCACAACCTACAGAACAAAATCTAAAAACTAGTGGCCTTGCCCTAGTATTCTTCAGAGCCTCCCAGAGCTCTAACTCAGTCTATCATTGACTTACTGTGTAGGCTATCCCAGAAAACTGTTTCCTGATGACAGATTTTTATCCTATTTCCCAACAATCTATTTTTTTTAAACCAATTCCCCTTCATATCCTTTCCCTTGCTGGAAATATCTGCATATTCCCACAGAGGTATTTTGATCATACAAACATGTATATTCTTAACTGCTCAATTCAAGATCCAATCTCTTTACTGTACCCTGAGGTCATAACGCCTGTCCTATATGAATCCCACAGCCCTGAATATATTGCTTGTTTGGGATTTACTGTAGACTATTTTGAAGTTGTGACATTTATACTTCAACTCAATTATATTTCGATTTCTTCACTTTGAGAACCTAACACCGTTCTGGTCACATAGTAGGCATCCGATAAACTTTGCGTCTGTCATGTATTGATTACTTGATTTCTCTGTCTTGCAGTTTTTCTTACTGTTAGCATGAAACTTCACATGGCTAGTGGATTTAGAGAAAGCAAAACAGAACTATACAAGTAGACAGCAGTTCTCATGGCCACTGGTTTCCAGACCTGGGTGCCTCTTGCAAGTCTAATGTTGCAGCCTGTGCTATTTGCTTGCCTAGTGGAATGTGGGAGGAGATGGTCTCAGTCTGTCTCCTTCCCAGGCTCCAGGTACTATGACCTCAACAGAGCCTGACAAGGAGAAAAAATGTTAATCTTGGTTGGTAGCAGGCATGGCTTGGCCTGTGTCTGCCCTGGGCCAAACCCTTTCCTCCAGCTGGCTCTGGGCTAGAGACAATCAGATGTGCACCTGGAGGGGAATGGAGGCAGGCTGGGATAATAATGCCATCCACATTGCCTTTGCACCAGATTCATAGATCTAGAGAGCAACTAGAGGAACAGTCATCTACAGATGAGTAAAAATTATGGGAAGGGCCAGATTGCTCATTGTGCTCCTGGTAATGATGGATATCGTAATTGAGCAAGCTGAAAGCTTAGTGACTTACTGACTACTCAGTGTTCTGTGAGAGGAAGCTGGAAACTCAGTCCATGTAACTATAGCCTGCCAGTGCCTTGTTGGCACTGTAGGTTTGTTTATTATAACAATTGTCTCAGACATTTGGTCCCTAAGGTACTTTGATTCTGATTTGCATAAAGGCACTAAGTGCACACCAGCGGTCTCTTTAGACCACTTTCTCCATCATCCCCTCAGCTCCATTGAGTTCGATGAGCATCTTTTGGTTCCTGTGAGCAGTAAAGAGCTGAGATGCTTTTTCTAGTCACGTGTGGTGGCTCATGCCCATAATCTCTACATTGAGGCAGGTGAATTGCCAGAAGTTCAAGGCTAGCTTGGGTTATAGTGTGAGACCTTGTTCCAAAGCACAGTGATGAGAACAATTTTTTTTTTTCATTTGTTTTGGAAAGGAAGAGTGTGGAGAATGCTGAGTACACAGGGGACAGAGTGAGGGGAGATGCTGTGACTTTACCTCTTTATTCAGTGGGGAAGAGTCTGACTTGGAGTCACTGGATGGATAGACAAGGTAGATAAAAAACTACCTCTTGGTTTAGGTGTCCAATAGCTAGTGGACTGCCTCCCAGCCTGTCACTGGGATGTTTGGAAAGCCCCACCTGACCCCACTGCTGCTGTCCCCTGCTCTCTCCACAGAACTCCCAGAGCTCTTCTGCTCACTGAAAGAGATAGAAGCAGCAGCCTGGCAGGAACCCCTAGTAGCCAAGGATGGCGGACTCGCTCCTCAGGCGTATGCGTTAGCCAGACTTTCCATCCCTGTGGCATTTGCCAGAGAAGACCAGTGTGAAAAAAGGCATGCTCTGTCTCAGCTCCCACTTCAAAAGGTTTCCATCCATGATGGCAGGGAAATCGTGGCAGAGCAGCTCACCAGGGTGACCTGGAAGCAGAGACGAGGAAGGTCTATACCAGCAGAACCAATCTTCTTCCTTCTGGTCCACCGAGGCAGGCTATTGAACTATTGGGTGATGACACCCGAACTCAGAATCAGCCTCAGTCTGGAAATGTCCCACAGATGTGCTCAGAAGTGAGCTTTGCTACTCTTCGGGGCACTCCCCAGTCAAGTTGACAGACTAGATTAATCACCACAAACACAGACAGTGGGACTCCAGCATGACAGGTGTGGCTAATTCAGTCTGCTTGTATGTGTCATTCGGAACCTCCCAGGTTTAAGAGACAACCACCACGGAGCAAGAGGTCAAGAACCTTGGAGGAGTTTGGGATCCTGTTGATTCACTCACCCTGTAGTTACTAGCTTGGTAGGAGACACCATTTGCTGTTTCATTTAGGATAGTCAGTGGTTCTCTCCAAGCAGCTAACTGAAGTGAAGCCCAACAAGAGGCAAGCAGCATCTCTGGAGGAGATGGCATGTGGGTTGCCTGTCAGGAGGCTTTGTGTGCCAGAAGCTGCAAATCAGCTAGTAGGGCTGGAACTATCGTTTTGGTATGGGGAGGGTGAGGGCAAATGAGATGAGAGACTGGTTTGAAGTGTGCAGATATGGCACTTAAATCAGCAGCTATTTTGGAGTTTGCCTACATCAAGTGCAGAGCCACTGTTATCATTGTGACTAGCACAGAAGCTAGTAAGCCTAGCTTAGACGAGAACACCAATAGCCAGTATGAAGCTGAATAAGTTTCTTTCAAAAAAAAAAATCACTCATGGAGACTACACCTCTGTGGCTGAAAAGACCGACTATGCTGTATAAACCCTCTCCTTGTAGCCTGGTACTAGGTGTGCCAGCATCTTCCATACCTATCCAGTCCTTTCTGACCTCTGTGGTCTATGCTCTCTTCAGGCATCCTGCTAGGTGTCTGGAAGGCCCGCCTGCAGTGTTCTCTCTAATGATATCAATGCTTTGGGGTTGGGATCTTATTTGGATTTATGAGAACATCCCCCGCGCACCCCTGTGATTCAGAGATTTGGTCTCATTAACACCTGTACATTTATTTAATTGAAATCAAGTTCAAAAGCTGAGAGCTGGGAAATTGCCTGTCTGATAATGCAAATCTACAAACTCTTCTTCCTGCTGTTTCCCGGCTGCCTGTAAATACCCTGAAAATTCAAGCATCCCTGGAAATGTTTTGACTATTCTGCTCTTGGCCCAATGGGTAGTAATAAATAAAAATGAAAGGCACTGGAAGAAAAGCTGGATTAAATTTATTTGAGGCTTAGCAGGGCTCGGCTCTGGTTAGGAGTGTTAAGGACTGCTGGCTTGTCCCTGTCACGTCTGGCTTGACTTTTGAGTTCTACACCTGCATCTTCAGGGTCAAAACAGGGATTTGTTGATGATTCACCTTTAGCTCTAATGTTCCTGGGACACATGAGTCACTGCCATTTCAGAAAGAACAGTTGATGGAAAGAACCTCAGTTTTCAAAGTAAGGCTGCTTCGTTATACATCCCCAACCCAAAGCAAGCACTGAGCCAGCAAGGCCCACCTTCAAGTGCTTCTTAGCATTTCAGATTGATGGTATTCTAGAACACCCGGAGAGGTGAATATTGCAAAGCTTACAAGTTTTCAAAGTAAGGCTGCTTCGTTATACATCCCCAACCCAAAGCAAGCACTGAGCCAGCAAGGCCCACCTTCAAGTGCTTCTTAGCATTTCAGATTGATGGTATTCTAGAACACCTGGAGAGGTGAATATTGCAAAGCTTACAAGTATAAAGTCAGGGTGTCAGGTAGGGTACCATTTCAGGACTGATGTATTTCCTAAAGGATACATTGCCTTCTGAGTGACTGCAGGTAGCCTATGCAGCAACAGCAGTCACAATGGGTCCCATGGCTACTGCATAATGCTGCCATCCTGAAACTGTCTGAGTTACCTGACAATCCCTATAGGACCCTTTGGATGGCATCAAGCCATGAGATAGACAGACTTCCTAAAGCTGGTGGTGACCCTACCTGGGTCACACACAAACCAGTATCACCAACTAACTGCTGCAAGGTGGGTGGCTCATTTAAGGAAGAACAAATTAGATAGAGACGTGAAACCCTTATGCCACTACAGCAAGTCTCTTAAAACACTATGAACATTGTCATCGCCTTGTGTCACAAAGCCTCCCCTTCTTGTTTCGCCCCTCCCCCATCCATGCACCGGTTCAAGGCTTGCTTTTTACAGCTCTTGCTTCGCGGGCTACACAATTGCTCATTGCCCAAAGCCTTTAGGTGACTCTTAAGTTTACAATTCACATACCTAAGAACTTATATTCTAGCTGCTTAGCTGGGACATGTGCGATGCTCGCCCCTGTGGCCACAGACTGAAACAATGTTTGCCTTTCTGTTAACCTAGCACATAAAGACAGGTGTATACACATCTCATAGATCATGCATGCATGTGTGAACACACACACACACCACACACACACACACACACACACACGGCTCCCAACAAACAGAACAAAACCAAATGTGTGACTCTCACAGAATGGACATTGCTGAATCACGCCATAGGTGGAGTCATTTCATCATCTCCTAATTTTTCTCAAGTGCAGCTGCGTTTCTGTAGCGTTTGTTTGTTTCCTGAGAAGGCTAATGAGAAGCAGGACCTAGCTCACTGGGTGTCAGAAGGTAAAGGCGTCTGTCATAGCACACTGCATGCTTTTGCTCCTGGAGCTAAGCTCATGGTCAGAAGAGACCTTTATTTCCTGCTGCAGCTTGATTCTTAACACATGCTGAGTACCTTCTATGTGCAAGATCCTAGCTAGGCTTTCCAGACTGTACCGGGAGCTAAGGTAAAGCCTCTGTCCTCTGATACGCCATTCGGAAACTACTTTACTGACAATATAAAAGACAAGTTACATGTGTTCGTATTTAACTCTGAAATAATAACTTCATAGCTTAAGTCTCTCTGGAGCCTGACTGCTACAGATATTTTGATCTTTTCCGTGGGAATTACAGTGCCATAGGAAGGAAGCTCTTTTCCATATTTTGTAAATGTGTGTAGACTGCAACCCTCGGGCAGAGCGATTACAGTCTGCTCATATTAATTAATTATGCCTATTTCAATGCAGGAGCTGAGCAGGGATGGGCTTGGAGCGTCATGCCCACAGCCTGTGGGATGCTGGGCTCCACAACAGGTTTGTTGTTCTGCCCACTGTTGCCTTTGGCTCCCCCTTGGCATTGATACTTAATTGCATTCCAACTGGGTAAGTCTGAACCTGTCTGCTGAGCCTTCTTGGCAGGTGTGTAACCAAATGTCCCCGGGCCTCGCCAGTCTGTGGGGGCCAATTAGACCTTACTTGTGCTCAAATGTTTCTAGCTGATTGCTGCAGCTGAGAAACTCCAGTCCTCCATGAATCTTCTTTCTCAAAGTCTTCCCTTCTGGGATAAGGCCACAGGAGGAATCGAACATGCTCAGAAACCGTTTGTAGATCTTGGATGTTCATGGTTCGTTGGCGGTTGGAAGCTGTCACTATGTTGATACCCTGTGTCCCAGTTCCTCTGTTGGGGCTAAGTCTTTCCATCAGCACATGAGTTTTGGGGTACTGAGGACATGGAGAACTGGTGACTTGACAGAAAGCTTTGAGTGAGCTAAAACTATTGCACAATTCAGAGCACCAGTACAGCTCATGCGAACCCTTACCACACGTCTCTTATGTAGGTCCTATCTGCCAGTGGCAAGAAGCTAACCCTCGGCCTTGGCTCAGCTGCCGAGTGCCTGCTGCAGAGCTCCACGGTCTCTGCATTCCTCCTCCCCTAACCATGACCTTCTTGCCTGCTGGGGAAAGCACCCTCACCCACCCTGCTTGCCTTTCATAGTTTGAATCCCAAAGCCGCTTGGCTTTGGCTTCTGGCTCTGGCTTTACTCTCAGCTGGGGCCCAAGTCCTGCTGGATCACCCTCCCTAATCCTGCCCCAACTGCCCTCATTCTTGCTTAGGGCCCATCCCCCACTTGCCAGATCCTCCGGACTAGCTAAAAAACAAGATGATACTGCTTGACCCCACTGGCAGCTGTGCTGAGACTAGATGAATCCCAGGCTTCTGGGTCTTATTTTCCCCCAGCAGTCTCTCTGCTAGAAGAAAAACCTTGCCCCTCCGGGAAGTGAATTCATTTTCCCAGCATTAGGTAGAATGAAGCTTACAGCGTCTCTGCAGCAAGGCCATTGATTCCTTTTCAAATGGTCCTGCACTCTTTCCACAAGGGTAGTTGAATGAGCTAAAGTAAAGGTTGAAAGTTATAACTGCTGCAAGTGGCCAATTCTGGGTGGTAAGAAATTAGACCTTTGTCTAATGCTCTACAGATACTGTGGAACAGCTACTAGCCATGACACTTATTATTTTCTAGTAGCCCATTGGCCATTAAGATGTTTGTTTAGTTACATGTGGCAGCTTATGCCAATCATTCCAGCATCAGGAGACTGAGACAGGGGGATTGCTGTGAGTTTGAAGCCAGCCTACGCTATATAGTGAGTTCCAAGCAAGCCTGGGCTACACAGTGATTTAGTTCTAGCCCAGCCTAGGCCACAATGGTATATATAATTTCCATGGAATTATTTTTTCTAAACGATTTCTGAATGGGAAAAGATGGATGGTAAATAAATCGATCAATAAGAAAATTAATAGTAAAATATCTGCAGACAATTGATTTGGGGTGATATAACAAGGCATCCCTGAGGAAGTGATAAAATTAAATTGAAGGAGCTCCAACCAGGCAGAGCTCAGAGGAAAGAGAATTCCAGAAAAAGGAGCATGGAGAGCAAACAGTGACAGCGGAGTCTCTGAGGATGGAGTCTAGGGAAAGGGAAGGCAGGACTCAGCTGCAGCTAGCAATTAGTACAGAGTGATCATGTCCATCATGGAGAACACAGACAGCCTTGGGGCCTCCGCAGGTCGGGCTCCTGGACTTACTGATAGGTCACATGCCCATAAGGAGGGAGAGAAGATCCCAGAATCTCTAGATGATGACAGACACCAGAAGCTCCTGCCAGCTCAGGCTCAGCTCTTCTGGACTAGGTGGTCACCAAGCTGTCTAGATGGTGGTATGTCCAACGAGAAGGAGAAGGATGGCCTCCCCACCCTCATTGTCAGATGAATCCTTTGGTTTCAAATATTTTAAATTACAGTCTTGAAGAGCACAGGATAGCTAATTCCTTTAGATGTTAGAAAGTCAAAGATCTTGCAAGCAGCCCAAGGAGAGTGTAGTGCACTCACATGACCAAATGTTTTGTTTTCCCTGATGAACTATCAGTAGCAAACAGCAAGAGTGACAGCTGAGGGTGTGGGCTGACTGGTGTGTCTGTATGTGTGTGTGTATGCATGTACATATTATGATAGTAGTCTCATATCAGAACTTAAATCATTTTACTTAAGTATAAACCTGACAGGCAGTGGTGGCACACACCTTTAATTCCAGCACTTGGGGAGGCAGAGGCAGGCAGATTTCTGAGTTCGAGGCCAGCCTGGTCTACAGAGTGAGTTCCAGGACAGTCAGGGCTATACAGAGAAACCCTGTCTCGAAAAAACAAAAACAAACAAAAAAGTATAAACCTGAAGGCCTGTTCTCATGAAAACCTGGGATCCACTCTCTAAGGGCCTGAAACACAGACTCCAAAGGGAGCCCTGCTGTGTTTGCTAATTTCATAACTCTGTGAGAACCTTGGAAAGGGTGGAGAAGAGAGAACAGGACCTTCTGGGAGCCCAAGGAACTTACAAATCCCTGAATGTCATCATGCAGTTATCTCTAAAGTCCACACCGTCCCTTAGGGGTTTTTATTGACAAACAACACAGAAGTGACTCAAGTCTATGTCATGATCCTCTTCCCAGAACTGGGAGTTCCCCTGGCCTGCTAGACTCAGGAGCTTTTTTTTTTTCCTCCTCATCCTTATTCACACATGGTTACTCATTGCTTCAAGGGCATGAAAAGTTTCCTCATGGCCTCTCTACATTCTGTGCTGCTTTGCTGAATGAGGAGAGATGCACAGGGCTGCGTCACTGTTTTCAATTCATTTTTTCAGTTTCACCGGGGGCCAAGGTTTTTGGTGTCCATATAGTTTGATGGCTTTCTGAATCACTGTGATCATATGCTTTGCAGGATAACTCATTCTTTTGCTTGAGGACATTAATAACATGCAGTATTAGTACTCATAAGCAGAGGTGTAGAAGAGACCATTAAAATCCAGGAAGATTGAGTAACTCACGTTCGAGGTCTAAGAGATGTAGCCGAGATGGGAGAATAAGATGATTAGAGACCTTCAAGCCATGACAGAGCTTTGTTGCTTCAAAGAGAACTGTTTTATGCAGTTTTCAGACCCCCAAATTATTTAATTAAATATCTCAAATATCTATTATAAGCCCAGCCTCATTACACAGAAGTATATGCATGTATTTAGTCAATAAAATATTTTAAGTATGCTATTGTATGAAACACGTAGCCACAAGAGCTTTGTCTTTAAGGATCCTTTGGGTAACTGGATGAAAAAAAAATCTCTGAAGTAGTTTGATGACAGGATGAGGTGACATGTGAGATAATACATGCTGGAGGTCAGAAGAGCTCCTGCCTAAGGTAGTCAACCTGACCTAGAGGAATGATTCCTGAAGGGCCATGAGCGATGACTAGGGGCCACTCTGGAACAAGGCACTTTGGAAACAAGAGCAGTGTGCACCAAGGAACTGCACTGGGAAGCATTAAACTGTTCATGAAACCAATCAGGCTACTTGGTGAGAAGATTTGGCAGAGACAGGGAAAAAAATGTAGACTCATTTTGCTGAGGTAGAAGCGATACTGGGCAATAGCACCTTATACTCTGTATTGTGTTGTTATGGAATCATAATCTTTTTATTATTATTTTATTATCTGCATGAGTCAGGCTGGAGCTAGATCTCATTAAATATTCCCCAGGGAATCTGAAGAGGAATTGAGGACTACACTCATGCCAACTGAAGTATCATCATCATCCGTAGCTAAGGACTTACCCATAGTCTGGTGCATTGAACCTCCACTGAAAAGGCTCAGTCCCAAGGATTAGCTTTTTATCTGAGACCCTAAAATTAACCTAAGGCCAGGTGTGCTGGTACACTCCTTTAATCGAAGCACTGCCCAGGCAGGTGGATCTCTGTGAGTTCTAGGCCTGGTCTACAGAGTGAGCTCCAAGCCAGCTAGAACCACATTGTGAGATTCTGTCAGGACAAAACCAAAAACCTCAATGGTCAAGAGATACCTTCAGCTGAGAGGGCTCAATGGACACAAAACCAGAATGAATGGATAGTGCCCAATTAGAAGTTCCTCTGGTTGTTAATGTGTATGATCTTATAATTACAAAGTCCCTGTTTCTTCGTCTTTAAAATATGAAAATGTCTCAGAGGGTGAACATTTAGATTCATTTTCTCTCTGTTATGAATAAAAGCAAACCTATTTTCAAAGTTGAGGTTGGTTCTGTTACTCTCCATTTGTGTGACTTGATACTTAATTTCCTGAGCCTTGGTTTCCCACCTTGTAAGGACTGGATCACAGTGCCATTCAGAGCATTCTAAGTGAAGACAGATATAGCAACAAAGCACTCAGCTCACTGTGCGACAGTCAGTGAAAAACATCTAAACTTCACCTGCCTTTTGCTAAATGTTTATACTTGTAGTTCATAAGGCATTTTTATGAATTTCATGATAGCCGCTTCTTCTTCTTCTTCTTCTTCTTCGTCTTCATCTTCGTCTCCGTCTCCGTCTCCGTCTCCGTCTCCTTCTTCTTGGATTTATTTATTTATTTTGTGTATATCAGTACACTGTTTCTCAATTCAGACACACCAGAAGAGGTCATTGGATCTCATTACAGATGGTTGTGAGCCACCATGTGGTTGCTGGGAATTGAACTCGGGCCCCTGGAAGAGCAGTCAGTGCTCTTAATCGCTGAGCCATCTCTCCAGCCCCACTCCCCCCCCCCCGACCCCCAGCATCTTAAGCTAGACAGTTATTCTGAGTGTGAGAGGTGAGAAAGCAGACTGAGACTGAAACGCCCTGAGCTTAAACAATAGTGGCCATAGGAGTTGAGGAAAGATCGTGATCCCAAGTCGTCAGATTTACCCTTTAGCTACCACTTAGCTGTTTGTTTAGCTTGTCTTATTTACAATAAAACAAGTTATTACGTTTTTATATAGTACAGAATTAGGATTCAATAAGGGTGCCTCTCTTCTGAACCTCACCAAGTGGTTGGGAGATCTCTAGGCAAAACTTTTAAGTTGATCAACCATTTCTTGCCCTTCTACTGTCTGTTCAGTATGCCACTGTCATGTGTAACCAACCACGGGGCCCATGAGAGGTGAAGAGTCTAAGTGAAGATGTGCAAGTATCAGCTATGCATCGAATTTTAAAGATTTAGTATGACCACCTTTAAAAAAGGACATTATAAGCCTGGTCTACAGAGTGAGTTCCAGGACAGCCAGGGCTACACAGAGAAACCCTGTCTCGAAAAACCAAAAAAAATAAAAGGACATTATATATCCTAATCATTTTTAATTGGTCCAAATGAAATTCAAGTATCTCCTGCTTCTTTTTGCTTTTTTATGGCCTGACTTCTAGAAAATGTTCACTTGCTTATCTGGCTCAGGTTTGTGGTTTCTGTTATCTTCCCATTAGACAGAACTGCCGTGCCTAATCCTTTGTCTTTCCAGAGATGCATTTGGCTTCCAGTTTCCTCCCTCTATCAGGACGCTAATGGCTTCCTGAGTGGGGAGTGTTGTTCTGGTATTCTGCTCATCCACTTCATGCTAGCATGTGAATCTCTGTCTTTCTCTGTCTTCTCCTCCTCCCTCCATCCTTCCCTCCTTCTCTCCCTCCTCTTCCTCTCTCCCCCTCCCTCTGTGTTTCTTTTAACTCTCTTCTCACCTCCCCCGCTCTTTCTGTTATCTCCATATCTATCTCCATTTCAACAGATTTTTAAGAAAACTTTCTTAGCAGGGAGTTTTGTCTACCAGCTACTGAGACTTGCCAGTGGCCACAGGGATCTGGAGGAGGCCACCAGCTGGAGGTGGAGACCAGAGAAGAGTGAGAAGACTGAAAAACAGAAATCTCCATGCCTTGGACAAAGATAGTAGATACTATCAAGCTCCAACTCGTTGTTTGACTTATTCCAATTTGAGCCCAAAGGCCAGACCCCTTGAGCTCTCATGGGTGTCTGAAGACCTGCTTCCCTATTGATGAATCCCACTGAAGTACAACCTATGACCAACACTGTAAAGTTGTAAATCGTAAAGTCTGCCTGAGACTCTGTGTGGGATCCAGCCTCAGCTGTCTATGAAGGCCTGCTTGGTGAACTGGACTGGCAGTTGCTGGCTTTTGACATGTGGTATGTTCAAGGCTGGAAATTTCCCTCTTTACATAGATGAGCTGTAGAGTCACATGGGGACTAGTGCTCATCCAGTGACACTATCTATCCTTCAGGACAGCTATGTCAAACTCCTGCTTTTTGTGATCACCATCTAAGTAAAACAACGGTCAGTTGGGTTTGCCTTTGAGGATTCCTTGGTGAGCATATCACTAGGGGAGTCTCAGAATAAAAGTTGCTGAGTGCCTACGGGTCTCCGGCTGACAAGAGAAATGGCACAGATGGCTGACATCCTTCATGAATCCTTCTCACAGTACAGCATTTATTCTACAAGGACATGCACTAATCATTTACTAGAGTGAACTGAAATCCCCAAATAACTCAGGCAGAAAAAAATAATAAGAGTGCCGAATACCTGGGTTATTTATAGACAGGTCTGCATTCCAGCTACCTGAGTCAGGCCCCCTGGGAGAATGTTTCCTTATTCTGCAGTTGACACAGGAAGATTTTGATCTGGGTCATATGCTGAATGCTTGTACCCCCTTTACCAATTCTAAAGTGCACAAGGCCTTATCCAGTCCGGAGAAAAAAAACGTAGATAAGAAATATTGCACTCACTCAACACAGTCTTTGTTCTTTCTGGCCTCTCCTTGTGCAAATACAGCTTTTAGAGCTCTTGAGATTTGAACTGCCCACTTATGTTATTGATAATGATTCCAGAAAAATGCCAGCCCCAGAGTGATCCTGTTTCTTTTGCATCAGCCTGCATCTTTACTGAGTGCTGTCTGAAGGTGGAAGTTTCCCTGTTACCTAGGTTATGAACATGGTGGAAATGGCCAGATGTAACTGCTTGGTAATTTATAATTCTACCCATCTAGAGTTTTTAATCCTTATGAACAGCTTCATTTCTAAGATGCTATCTGTTCTGCTAACTGCCCAGTGAGGTCAGAAGAACAAGCATTGTCATCCACATTCAAAAGATGAAGAAGTGGAGTCCCGGGAGGCCAACTCTGTGACTCATCTAGATGGCAAGATCAAAGTGTCTCCAGCTCCCCAAAGGTTTGCTCCTATTACATCTAAAGCATGGAGGCTCTGAGGACCTCCAGCTCACCTTACTAAGAGGAGGTCAGCTCCATTATAACATGGTGCAATATGATATAGCCTTATTGGGTCCGTAGGAAAACAAAGACATGCTAAAACATCTGCCATACTTGTATTGATCCTATTCCCAAATCTCAGTCATTATAACACTGATTTTTCTTTAAATCTAAGCAAACAACACCAAAAATTTTTTGATAGTTGCCAATATCCCTGAACAGCATGAGAAAGGGTTCATTTTCTCTGAAGGAAAAGGTTTTTTCCTCTATAGGGTATTTTGTTCCTTTCTAGGGTATTTTGTTCCTTTCTATGTAGACATTTAAGCAAGAGATCACAGGCTACCAAACAGGACCAGCCAAACTTTGAAGTTTGAAGGCACTCTTCCTTCTGTTTGAGCTATACATTGGGAAAATGTTTCTGCTACCATATAGTCTATATCCTGAAAGGGGTAGACAATGAATTATTGCAGATATATGATAGGTTATACTATAGACAAAAAGTGTGAAGGAAAGCTAGGTGTGGTGGTACACGCCTTTAATCCCAGCATTTGGAAGCTGAGGCAGGTGGATCTCTGAGTTTGAGGCCAATCTGATCTACATGTCAAATTCTAGGCTAGTCAGGGCTACATAGTGAGACTCCATCTTTAAAAATAAAATAAATATGCCTAGCATGAAAAGAAGACAGAAATCAGTCCAACCATTTGATAATATTCACTCATCACACAGAAAAGGCTGGGAATACACCCTGAGAAGATAGCACAGCTATTGTGTGCATGGTCCTGGTGCAATCCTGCAAAACAAGCACTAAATAGAACTTGCTCTCTGCCTTCCTCATCTCCATCCTGACCATGCATCCAAATGAAAAACCCCTCCAAATCTCAAATTACTCAGTGTTCACCTATGTTACAGAGAGTGCCAATCCACATATGTGAGCTGAGACCCACGAACCCAACTATCAAATTGCTTCATTGCCTCTGCCCCTTACTTGCTCTTCTTTTTTCAGCCTGTGTCAGCCACCAGTGTTAGCTACTGGCCCACGTTAACTGTTTGCTTCATTCCTTCCACCCAGCTATACTGTTCCTTTCCTGCCCCGAGCCTTGAACTCCTGTCTTATATATAGCATCTGTAGCAATCCTACACACCAACTACCCCAAGCCACTTTCCCAGTGTCAAGTATGCTGAGGGTTCCACAGGGTTCCCCTTCCAGGAGGCACCTACGGCAGCAAGGGGAAGAGGAGGAAGACGGGGTCCTAGACTCCTACATCCACCCAGAAAGCCCTTGTCCATCAGAATTAGGCACATTGCCTTCATGTAGAATTTCCTTCTGCACACTGCCCTCAGCCACAACTCATGTCCTCTCGCTCTATAACCCTCCTACCTGGGCAGGTTCGACACCCCTTCCCACAGGGTAAAGGCCATCACAGTAGGATACGGCTTCGACTTCTACAGAGGCCCAGAGAGCACCATCCTCTCCATCTGCTGCTGTCTCACCCTGCCTACCCTGCATCGTTGCTCAGAACCCAGCTATGGAACTCTCCCAGGCTCCTGTGCTCATTCAACCTAATCCTTCTTCATGCCTGCTTGCCCTTTAGCCGTCCCTGATCCCCCATTCCTGGAATGGAATCCGTCTTTCCCATCCCTGAGTGGTAGCACCTACCATGACCTGATGCTGATTATGCATTTAGTTATTATTCCTCTCAACACCAGAATTATAAGCTCTGTAAAGATGAGAGTACTGTCTGTTGTATTACTGTTCTATCCTCAGACATCTAGCATTCAGTAGAAGAGTGTTTGGTGCACTGGAAAATACTCATTGTGCTTGCTAGTTTTGTTTTATTTTGTTTTGCTTTGTCTTTACACAGACTAAAGTCATCTGAGGGGAGGGAACCTCAGCTGGGAACAATGCGTCCATAGGATCCAGCTATAGGCATGCAAGGCTGGAATACATTTTCTTAATTAATGGTTGACGGTAGAGGGCTCAGCCCATTGTGGGTGGGGATAGTCTGGGTTCTATAAGAAAGCAGACTGAACAAGTCATGAGGAACAAGCCAGTCGAATTTCTCTGTGGCTTCTGTGTCAGTTCCTGCCTCCAGGTCTCTGCTCTGAATTCCTGTTCTGACTTATGTGGCAGAGAAAGTGAAATAAACCTTTTCCTACCCAACTTGCTTTTGGTCACAATGTTCCATTACAGCAACAGTAACCCTGACTAAGATGCTCATTAATTATTTATGGATAATGAATGGATGGATAAGTGGACTGATGGACAGACAGATAGATGGATAGATGGATGGAGACTGCCACATGGCCTTTAAAGCTTCCAAGACTCCCCTGTTTTTACACATTCTGACCAAATTCACGGTTCAACTGTCCCAACCCCCTAACAGTGTTGTCTCACCTGGTGGACTCTTGTCCCTGGAATGCCCTTCTTTCTCCTGTCTGGTATAGCAGATGCCATTCAATTATTAGTCCCCCCCTGAAGTGCCTCCCCCACCCCCTCCCACCCAGAGGTCTACTCTTTCATAGACGGCTCAGTCCCCATCTCTATATGTGAATGCACTGACACCTTGAGCTCACCAGGTCTACTGCTTGCAGGATGGTACCTTTAATGTCCTATGTGTTTAATGACATCAGAGGTAGGAGGAAGGAAGCAGCGAGTGGCACCCAATAGCAGCTCCTTCCCTTCTGCTGTGTTGAGTGGCAGTCTAATTGATCTGTGGGTGTTGCTAACTCACAGCAGTGTGACTTTTGTCATCCACGGGCAAGGTCTGCCAAGTCCTTTTTAGCCCGGCTTTGCCTTCTGCTCTTGAACACTTCAGGCAGCACCAAGAAGCCCCTTCTAATTCCTCCGTTATTAGTCTCCCTGCTTGAAGTGCTCACACTCCTACAACTAGCTAGATAGTCTCCTTGACTTGAGCTTAAATAACATTTTTCCAGAACTAAAGCTAGTGCTTCTCAAGGTGTGTCTGGTGCCCTTGGTCTTGGGAGCAGGTCTGTGAGGGAAAGATTCCAGCAAGAGTGTGTTCCACATGTTAAATGGTCTGTGGTGTTCTTCAGGAAAAATGCCTGGCATCATTAAGATTTTATATATATATATATATATATATATATATATATATATATATATATATGAAACTTTCAAATTTACAGAATGCAATTATATAATATTTTCATGAGTGATGAAGATGTACAAGAATGTTTGTGAAATACATAAATTGACGTGCTGAAGGCATCATGGTGCACACACATAGAGATGAGATAATACCCAGTGACATATACACCACTGTGCAAAGTACAGTCACCTGTGTGTGTGTTCTTTACATACTGGACCCAAATCCCACTCCACTTTCCATCCTTTATCAATTTCACTGCCTTAGGGTTTTACTGCTGTGAAGAGACACCATGACCAAGGCTACTCTTATAAGGTCAATATTTAATTGGGGCTGGTTTACAGGTTCAGAGGTTCAGTCCATTATCATCAAGGTGGGAGCATGGCAGCATCCAGGCAGGCACGATGCAAGAGGAGCTGAGAGTTCTAGATCTTCATCTGAAGGCTGCTAATGGAAGAGTGACTTCCAGGCAGCTAGGATGAGGAAAGGTCTTAAGCCCACACCCACAGTGACATACTTCCTCCAACAAGGCCACACCTCCAACAAGGCCACACCTACTCCAACAAGCCACACCTCCTCAACAAGCCACACCTCCTCCAACAAGGCCACACCCCCTCCAACAAGCCACACCTCTTAATAGTGCCACTCCCTGAGTCAAGCATATACAAACCATTATACCCACTATAGACAGAGCAAGAGTCCGCTAAATTCCCACAGCTACTAAAATGGCAAGTAAGTTTCACAGCCTCAGATCTATCCTTTTCAAACTGCTTCCTGCAACCCTACTGTGATGGTCCATGACACATGGACCCTTGTAATCTCTGGCTGTCGCACAGTGCAGCAAGCTCTTCCCATGCAGCATTGCACTCCAAGTCCTCAGTAGCCTTGTGGAGCAAGAGTTGTAATTGACATCTCAATCACCTTGGTAGTAAGTAGTCTGTCTCTACATTATCTTTCCATTCCTGATTGTAACAAAAAATTGTCATAGGACCCATTAGTGCTCTCCTGGATACCTATTCAGACTTCAATATAGTTATTTCTTTGAGAATGAAGGATTGTGGGGAAAATCTTCCACCCAACTGCTCATCAGCACAGAACCAGTTTCTGTGTTTGGAAAGGGAAGGCATTATTTATACTCACTTTTCTGCAAGAGCCAGCTAGTTCTCTAGCTGGGTTGGTTACAAGTTTTAGCAATGTGAAAAGCTGAAGCATGAGGTAGCTTGACCCCCCTCGTTGTCTATGCCTTCAGTACGAAGGCTGCTTGCTGGACGACAGTGTCATCCAGGGTACATGGCCAGAGTAGCTGTGGGTGGCAGAGCCTTCAAGGCATCTGCATCACTGTCAGCCCCTCAAAGGGGAACAAATAGGGTCACCTGGCTTGTCCTCCACCTTGCTGGGCATCATTACTAGCTGATGGACACCCCCCCACAAGTAGGTGGATAATTTTCAGCAGAGGAAGCAACTGTAATTCGTGGGTGAATATCTGAATTGTGAAAACAGGGGAAACTTTTGCAAGACCTGGAAAACTATATTGGCAGATGTTTAGCATGGATGTATGTGTCTGCAATCTCGTGACTTCCAAGGGGCATCAGGGCTGGTGCTGTGGAGACTGCGTCTCCTTTGGGAAACACATGGACTCAAAGTAAGGCTCAGTCCCCAGTGTAAGTTTGGAGGTGCCTGGAAAGGATGAGAAAAAGCCAAGCTGTGGAGCCAGCAGAGCCAGTCTGACCTGCAGTTCTCCTATCCAGCCACACCCTCTTTGAGCCTTGGGTTTTTGAACTGCATGGTTCATATATAAACAGTAATTCAGAATATTTTAAAAGATCAACTGAAATGCCCACATAGAGTGTAGACTGCGGAATGCTATAAAACGTGAACTGCAGCTTATGACATGGCTTTTATCTGAGTCAGATGACGTGGGTTAGGCCCAGGACTCCATTAGAACTACCAGCCTCTCCAGATGTTGGCTGTAACAGCTGCACCTCTTGTGTTCATTTTGATGTCAGCTGTAACAGCTGCACCTTCTATATTTATGTTGGTGACATAGCAACAGCAGAAGCTGCAAAGGGGAAAAGTCATGGCTCTTAAGGATCTTAAGTAGTTTATAATCTTACAAAGAGCAACAGACTTGTAGATAGACGTTACACCTGAATTACAGAAGGTCAGCTCAAACTCAGGGAGAGGGAGATGGAGAGGAAGTGGGTATAGGAGAAAGGGGGGCTGCGGTGGGATTTTAGCAATCTGCTCAGAGCTATCACTCATGTGGTCTGTAGTGGGCCAGTGGGTAGGAGGGAGTCCCTGAGAGACTGGAAGAAGCATGCTCCTGCAGAGGTAATTTGGTGGCAGACTGTGGAAGTTCTCAGACAAGAACTGCTCTGAAATCATGGAAACTGCAGGGTGGCCATGCTGGGGCTTCTAATTGGAAATCGAAATAGTTCTAGGACCACGGAGAATAGTGATGTCTTGCAAAACCCTAGGAAGTGATCTGTAAATCAGACTCATTATAGATTTGCATTGTATTTATTAGGACTGTCTTATAGCAACTGAAAATTGAGTCTCTGGGAGGAAACTGACTCTTGTTTTCCATGCACTAAGGGTGCCCTCTGTGGACTCAGTCCCTTTTGTCTGAACTCTGGCAGTACACACAGGTCTTGGTGATTAACCGGAGCCCGCTCTTCTCTTTCTGCCACTACCTGCCCATCTCAGGGGAAGAGGAAAGGACTGATCATGTTTTTCTCAGAAAGAGAGCCCTGGTGACAGCCAGTCTCAGCCTGTCGGAGCCTGTACGAACTTGTTCCGTGTAAGACTAACAAACCTTTACCTTCCTTTCAACCCTTCGAATGGTCTTGTTTCTTCTCTGCTTTCTTTGTATTTCTTTTTAAATGAAAATTTAAAACAAGAAGATAACAGTTTAAAAACCAATTTGAAAGGTGGCACTTTAAGAGACTCTTTGCCACGAGAGTCCTCTTGTTAGGCACCCTGCCTATTCTAAGAGTTTGTGTTCAGCAAGGAACCAAACCAGGCCTTTTCTGAAGCTTCCAGGCTGAAGGGAAATCCCATGCCTTCGGGAAAGGAAGTGAGGTAATGTTGAAGAGACGTTGTCACACCAGAAAGGGGAATTCTGGAGAAAGTCACCTGCAGATAAGACAGCTTTCTCCTCCCAAGGGTGTGTCTCTCCTGGTTTTGCTTCCTCATCCTTCAGCATCACAGAGCCTACATACTCTGGACACTTGGCAAATGTGTTCCGTTGCCCTTGGATGCCTCCTGCCTTAAGTCACTGCCTGAGACCAGGGACTGCCTGATCAGTCATTATACCTAGCACTTAGTGCACTGCCTTGCACGTAGATCAGGGGATGAATGACTTGCAGGGGTTTATGCATCCCTGTCAGGGCTCTTTGACAGATAACCAGTGAGCTTAGAGAGATACACAGAGGCCTGGGGCGGGGGTGAGGGTGGGGCACGGTGTTGTTTTCTTTCTCTCTTTCTCTCTCTCTCTCTTTCTTTCTTTCTTTCTTTCTTTCTTTCTTTCTTTCTTTCTTTCTCTCTCTCTTTCTTCCCTCCCTCCCTCCCTCCCTCCCTCCCTTCCTATCTATCTTCCTTCCTTCCTTCCTTCCTTCCTTCCTTTCCTTCCTTTCTTTCTTTCTTTCATTTTGTTTTAAAGAATTGGCTTATCCAGTTCTTTTTTTTTTTGATTTTTCGAGACAGGGTTTCTCTGTGTAGCCCTGGTTGTCCTGGAACTCACTCTGTAGACCAGGCTGGCCTCGAACTCAGAAATCCGCCTGCCTCTGCCTCCCAAGTGCTGGGATTAAAGGAGTGCAACACCACCGCCCGGCACTTATCCAGTTCTTGAGGCTGTCCAATCCAAACTCCTTAGGGGCCTAGAAAACTTGAAGTCTCAGTGCTAGGGCTGTGGTTTTTGAGTTGGGATTTCTTTTTGCTTTAAAGGCCTGAGCTGATTGAAGGAATGTGGGCCACCCAGGCTATCAAGGGCAATCTTTAAAGTTAGCTGATGGCAGATGTCAGTAACGACTACAAAGTACCTCTCAGGAATATCTGGATCAGAGTTTGAGTAAATAACTGGGTGTTCCGGCCCAGCCAAGTGAACACATTAAGCTAAGAATCATGCCCTGTGTCACAAAAACACTCATCACCAACAAATAGTCCAATCCTGAGCAGGTACCACACAAAAGTGCTGAGAAACAGAATGGGGCTCACACTGTGTCACTTCCAGCCAGGTATGGGCCATTAGAATACCAACAACACCCTCCCCCAACCCCACCCACACACACAGAGAAATCTCTATTTAGAGAGACAGTCCAGCACAAGTTACAAACTTCTATTTTGGAATAGATAGCCTTGAGTAACTTAAGAACATATCTGAGGTCAGCCAAGTTAACATTGCAACCTTAGTTGCCTGCAGAAAGAATTTAAAATACTTTCAATGACTGGGCTGTGAAATGACCCAAGTGCCTTTATGACAACATATGTCAAAACACCCCAGGCAATTTGGGTTGTTGGGGGAAAACTCTGTAAGGCAGTCACTGGCCTCATTGCCAGAAGATTCCAAATGCCAATCAGATACCCTGGTCAGTCTAGATCTTGCTCTGAGGTCCTTTGGATAAATTCCCCAAGAAACTGATGGAGAGGACCCATTAAGTGTTTTGGCTTGGGGTTGTCTGCTGCCTTGCCTGTGGTAAATGCTGCTCAGGCCGAGCTTGGGCTGAGCTTAGGGGCAGACTATTTCTGGAGTGGTAACATTGTATCCTGGTTGTTTCTCCAGCAGGTGCAAGTAGACGAAGCATCTGTTTCCTTGCACAGCACTGGTGGCTTTTATGAGGTTAATGTCCTTCCATGCTCTTCCCAGCATTATGCGTGCTCTCATAAAAGATTGGCCTCATGGCCACATTGCTCACCCAGCAGTGGTGTTATTGGATTTACCTCTTGTTCTCTGGTTCAAATCATCCAAGCAGATGCCAGTGTCTCTGCATATCTACACCACATGATCAGAGCCATTAACAAGACTCCAAAGCTGGGCCTGATATTGCATCCGCTGCTGAGTTTGGAGACCCAGAGAAGCTGAGGAGGACTAACAGAAAAGCAGTGTGGATGTGTGTCTGCTCTGTCTGTCAGTATCTGACTAGTGGGAAAAATGCCTGAGGGGAGTCTAGAAAGACACCCCTGTGTTTCAGGAGGCTGGGATGGGAAGGCTCACAGAAAAACTACAATTTGTACCTCACCTGTTTCCACATTGTTTACTGTTGATGTAGTGAGCATTTATTACTTTTGCAACTGAAAAGGAGCCTAGCCTTTAGCATCAATATATCATTGTGTATTTAAATTATAAATCATAAACACAGTGTATTTATTATCACTGTAACACTGCAAGAGAACCCACTGGCCATGACATAAGAATCTCTTAACCCACTGACCACCATACTCTTTGGGAGAGTAGGTGACTTTGAGCTTTCATTTATTATGGTGGCTGGCATTTGAAAGATCTACCAGTATGAGGGCCATCCATCCAGAGCACCGTTAACCTCTTGATAACTCTGTACTAGAAAATGCACTGGTTTAGCTTAGCGCATGACCACACTTCTGCCCGATTGGGGCTGGAGTGGGTGGTAGATGGTAGTGGCCATCCGAGGGTATAGTTGCCAACAGGATGATGTAGCCAGGGGCTGACACAGTACTTAATTACCATGGGGGAGCTGCAGCTGGCTGAGGTTGCAGAGAGTTGGCATCTGCTTTTGCAGTGCACGATTTTCTGCAAATAATTAACCAGCAGAACTCTTGATTCTCTCTAATTAATGAAGAGGAAGCCTGGAATCTTCAAAGTCCACAAATGTCATGCTGCCATTGTGCCAGGATTGATCTTCTTTGTTCTAGACCGAAAAGCATGCCTCTCCTGCCTCGCCTAATTTTTTTTATAAATTGAATTTTCCTATTACTCGTTGTGACAGCTAGGGAACATGACTTCAGAAATTCACCCGCGGTTCATGCCAGTATTAGAAGCCTGAATAATAATAATTTTTTAAAAGAACCATAATGGAACGGGCTTTCTGTCTCTGACCCAGAATTAATCACAGGGAAGAGACACTGAAAGAAGCCGTTAATTAGTGCTAATGTATCTTGCTAGGTGAAGCCTGAGTTCTTGGGAGTCTGCAGGGAGAATGAGGGGACTCATCTTCTCTGGACATCTCTATATGCTCCTGAGATCCACGGGGATGCGATGAAGGGATTTCGCTCCTGGGAGACAGAAATTTGTGACAGGGGACATAGCAGAGTTAAGCGGGAGCTGACCAAGGCTGACAATCCCAAGTGGCTTCCGGGAAGGAAGTGGAAGTGGCTGTTATTACTGCAAGTGAACTTGTGGTCTCATCTGAACTACAATGAAACATACCATAAATGCCAAAGTGGAACCCTGTTAAACCCTAAGATGGGTTGTGTCATTGTGTGTTCCTAGAACCCTGGAAAAGAATGCAGACTTTATACATCAGTCTCCGCGGGCCTACCCATCTGGCCACAGTTCCCTCTATACCCTCATTTCTGCCTTTGTTCATCGACCCTTTGCATTCCCTGTGCATCAGGGCCTTTGCACTGGCTAAGTGAAACCTAATTTCCCAGCCACATGGATTCTCTCCCCTTTACACGTTGCTTAAATGTCACTTTAATGAGCATATGCCATGTAAAGGAGAGTCCTCTCCCCATTCTTGTCCTGCTGTATTTTCCTGTCTCATTTTATAGCACGCCATCTATTCCCCTTATTAATCGTGTCTATTGTTAGGCCTCAGCCTCCTCCCCGTTAGACTGCGAGCTCTCAAGGCCAGGATTCTCATCTGTTTTGTTTGCTGTTGTATTCCCAGAACCTAAAACTCGATTACCAGTTCAATAAGTATTCACAGAGTGAAGGAGTCGGCTGGCACACTTCAGCGTATCTGAGGTATGTGTGAAGCCTGCGTGTGTTCATCCTGCATGGACACACAAGCACGGGGTAAAGGCCACTCCTTTACTCAAACATTGAATGGAGTGCCGTTGTTTCCTTTGGCTACCAAATGCTAATCATTAAAGCACACAGTGTGATCTGCATTAAATAGTACTCTGAGGCTTTCCTTTCCTAGTGGCTTCTGCTAGGAAGACTAATGAGGCTTTTCTAGAATAAGGTTCCTCAGCAATGTCCTTAAGGGTGCATACTCTTCTTCCTCGGTCCTCAGAGTAAGGGGCTTTATGGAGTGATGCTGGGAGGGATGTGACAGGGAGAGCACCTTGTTGGGGGGGGGATGGATTCAAAGGCATTTAGGAGGATCAAATATCAGTGTCCCGGCCAGGTCCCTGCAGAGTGCTTTGGGCAGAGATGTAGGGAGTACAGCATCCCCTGCCACCTCCATGCCAAGTCACCAGGCCATAGATTCTCATTCTATATCCTTTCTATTGAAGAATGCCAGGTGGGCCCTGGCATGTGTCTATACGTTTTTAAGAGTTAAAAAAAAAAAAAAAAAAAAAAAAAAACAACTGGTCCAAGCTGGAACATACACAGCCAAGGGCCCTGAGAAGCAGACAGTTAAGCTGCTGTACTCTGCTCCAGAGTGTCCAGAGTGTCTGTCAAGAGCAAGCCTGAGCTCAGGAAAGTCACCAGCCAGCTGCTGCAGGGGGTTGGGGATAGGGAAGAGAAGCTGTCACTACACCCAGGCTCTAGCCTTGAGTCTGCAGCTGCTCGTGGAGTCACTCTGGCCAGTTCTCTCCTGCACCATGATGTAGTTGTGGTTTAGATATGGTTTGTCCCAGGCTAAACTCAGGTTAAAGTTCATTTGTCAGCATAATGATATATAGAGGGGGGGGGCCTTAAAGAGAGGTAATCAGGTCACAGGGCTCTACTGTCTTGAACGGATTAATGTGGGTCCTAAGAATTCACTAGTAATCATGACTGTCCCTTAATGTCTCTGCTTTGTGTCAGTTTATGTGACATGTATAGAACAGGGTGAGAGCTTCACCAGAAGCTAAGCAGATTCCCACAGCTGGACTTCCAGAAGTAGGAATCAAAAGCAACTTCTTTCCTTTATAAATTATTTGCCTTCAGTTGGACCCTAGGCTAGAGCCCCATTTCTAATTCAGCCACTTGAAACTTAGCTCTTATTTTTATTGATGTGTATATGCCTGTGTCGATTTAAACACACGATGTGCGTGCATATGCTGGGAAGGCCAGTGTCAGATCCTCTGGAGGTAGAGTTATAGGCAGTGGTGAAGCACCTGATGTGGGTGCTAGGAACCTCAGGTTCTCCGGCAGAGCAGTAAGTATGTGCTATTAACTGCTGAGCCGTCTCTTCAGCCCTCAGTCCTGTTAATATCTTACAAAAAAATGTCCACCTTTTCTTTAATGAATAACTTTTCTTAATTTGAGAAAAAGAAGGAAAGGGCCCCAAAGGTCAAGGTACTTGCCTAGTTTCACACTGTCATTAAAATGTAGGACCTACACCTGGACCCTCCCACAGATCCAGCTTTTTCCGCAATATCCTTTGGTCAGAAGGACCTTATGTTATTTCCTATTGGAGTCACAAATAATTGTTCTCAGGAGGAGAAAGAGAAATTACAGTGGATACAATTACATTACAATCCATACACTGGATCATTACTAAAATTGCCTCTCAGAGTTAGAGGATGCTCAGAGGTCAGAGCTGAGACCATGGGCTAACTCTCATGGGCATAAAAGTCATAATTATTATATTAGATGTCCAAAATTCTAATTCCCAAGTCTATTTGAAGCCTTTCTCCACTGTCAAATTAGACAGAATATCCTGGTTCTAAATAGCAAAATTGACATTCCCACCTAGACTTGAGCCCTGAAACCCTGAAATTTCTTCCAGACTGCATCCCCCTTGAAGTAGCCATGGATGTTCCTGCGGGTCTATGACTCCAGTCTTCCACAAAGGAATGGAGAAGAGCCAGGCGGAGTTTCTGGTAAAATCCCTAGCGTGACATACCAACATCACCACAGCTGGACTTGTCACTGACTAACGCACCACTAACTTGCCCGTGTCTTCCAGAAACCGGCCATTTGTTGAAAAAACAGAAGGAGACTTGTTTCTCCGTTCTCATCCACAAAGAATAAGGCAGAGGCTACTGATGGCTACTGAGCATGCGCTTGACCGTGACTCCCACCGCCTCCTGGAAAGCCTTTTCTTGTTCAGTTTCTATGTCAGTGGCTTGTCTTTGATGAGTGTCTGTGACTGTTGTGTGTGGTGCCCTTCTGTTTCCTGCTCTTACAGATGGAATAAGGATGAGAAGGCGGGATGCAAGCCGCAAACTCCAGCTGTCACTGGTTAAAATGCAGCAAGTAAAACACGAAGAAAGGGTTCCCCTTCCCTTGTGTTCTCTTCCAGAACCCCGAGCCAAGCCTTCAGTTCATCAGCCAGATATTTATTGATGGTCTCTCCACTTTGCCCAGAGTGCAGAGAGTGACAAGAAGAAAGACCTTTCAGGTTATTCAAGACTTTGCTTGGGAAATAAGGTATTCTTCATGCAGCAAGAGTGAAAAACTCAGATGACTATTGAGGTCTGGGTAGACAATGTGAAGGAAAGAATGAGGAAGTGAATGGAGAGATGGATGGCACTGTCATATAATAGCATCTTTAAGGTACTTTTTTTTTTTCACTCAGACACATTTTCCGTATATATTTCTCATATATGAATATTCTTTCCTTCACTGGCTCAGAGCCTGCTGATGTGTCTCTAGTTTTCTCATTTTTAATGGAGACTAGCACACTGTCCTCAGTTCTACACAGTGGGTTAAGAGCTGGGCAAGTGGTAACCAACACTTGTGTTTAGTTCTAAAAGGTAGTTGAGGTAATTGGACGTACTGGAAGGAATTGACGAGGTCTGCATTCAGTTGGCGGGCATGTGGCTAAGGGCGAGGGAGCTCATGTGGGCCACACTGCCTCGTTGTGAGTAAGAATGGAGCCCAGTAATGTCCTACATCTTCAGTACTTTCTGCAACAGTGTGTTTGCCTGCACTTCACAGGAGTGTTGCAGTTTCTCTTCCTTAGATCTCTTTGTACTCTTCTTGTGTTTTCATTCCTGTAAGTTCTGAGAGGCTCATTGGTTACTACAGAAGGCTTGGGCAGGGATTTCTCAACATTCATCAGGACAGACAGGGCCCTCTCCCCAGTGTCTAGTCAGACATACATAGAGTGTCATGTACTGTGTGGTGGTTGTTAAGGAAGACAGGAACCTCCTCAGACTTCCATGTTGGCTTCAGAAAGACAGCCCTGAAATGGTCTCTGCAGTAGATTGAAAAAGCCCCCCAACCCATGCCTTTGTATACCGCATGCTCTGGACTCTTTGTATCTATCTCTGCTCCCTAATTCTGCTTTGGACTGTGTGACAAAGGGATTCTAGCAAACTAGTACAAACTTGTAGAGATTTGAGAAACCCTGAGGCTTGCAGCTACGGCTGCAGTGTATCCATGGGGCAACGGTGAAAATAAGGTCAAACTTACTTGTGGGGCCACACCACTGAGGACACATATCAACCGACAGCCTGTTCTCCATGTCATGTGCATGTAGGAGTCTCAGCCTGCACTGATAATGTGGACCCCAAAGAGACTTACAAAGGAACCACACCCACTATACCTAACCCAAATTGCCAATAATTTTGAGCAAATAAATGATGGTTGAAAGGAAAAAAAAAAAAAAAGATAGGACATGCTATGCTGAGCAATCCAATTGGAGGCTGGAGGTTGCTTCCCACCATTAATCTGTTCCACGCTGAGTTCATAGTGACTACCTAGCCTTACAGTTGATCACAGGAAGCCTATGCAAGGATAGAAGGCCAGCTCAGTCTGCCAATTTCCCCCAATCAGCCTTTCTGGATGCCTCTGATAAAAGGGCTAGATCACACACACCAAGAACAGCCATGGGAGGACGAACGCTAGTTACAGATCTGGAAGCTGAGTTTTCCAGGTTCACACTTCATTGACGATGGGAATTCGCCTAGATAAGCCAACTATGTGGACATTAAATGAGCAAGTCTGAAGGCATAGCATGTGTGAGGTGTACATGGTAGCTGTCTCTGTTTTTTGTTTTTTTGTTTTGGTTTTGTTGTTGCTGTTGTTTTGGATTTTGCTTTTTTGCTTTTTCAAGACAGGGTTTCACTGTGTAGCCCTAGATAGCCTGGAACTTGTTCTGTAGACCAGGCTAGCCTTGAACTCACAGAGATCTATCTGCTTATCTCTGCCTCCTGAGAGATTGGATTAAAGTTGTACAGTATCACCCCTGGCTTACTGTCTCTGTTTTCATATCCCTTTGGTTTCTAAGTCTTGCAGCATTGGGCTATACTCACAAGGCAGCAAACACCAGCCCCTAGCATACCCTTGCTCCCTCCACCTTTTGCTTTAACTCCTTACTCCCACGAATGCCCAGTTAATCTTTTAGCCCAAGTCAGTGGGATAAACAATCCCAAGCCTGGTTTATAAAGTAGACCTAGGTTATAACTCCAGATCAGCTCCTCAGATGTTGGCAGCATGGAGAAAGGATGACCTGTAATGACACGGACATGGGAGAGAACCCCAGCAGACCTTGGCCCATCTGCATGGGTAAGGCCTAGCCTGGCAGTGGCTGGAGCCTGGAACCACAGGAGTGTAAGGGAGTCTGAAACAGCCTGAGGCTTCCTGCGCAGGCACTCGGTGAAACAATTTGATGAAGCAGAGCCATGAGTGGGTGAGCTTTCTTCTGTTACACAAAAGATTCATTTTAATATCACAGTATGACATACCTGTGAACCTACTGCAGGATCCTCCTAAAAGGTAGGACAATGTGAACCAGAGAGGTCATCACGCATAGGACAGACAGTAGTTCAGAATGACTGAATATAGAATTGAATGCCAGCAGCCTGAAGGGCAGTCAAGGGCTTTCTCTTAGGAACTCCAACTGAAAATAGCAATCTTGCCGTCCTGGCTGGCCTAGCTAGCTTGGCAGGGCTAACTAGGCACTGTGGCTAGATGTGGGTACTAACCATGTGAGCAGCCTGGGTAGGTCCCCAGATGACCTTGGTCTATTGTTAGCACTCATAATCACCTGTAGCTGATTTTCACAGTAGCAGTAATAGCAACGGACAGTTTTGGAAGCATATTTTGTTTTCAGTAAAGAAGAAGTAATCAAAGCAATATAGTTTCCCGTGTGGCTAGACCCTGAGTTTGACTCAGGGCTTCTGTGACTGTCAATATGCAGTCACTTTTTTTCTAGAGTCAAATTTAAAAACCTTGAACCTCTTAGGTAACTTAAAAGAATCAAACTATAAGTTTTTCGCTTGGGGAACATGTCAAAGCAATGCCTGACTGCATGCCTTAGTTATTAGTATCATTTACCTCTCTGCATATCACAGTAGAAGCAAATTCAGAAGCAAGGATTCAAAGCAGAAGAGAGATTTAACTCTTAAGAACTAGATACAAAGTCAATGGTCAATGGCTCCTTAGGGGTCTGAAAATGGAATTGAGATTCTACTGGGTTTGGATCCTTAGATGAAAACTTCCTGCCATCATATAATGCCCCAGTCAGCACATCTAGCTGTAAGTTTGCTTTAATATATGGTGTCTGGGGAAAATACTGAGACATCGCAAAACTACCATTATAGTTCTAATTTGAACTTTTGAGACTGCACTTCATTCTGGGAACACTAGAGGGCAGAAGTCAGAGAGAAAAGGCTACCCTGGAAGGGACTGCTCCAGGAAGCCAGGATTTGTATTTCACTGTGACACACAATTCTCCTTAAGCAGACACTAACACTTACAGTGTGACCAAGTGACTTCATGGTTGGAATTCAGTATTAAACTCTTATGATCTGCTGTAGCTGTTCAGAATCCACAACTGTGAGGAAACAGTTACTGCTTTCTAAACGGAATCTATATTTTGTCAATTTTAGACACTTTGAGAGCCAATACAATATAGTTACGTCTGAGAGTCCTTAATTTTGGGGGATACATTATTTAGATGAATAACCTTTCACAGATATTGAATTTTTTAAAAATGTAGTATTGGTTTTACTTAGAGTTCTCACAGTGAATAGTAATGACAATAGGCTTTCCACTCACAGAAATAAAATGTGCTCTGTAGTAGCCAGGAGTGGCAATCGTTCTACTTCCATTTCTCCCATGATTTTCATGTATTAGCTGGACATTAAAACACCACTGTGTAACCTGGAGACACTGAAGTTAACTGGTCCTGCCAAATTGGCATGTCATTGCCAACATGTATACATACACACACACACACAAACAAACACACACACACATATGAACACACACACATATATATATATTTAAATTCTCAGTTGAGCAGTCATTTGTGCCTTTTGGAAATGATAGAAAGAACCAATGAAGTCTAGTCTCATCACCCATTTAAAAAAAAAATCACAATTACCTCAACTGGGAGCAAGTACCCTAAAATATTCTTTAAAAAGACCAGCCAATTAATGATTAAAGAGTGTTACAAAACATATTATCAGACATCAAATGAATTAAATATATGAATTACTGTCCTTTGACTGTTACAAATTTTTTGAAGCAACCAATTAAAGCATGAGTGGGTCTAAGTGTCAGAAGAGACACAATAAAGCACACTGAGCTATTAAGGGGTCTGCTCTTTTACAAACCCTGGGGTCATACTCATGGGCTCCCAAGTGCTGAGAAAGTCAAAATGACATTATGAATCCCCAAAGCAGAGTTGGTCTGTAATGATCCGTGGCCAGACAGGAAACACTCAGCTCTAAAACTGGGGGGTTGCATTTGTTAGCCATGCAGAAAACTTGGTCCACTTACCTCACATGGGAGACCCTCTAATCTCAGAAAGTGCTGACATGCGTTACTGTACCCGTGAGCCAAGTCTTTGGCAGAAGTGCCATTGATCCTTGTGGTAGTGAATAGACTTAAAACATTCTGTTGTCACCATCCCTGAAAAAGCACATTCATGGGACTATTTCTTCCACCGGCATAATGAGACATTTCATAAAGGCATGTGGGTGTACACCGCTAGGCAGAGATACTACTGGTGAGTGACAGGGCGCCTGGCTGATTTACACAAACCCCCAAGTGCGCGTATGAGAATAGGTTAGATTTAGATTGACGAGCAAATGTGTAGCCAGACTTCTGGCTGACAAATGGCAGAGCTATGCCAGCGCATTCGCTCCTCTGGAGGGAGACCAAAAGTGAAACAGGATCAAATTCACTCTTAAAGGACATCCAAACCTAGTGGATGGCTGGGTTGGTAAAACATATATAGACACGAACCCCCCAAAATAGAATTTCGAGAGTTCATAGTTGAGCACATACCCAGGCTAGTGACCATGCTTGCCGAGAATTCCTGGCCCCTGGGTGTATTTATATTGACATTCCTTCAGAAGGACCCTGCTGTTTTCAAGATAAATCTATTTTATTGGCAGCTTAGGTTTAAACTCACTACTCTCTAAAAATGGCCTGTTTGGGTAAACCAGAGACTGAAAATAACAACTGATGAGACTAGTGTTCAAAATGGTGCCAAGCAGTAACTGGGCCAGATTGGATTAGGTTTATTTTGGCCAGGCACAGCTGAGAACAGAAATGTCCAAACAGTGTTTGTCAAGAAGAGTGAATTATTATGACCGCTCTTTCTAGGCTAAAGTTGAAAGTTCAGGTCTTTAAGAAAGTGGTGTGACATGCCAAGAGCTTCCCCCAGCACATGATGTGCCTTGGTCCATTTATTTTCCATCCTAAAGCTGTGGGGCCGAGCATATAGTCCTTGCTTTATAGATGAACCTGCTGTTCAGAGGACTTAGTTGAGCTGGTCAGAGCTACACAACCCCTGAGATTCAGGATTTAAAATTTCTGGCTTCAAAGCCCTTTGAGTCATGCTACATTGCTGTTTGAACATGTAGTGGGCATGTTGATACGGTTTAGCAGCGTGCAACCCCTGTAGGATTTGAGGGATGTTGGAGCAAGAACAGAGACAGCTGAGAGACCTGGATTTGAATCCAGACTCCACTGGCTATGGGTTTTAGAAAAACTCCTAGCATCCGAGCTTATCCATCAGAAATGTATGTGCGGGGTAGGGTCTAAGTGTGAGGAGACTTCTTAACCACCTTTCATCTCTCTTGAGTCTGGGAGCCTTAATGGGCTTTTCATTTCCTGTCATGGAAGCACATATTTGGCCTTTTAAATAAACTCAGGTATGAGAAAACACTTCCATTTGAAATTCAAAACCTGATTCCAGTTTTGCCATAGGAGTGTTACTCTTCTCTGTCTAGCTCCTTTCCTGGGTAGTATGCCCTGACCTAGAGGACCTTCCTTCCCCTAGGTGAAAGACTCCACCTCACACAAAGCATGAGGCTCCACATGTGAGCCATAGGATGTACTGAAATAGGAAAAAAAAAATTATCTGTGGAGGTTAATCTTCATTGTCATCGTGACTGGATTTGGAATTACCCAGGAAAGACACCTCTGGGTATGTATGTGTGGGAATTTCCAGAGAGGTTTAACTGAGGAGGGAAAACATTCTGAATGTAGGCAGTACCGTTCCATGTTCTGGAGTCCTGGGCTGACAACAGAGACAATACATAAACGTCAGCATCCATCCAGTCCTCCTTCCCCAATTGTTCATGGAATATGACCAGATATCTCCACTCTTGCTGGCTTTCATATGAAGATGCTGCTACTTCTGAGGGGGTTAAAAGACCACATGTGCACACCATTCTGCTCGTTTGTAGGTTGCATTCCACTTTTGTTAATTAATAAATGTTCCTTATTTGTTGCAGCCCCCTTTTGTTTAGACTTCAATGCCCATGCGGATGGGATGAGCTTTCTCTGAATATGGCCATCTTCTCTGAGCGTACCAACTTCATCCTTAGTCATTCCTGCATCCCTGGCATTCATGCCCCCAGCCCAGTTGATGGAAACACACACTGGCTCTCCTGCCAGGACACAGGTCACTCGCTGCTCAACATTCTTGAGGCTTAAGTGACAGGGATCGCGCTGTTTGAGGGGTGCAATGACTGAATGCTCCTTTGATGATGTGCCTCATGACATTCATGGGCTAAATCCAAGCATTTGCTATTTGAACAGATGCCAACTGTACTAGCCTGGATATCTATGAACTTAGAGATAGCTGGATGCAAAAATAAGATCAAAACACCCAGGAACAGGTGTCCATACTGTTTTTTTTTTTTTTTTTTCCCTGGGGAAAGGTAAGGTAGAGTTTTGATTAATTGGAGAGTTATTTAAGAAACATATTTAGCTAAAATATGATACTTCAAAATCCAATACTTCAAAGAATCCTATGGCAAAGTATCTTATAACATTCTCAACTAAGCACTGAAAATTTTTCTTCTATTTCTTTCCAATATTTTTAATAGTTTTGTTGTTACAAAAATAGGATCTACATCTAATATTACAAGAATTTAACTTAAGTATCATTCTGCTAGGAATATGTAGTAGGGAGCTTAAACACTCATTTTCTTTCTTTTTTCTTTTTTAAGGATTTATTTATTTTTATTTATGAGTACACTGTAGCTGTCTTCAGACACACCAGAAGAGGGCATCAGATTCCATTACAGATGATTGTGAGTCACCATGTGGTTGCTGGGAATTGAACTCAGGAGTTCTGGAAGAGCAGTCAGTGCTCTTAACCACTGAGACATCTTTCTAGTCCTAAATACTCATTTTCTAAAAGTGTCAGTTCACTATACTCATTTTATACTTTATTGTTATTTTTTAAAATTTCCTATAGGAAACTTTTATATGTGGAGCTGTTGGATCAAAGGAGACACAATCAGTGCCCACTGTTATCAATATTCATTGGGAGTTCGCTTTCCTAAGGAGTTGCTTCATACTCTCCTCCAATCATTGTTGGATACGTTTGTCTATACTATCTCCATTTTTATTACTAGGAACAAGTGTGTTTGTATGAGTGTGTATGTGTGTGTGTATGTATGCTGTGTGCATGTACACACACACACTTTTTTTCTAAACTGATGAAACAAAGTTCTTTTGAGATATCTCCTCTCACATCCAATATCTGCTCTCTATGGAGGGCATATAATAACCTTAAGAACGTGAACATATTTTAAATTAGAAGGACAGTTTGTACATCCATCCATTTTGAATTCTATTCTATACTATACATTATACTATACTATACTATACTATACTATACTATACTATACAATGGCAAAGCCAATAGTTTATAGATGGCTAGCTACCACATTACCCAAGACCATATAACTATTGTCAGAAAGGAACTTGGTCTTCTTTTGAACCCAGACTTGTTGTGTTCTACCGAACCACACCAACACTTAAGTAACAGCATGGAGCCAGTCTAATGAGCCTTTCAAGACAACCTCAGAGAGGTGGGGGTGTGAATGGAGTAAGGATGGAAAAGACAGGCTGCTCTAGAGATGAAAATGACCAAATGAGATTGTTTCCTTGAACACCAAACACTACCCAAAAGAGTAAACAGTTTTGATTATTTTACTCATACCTTTTCATCCTTCTATAGTCTTCTATATGCACTTTTAAAAGGTTGGGTTTTTGTTTTTTGTTTTGTTTTTAGGTACGTTATTTAAGAGTGCCTAAGAGTTTGAGTGTTTTAGCTAAACTCAGATACACATGAGTAAGTCCAGTTGGAAGTTGTTCATGCATATCGGAAAGCAGACTGCGGCCTTTTGACTTTAGCTTATTAAACACAAGGAAATCCATCGTTAAAATTCCACTCTCAGCTCTTCAGCCAAGATGGAAACGGCCCCAGCCATAAAACATGACAGACATGCCTCAAGTCCCAGGAACCTGTTGGAATTGTCAAGTGTGTGATTCAAGTCACAAGAAATCAAGACTTCACCTTTATCTCTTAAAAAACAAGAGCTGGATAAAAGTGTGCGTGTGTAGCAGGATAATTTCCTGCTACTGCTACATTTGCAATAAAGCTTGGTGATTGGAATGATGAAAGGTAGGCAGAGTAAGCAGTTGGGAGGAGAGAAGGAGAGGAAAGGGAGGAGAAAGAAAGAGGAAGATGGATGGATCAAGAGGAGTCCTGGGTAGCAACTTATATCTAAGGTTAGAGATTGGGTAACAATTCTAATTGTGTGGGCATCTTGTTAATTGAGCATTTCCAAATATATAAATCCATTGGATAATCTTTAAGCATTAAGCGTCTTCATTTTACCGGGTACCACAAGGATGGCGGGTATTGTCTGGGGTTCAGCCGAGCATTCTGGACAGCGTGGTGGCATCTCGTGGGTGCCAGGGCCTGCGCATCTAGCTAGCTGGAGCCCCGATCAGAGCCGAGGAGCAACATGGTGGCTGCCCAGGAACAAGTGGGACCAGGTGCCATATCTAAATATCACCTGTTACAGGCCTGTGTCGTCCTTAAGGGTGAGGAGGCAGACAGACTTTGCCACAGGCTAAGGCAAAACATGGAGGAGAGGATAAACACCCCCTGGGGGGTGTTGGATGTTCCCTGTGCACTTTG